>JACAVU010000005.1:52653702-53021949 GCA_014183005.1 Castanea mollissima | reverse complement strand
CGGATTCAGATCTTTTAGAGTTCCCTAAGAACTCTACCAAGTAGATTTCATTAAATCCTAACCACTCTTAAATGATTTATAGTCTAGATTCTATCATGTCAGCATTTCATTAATAATAATCTTAATTGTGTTGTTTTCAACATTATTTTATTATTTCAAGAATTATTATGAAATGCTGACATGGCAGAATCTAGACCATTAAATCATTAAAGAACGGTTAGGATTTAATGAAATCTACTGGTAGAGTACCCTAGGAACTCTAGAGGATCTGAATCCTTAAAAAACTAGACACTAGATTAAAAGTGACTCAACATCCTATATAATGTTGCTTGACAACATTATAAAATTCTACCTTAACGGATGTACTTAACAGTCATTAACTGAAACCAAACTTCATCCATTACAAATGGAACAAACAAAAATTATATAGTTCATGATTACAAATCTATGGCACTGTAATTTTACCTTCCCATTCCATTAATCCTCATCCTTCACCCAAGTTTTCAAAGTAAAATTCCTACCAACCTACTTAAGCATAAATTTACCCACTCACCCACCCACCATAGGAAGAACCAATCTCATTCTATTCAAACAAAAAATAAACTATCAAACCTCCTTCATTCTCTAACCCCAATTACAAAACAAAAACATCAAAGTAGAAAAGATTAGAATAACACAACAAATGTATATAAAACACTATTGACTTTGATTGACACTAATTTCTACGCATGTTTTCCTTATTTTTCTCTCTTTCTCCTCTCATCACATGCACCGGTTACTAAAATAACTAATAGAACAACCGACAATTATCAAAATCAACTTCTATTGTATCCAAGTTCAACAAACCCAGACTCATTCAGTAAAAATTACACACACACTATATATGAAGGAACGTTAATACAAGTAATGGTAAGAACACATAATTTGTAATTTGCCGTACTTTGTGCTCACGTTGCTAGTTATGATTGGTAAAAGTGTGATGGCTCGCCACGTGACGAATTGTAACATATAATTGTGGCAAATTATGTGTTCTTAACGTCTCTCTTGAATACACATGTTACATGTCATCGTAGTTATCTTGATCGACCTGTATTGGACCTGAGTCCTCGTAGTTGTGTCCACTTAAACCCCACTGTTACTGTTGCCACCGCGCCGCCACCGCCGCCGCGACTATGATGAAACCCACCAGAGCCATACACGTGTCCTTGATGAATCATCATCCCCATCCCACTACTAGTACTGCCACTACTCACTCCATAAACATCACTTCCATTTCCCAAACCCACACCACACTCACCGAAGACGCGCCGCCGGGGCCGTCCTTCTCACGCGCCGCCACAGTCTTCTCCCCCTCCATCTCTCTAAACCTCTGCAAGTAAACCTTCAATGGCTCCACGTAGTCCTCGAAACCGACGTCGTCATCGCCCACAGCAATCGTCACCGTTGATCGTCTTCCGCTTCTCTCTCTGGCACTTGTCGGAGGCCTCGCCGGTGATGAACTGATGAACTCCGACACGCATTCCTGCACCGTCTCCTTCGCGTCCTTGGAGATCTTCGCGTTCGCCGGAAGCGCCTCTTCATGATCCGGCTCACGTTCGCGATCGGCAAAAACCTGTCCTGCTCACGTGGCGACTGCTCATTGGCCGAGCCGCTCCCTCCTCCTCTTCCTCCAGAATCGTTGTCGGAGTCCGCCATTGATGGACCTTGGAGGTAATTTTCTTCAATTCAAACTTTTTTTCTTTTTTTTGAAAAAAAAAAAATAAAATTTAGAGTCGTGAATTTATGTAGCGATTTTAGAATTCAGAAACAAAAGCAATAACCGTGAGAGAGTTTTCGGTTTTGAACGTAACGGAAATTCGGGTTTCGGAGGTGATCGAAAATTAAATGACGAATCGGAGTTTTGAGAGAGAGAGAGAGAGAGAGAGAGAGAATTTTTGGGAGCGAAAAAGAATTGAGTTTGAGTCCGTTGGATCAGAGAGTTAATAATGCGAATCCAGGGTGACACGTGGAGTTTTGTGGACCGTTGTTAGTCGATAAGTGTGTGTTTGCACGGACGGGTTTGGAGCCGTCCCATTTTTTGAGTGGAGGGTGATGGACCGTTGATTTCGCATCTTGGCACGTGGGCGGTCTGACCTGGATTATGTTTTTATTTATTTTAATGATTTAGTCAATTGTCTTTGATTTATTTATTTATAAATTTCAATAACTATGCAAAGGGTAAGATGCATATTAATCATCGAATTCGTTTACAATGTTGAGTGATTTTATATGAATATTCATTTTAAAAACAAATTAGTGATTTTTTATTTCTAAAGCTATGAATATTCTTTTTTAAAACAAATTAGTGACTTTATGTTCAAAGATTCATACTAAGTAGTGTCATTTCTTAAAAATAAAAATAAAAAATAGTGTCTTTAAATTGTGTCTTTCATGATATTTGTTATTTGAGGTAAAACTTAAATCAATATCTTAAGTGTAATATAATAAATTTAAATATATGGTTGTATTAACTAATAAAACACAAATACAATTTATTTTTATTCAAGGCAATAAATAAAAAAAATAAAAAAAGGTCTTCGGTTTGGACATTGGCCTCAAACCATGTGATGACAACGGTAATACCTTGTATATCACTGGGGTCTTGATAGGGTTATCATTGTGGTACACATATTTGTTAAAGCGTCACTATTTGAACCGCTTTTTTCTTTTTATATATATATGTAAAGTGTTTACACGGTATACTTTGAATTTTATTCGAAAAACTAACATATTAAACTTAGAATTTTTTTTTTAAGTGGTACTAATATATATGATAATTATATTTACTTGTTACACTTTGTCACTTATTTAGTAATAAATTGGTAATAGCTAGAGTGCACAAACCTTCCACTTAATATTTTAAGAATCCTTTTCCAAAAGCTATTTTTTTTAAGAATCTTGCACAATCTTAACGCCATTAAATTTGACTGAAGTGTTATTGGTTGTCACGGCCTGCAAGAAATGCTGTGCATTTTGTGCCTAAAACGAATATGCTTCCTTTTCTTTTTGTTGGTTCTGCCCACTCTATTACTATGTACTGTATAAATGAGACTTGCTTATTTTCTTCTTTAGTTTCTTGATTTCTGTAAGTTATTTGATGTAAGAAATAAAGAATATAAAGGTTTATTTATTTTTTATGATATGTAAGATATAAGGTTCACACTTCTACTTCTTATTCTCTCTTTTCAAAAGGAGGTCAACCATATTATGTGATCCAATAATAATTGGATGAACAACTAAGTTCTCAAGACTTCAAGAAGATTGTAATCACTCAAAAAAATTTAATTTTTAATTTTTTCCTTAAGGTGCTCAGGCTTGTTCCTCAAGCAAGAACCTTTATTTTCTAGGCCGCTGATCAGTTGCATTTTTTGAGCCATTCGAAAGTGATTGTAATAGATATTACCACTTCTTTGGGCTATATAAAAGAAGTCATGTAAAAGCTTCTCGTAAGATAAATAAGACCAATTTAATGGTCCTGAATTTGATTGGTTTATCACTTTGTGCTTTTGGTTTCCTTAGATGGGTCAACAATAGAATTAATGTTATACCTAAATAAACCTATATAGTTTTCATGGAGAGTTTAGATTTCTTTAAATTATGAACAGTATAAGAATTCATTAGATATTAATATTTCCATTCTCCAAAAAAAAAGAAGGAAAATAACACAGATAAAACTTACATTTATTATTTTTTAAATATCACACATTTTCACAAGACCAATGAGTCCAATTTCTGATTTTTTTTAAAAGTTCAACCTCTCTCTCTCTCTCTCTCTCAAATTTTTTGATAAAGAAATGATGTTCTAGCCTTTGGTCAAAGATCAAACTAATCACCTCCTATTCATGAGGCACCCTAGAAACCCTTAGACCGGTAGTGTGGTGAATTGAATATGTGATTTGCGAATTTACTTCATATTTTAACCACCGAGTGCTAGTAGAGGGTCACTTACTCTTTTTCTTAGTTGCCTATTATTATATTAATGCACTACATGAACCAATATATTACAAAATCAATTACGAGGAGAATATAAATTAAAAATTGAATTATGACCAGAACCAAAATTGTCAAAAATTATAATCATAATAAACGAGTTAAAGGTATATATAGAATAATAGTTATAAATATACCGGTAGAATACTGAAAATATATAATCAATCCAAGGAAATATAAATTAATGCATAATGTGTCTTAAACATTTTGGCCAATGACTCAAAAATTTTAAAGAACTTCTCCTAGAATAGTTTCCAAATGCAAAATGAAATTCATAAGCTATATATATATCATAATAATTTTTTTTTGGGGAAAAATGATACAATCACTGTAAGATGAATGGAGAAAAGTAGGTTTTACTTATTTTTTAACCTTATTTCTACCATCTTTCAGAGGATTGGCTTCTTCAATGATATTCTTTTAATAACAATTTGTCTGAATAGTAAATCAGGTTGCATAAAAGACTTCTGATGATAATTTTTTTACAATTTCGAACCATTAAAATGATAACTTAAACAATTAAAGGAATTTTATCAACACAAAACGGTGATTTTAATGCATGAGTTTGAATTATTCTCGTACCATGGGCATAAAAATATGTATTAAACTTAAACCTACCTCGTACCACTAATTGAAGAGCCAATTGGTCTTAGTTTTCACGAGTTTTGAAAGGTATTTTGGTCCCCCCAAAGTGTTTAAGAGGGGTTAGATATATATATTTTTACTTATAAAATAAGAAAAATTTATGTCTCATCTTAATTTAATAATCTATCTTCGTTATCTAACTTATTAGTTTAATAGCATTATCAACCAGTGAGGTTTGTGTCTGGTGGCATTGCTCATTTGCTTAGTGGCCACACCCACAATAACTTGCACGTATGCTACAATGATAGTGCCAATCTCTTCCATTTTTAAATATGCAGGTATGAATGCATATAGCTCACCAAACCCTTCACTTTTTGCATCATTTTTTTTTTTTTTGAAATATGTAGACAAAAGACACAAGTGATGGGAAGGAGGGAGTAGGAAGATAAGACTTAAAATACTAGTACTTACAAAATGGCTTAACCTTTATAAGTCTAACTTACTACACAAACTTATAAGTACTCACCCAAAACTTACTCACTCACTCACTCACTCACTAACTTTGCATCATTTGTTTAAGGTTGTCTATTCCCCTATCAATATTTTGGAAAAATAATATAGTAGAGGCTTCAAATTAAATTCTATAATAAGTTACAAATTGAATCCTATATTTTAATAGAGGTTTCAAATTGTATCCGTTTTCAATTAAAATTTTGAGCCCTACTGTTAGAGAGGAGGGTTTGAATGAAGGTCTCTTATATGAACTTATAATGATTTGATTTTTCAAATAATTCCAACAGAGATGTCTATGGTTCAAATCACCCCTCTCTAACTATCAAATTATATATATATATATATATATATACTATATTTTACTATTTTTTAACCCGAAGTTGAACTTCAAGAACTACTCAAGAATTTTGATTGTTGACCTCATTCAATCATTCTATAAAGTAATAAAAAATAGTAAGAAAGCACTCACCCAGTCTATCATAGGATGATATGGTGTCAGACTTTAGCCTTAAATCATAATCTCGAGTGACTAATTTGTGATAAGAAACAGAGCCTCTCCTCGTTGCAATTAAAGTAGACCCATTGAAAACAGATAGTACCATGAATATCAAATAATCCCAAACATAATTTCAATTAGTACAATGATAACAAAAAACTACACTACCAAAAATACTAATTTGTCATTAAACGCGTGTAAATGATCTGCCATCCACCACTTATGCCTCTAATTAGTCTCCTAGGGGTCTTGATTACTAGAGCTTAGATTAGTGCTCCACTACTTTTAAGTGGAGGATTTTGACAAATTATCATTGTTTTTTAAGATAATAAGTTTAAAGTGTAATTATTAAAAAGTGATAGGAGGATATTTTATGTTTATCTTGCATATAAAAGTCAGACGGTCTAGTCTCTTATATTTAAAACCCACTAAAATGAGAGTAATTTTTAGGTACTCTAGAAATATGGTATATAATACTTCATTCTCTCACGTTTATAGTTGTGTCTATTTTTTGAATTTATGATAAAATTCATCATAAATGTAAAAGAAAAAATCTTCATTTCACTATACTTCAAAAATACCTAAGTGTATTCCACAAAATGATGCTACATTCTTCTTTTTGTAACAGGTAATGCATTGATCCTCCGTACAAACATGAAAGGACTACAACTTTTGACAATTACAACTGGATTTCTTAACCCCATAAATTGGTGTGATTAGTCAACCATACAACAGAACTTTCCCTAACGTCTAGTCCTAGGATGGTCCATGATATTGTTGCTATTGCACTCAAAACAATTTAATTGAAAGCAGGCTGAAAAAGGTGTCAAAGAAAGTTAATGCTCTATTAAAGGCACATACAATTTCCTCCCCTTTTTAAAATTTTAAATTATCTTTGCTCAACCTAGGTTTTTTTTTTTTTTTTTTTCAATTATTGGTTTTTTTAAAATTTTAAATTATTAGTTTGTGATATATTTTTGTCTCCTAACTAATACCTTAAGGCCACTCCAATAGATTATCAAGTAGACTACACTCAACCAAAATTAGTCAATACTTTAAGAGTCTATTTTTGATGGGTTATATTAAGAGCCTTGAAACCCATGTTACAAAAGAAAGGATCGAGTTCAACATCCTTAGTGCAAATATAATTCTTGTCATGTTTTATTTTGCTTAGAAGAGCACATTTGTATCTTCCTACTCAACCCAAGTCCAAATTAAGTAGAACCCTACTATAAATCAGTGAAGTCGATACCGTACCGACCGGTATGTACCGTACCGGTATGTATATTGGTATCGAAATGATAATGTTTCGTACCAGTTTCAATACCGGCCAGTATAGTTTTTTTTTTTTTTTTTGGTTGAAATTTTTGAATTTTTGTAATAACATAATGGTAACTTATTTACATTACTTATTAGTATTATTTTTTTTCTTTTAATTGATGCTAAAGTCTAAAATTATGAATAGTTTGTTCTGAATTGAGGTAATATTTTATGATAACTTTATATTTATTATAATATTAGTGAAAATATTATATGCTTATAAACATGGTTCTAGAGATTGTGTGTGTGTGTGTATAAAATAGCGGTAAACCGAAACAGTACACCGGTAATTGACCGGTACCTGAAATATATCGTACCGCTGGCCAATCGGTATAATCTGCGGTACGGTATTGACTTCCCTGCTATAAATTGGAGAACCAAGCCTAACCCAAAAAAAGTGATGCAACAATGTCAAGCTAACGTAATCCCCAACAACTCTCTCTCTCTCTCCATCTCTCTCTCTCTCTCACTCATGTTAGTCATCCATCGTCTCGTGTTAAAAATTAATCTTATAACCATGCTATATGAACCATAAATTATTTCAATTTTAACTAAAAATAACGTGTCCATTTATCTTGTATCTAACATTTTATATAGTGTAATATTATTAAAATTTTAAATAATATTATAATAGATATATCTTTATTTATATAATATTTATTCGAACCATAATATAGATCAATTTGTTTGAAGGATGTATAAATTAGTCTTACATGAAGAGGATTTGAATTTTTGGTTGATTATATGATTCTAAATTTACCTAGCACACCCCTACCACGACAACTTTATAGCCAATTTGGATGAAAGAGATTTTACGCTAACTCTACCATTCCATACTTCCTCTTTAGGACCCATCATCCAAATTGGCCATCAATCTATTTATGCCTAGTAAAAATTGAGCCAACCCGACATTATGATCAATTGGACTATGAAATATCACCAAACTTTTCAAGTAGAGAACATGAATTCTAGAAACCATTGTTCAATGAGTAATATATTAACCTCAAGAGTTGATCACATTGGTAACATTCCTCACATTGGTATTATTGTCAGTGACTGTTGGATTTCAACTTTACATGCAAAGCATCTTTCTCTCATGAGATGGGTCACAACACGCACTACAGATCAAATAAACGCTTAGAATTCACAAATAGGTTCCCATTGAATCTGCTCATAACAAACATTGTTAATGAAGATTGACACAAGTCTTTAACCAAAAAAGAAAAAAATTAACATAACTCGACAATAATACCAGGCTTTGCAAAGCATATGAAGAAACTCCCAAACGGCAGAAAAATAATAATGAAATACGATGATTATGAACTTCAGTCTCCTGAAAGTCAGTTATATTAGAACAGGAAAGTTCCTAAAATTTGTTAATGTAACAAGCCGGAATCCTACAGCGCAGCTCCAGTACTCTGCTAATCTCTAATAATTACTAGTTTTGTTTTGGGCAAATAGAACTAAGAACAATAGATTACAACCAACTTTATGCAGTGACAAACTAATAGTACAGGTTGGCAGGAATTAAGGAAAACATAAGCAGCTATGCTAATTCCATTTGCAGTCATGTTCAATCTTATTTTTCAGGTTCCACCTCTTGGCCAGCAGACTGGTTTTCATCTTTCTCGGCATCAGCGTCTCCATCATCTTCGTCATCTGCCTCATCAGCCAGTTTAGTAAGCTCTTCCTGGATCATGAGCTTTATGGACGACTTTCTTGGGCGGAGATCCATACTAAACTGCCGAGCTGAAAATTTGTCAAAACTCTGTTAGCCCCATTGCATAAAATTCTAGGAAGTAGCAATCTCAGTTTATAACAGCAAGGTTTTAGTTTGAAAAGTTTCTACTACTTAAAATGATAGAGGATACTCGATCTTGTGATTAAAAAAAAAAAAC
Organism: Castanea mollissima; assembly: GCA_014183005.1. Classification (NCBI taxonomy): domain Eukaryota; kingdom Viridiplantae; phylum Streptophyta; class Magnoliopsida; order Fagales; family Fagaceae; genus Castanea; species Castanea mollissima. Next base: position 53,013,108 of record JACAVU010000005.1, on the reverse strand, counting down.
TAATAAAAAAGAATCTTGGAGCGTTTGGAAGGAGGAATATTTCCCAGATCTTATACTGTTGATGATTATTTTTATCGCTCAACTGATGAAAAATTAATGGTTTTTCTGCAACTTACTTCATAATGCAGCAAACGAAAGTTTTTAAAGCTTTTTTTTTGTTTTTTTTTTTTCAGAACACCCATATTTGTTAGTTCAACACATGAATAATGCATTGCATGAAGGGCTACAGTTTAAAAAGCCAAGGCCAACAGATTAATATGATTTAATAATGAAGATTTAAAAATCATAAATAATATAGTAAAATAAAGATGAAAATAACATACCAAGTTGCTTTCAGATATCAGTGAAAGTGGCCTGCAAAATAAAGCAAATAATTCAGATCCTTCAGTCCGATAGGCAAGATTTAGGAGATCAAGAAATCTGGCATTATGGAACAGGAACTCATTACAAACTCTTTAATATTTCAAATTTGCATTTTCTCCATTATCTCAGCAATCAAAATGCCAGGTTCCTTCTCTTTTCATTCTTACTTTTGCCTCTACTGTATACAACTATAAATGAACACATGTAACGAAGAGAAACAACATCCGACAAGAACATACATCCTGGATAGACGGGAAAATACATATGCACATGCAGACATAATGCATCTATGTGTACTTGTATATGTATGCATTCACATTAAATTAATCTTACCTACAAAACTCTGGGTAGTTCATGAAGACGTATGACCCATACAAGCAATCACAATCAGCTTTGAGGCAGGTACTAGAGCAAAGCACCACACGATCCCATTATGATATTACAGAACTGCTCCATTTTTGCAGGGTCCAATTGAATAGGTCAGCATGATCAATTACTCAAAATCTCTCAAAATTTCCCTTACAACATTATACAGTACTGGTATCAGCAGCTTACCGTATTAAAGTCAACTTCTTTAAGAATTTCGCATATTGCATCTCTCAACTCATCATCACTTGCCTGAGTTTCTCCTCTCTGGCCCTGTCCTTTCCTTTAGAACCTTTTTTCCCTAAGAACACCAAAGAGATTCTTAGTGGTGCTGATTAGCAAGAGAATGATATACGAGCTTCTATTCTTGTTCTGTTTAAAGTTCACAATTATAATTTTCTCCTAGCAAAAATTTAAGCATGTTGATGACAACAATTTCAAATCCTCGAAAAATTGTAGGAAAACCACATTTTCTCTAAACATCAAAACCAGAAAAGTATAAACTACAGAATACAGGGAAGGGGAGGCCAAAGGCCATGATTTATACCAGCTTTCCTCCCTGGATGCAGGTTTCGATGGAGTGAAGCCTTTTCTTTTAACTATTTTTCGTTCTTCTTTTTCCTTGAAACACCTTTGGACTTGTATCACTGTCATCATCAATCTTGGAGCTTTGGAAGATGCTCTCTTAGGTGTTCTTTTGGGTGGTGTAATGGATTTTCTTTGAAACTGTAATTTTCTTGGTTTAGCTTTTCCAGCAGATTCCTTCTTTCTAGAAGACAATTTAGAACTTCGTTTGGGTTTCTCCACATCTTCTTCAGAATCATCTTCAGAATCATTTTTCTCCTCACTTTCAGAAGGCTCAAGCATCTCATCCTCAGATTTTTCTGGAACACCATTTTCATTTTCCTCCTCTTCGTTTTCTTCAGCCTCTTCTTTTTCCTCTTCTTCAGACTCATCTTCCTCCTCAGCTGCACTCTTTTATCCTCCATTTCACTGTATCCTCAGTATTTTTTCGGTTCTGGAGAATATGTCAAACCATTAAAATGGAATAGGAAAGTAGAAGAGAGAAAAAACAGCATAAATAGTAATAAATGAAGGAGAGAGAGATTGTCTAAAGATTTTCATGATTCTGCTTCTTTCTGATGCATTGGCTTATCTGCTAGTTAAGTTTAGGTCTTCATAGAGGATTATACCCCTTTTAAAAAAAAAAAATTAATAAGGATTAAACTCCATTTAATCCCTTTCATCACTGGTTCATTCATTTGTTAAGATTAGATAGACATATCTCCAATCTTACAGTACACCCAGAATTAGAGTTAGGTTCCACAAATGATTAAGAATACTGCAGTACGTCTAGGCTTCACTTACTCCAGCATAAGAGTTGCAGTAATTGTATGTATGCAGATATGCTGACAAAGGTTAAGGTCCAGCAACAATAATAAAAGCAATACAAATTGCAAGATCAGATCAGAAGCCACAGCATTAGAAACTCTATAAATCTTTTAGGTACCTATTGATCCAAGAAATATACAAACTTCTTTAACTCAAATTAAATTCCAATGTATGATAATAGTACCTTACTGAACGTTTTTGAAGCAGAAAACCCCAGATCTTGAAGAACTTCCTTTGACCACCCTCTTGCGCTTTTTTGCTGCCCTTACTTGACTGATAATCATAGACAATATTTAAAATAAAAAAAGGAATGAGATCTCATAGCAAGAAAGCTAAAATGGAAAATCAATAAAATATGAACAGTCGGGCAACAACCTTCTCTTTCTCTGCAAGTAGCACAGTAGTCGTAGGGTGAGGGGCCACCAAAAGTCTATCAGTTTTGGCAACAATATCTTCCTGCATGTGCACCTTAACTCATTAAAACAATATCACTTGACATGAGAACCTTCATAGCACCAAGCTAGCATCCAAATGCAGCTGCCAGGTGACACTGATGCATAACAGACTATCTGATTAGTCTACTTGCACATTCTTTGCAGGCATACAGAGAATGCCAGTTAATGATCTAGAACTAACCACATATTAATCAACCATAAAAGAATATCCACCAGCAATGACTTCCTCAGTTAGTGACAGAATCAACACATGAACTAGGTGTCAAAAATAATACAAAGTTATTAGCCACAAGTACATTCCCAGCTAGCATGCATCAGTAGTAAATCAACAAACCTTCCTTGTAGAAGCCTTGGAAACTGGTATTCAAGCACATCGCAGATTTCCTAGTTTCTCCTTATGACACTTGTCAAATTTCTCTTTTTTTTTGATCTTTTTGCTTTTCCTGTAAGATGAAAAACATTGCAATGATGGAATATTAGTGAGATCAAGTCTGCCATGCTACCACATACCAAACATGATAAATGAAAAATTCAATGCCAAGTCTAGAAAATGTGTACTTGTACGCACAAAATTACCTCATGTCATGCCATACCAACCAGAAAACCGGGATATATTGTTCTTGACCTGAATGCCTGTAAAAAGAAAAAGTGGATTTTACATAGAATACAGATTTGCATACTGGTCACTGACTAGTAACATCTGGGATGAATCACAATGCTAGAGTTCCAATTTATTGGCCTTAAAGTGCAAATTCATTACTACTATAAAGGAGGAAAGAAAAGCAAATGTATAACAAAACATACACACAAAAGTCTTTAGAATATGTATACCTTTCCTCTCCTTCCAAAGAGAATCGTATGAAGCAGTTTGAAAGTGTCATCAGTCCTTTTTCTTGATAGCTTGAATGCCACTGGAGCAGAAAAAATATTAAGGTTTCATCTATTGCTCCATAGATACCACCACATGTATGTTTGGTCCTTAAATATCTCAAATGCTTACCCAAAGGCAAGGTTTTTATCACTATATAAACCCATTATTATACAACTATATGTCCTTCCATAAACTGCTAATTATAGAATTACCACCCCCAAGGTTCTCAGCAAAATTTATAGAATCTAATAAAATATTATCGTCAAGTTATGTTCTCAAGCCCATGACTGCAGGTTCAAATGTGACCTGAAAAAAAAACACTACTTCTTCCTGTTAAACATATATCGTCATGTCTCAATCCCATAACCTGGCTTAAACAGTTATCAGCTTAAAACTGGGAGGAAAAAAAAAACCTTAATAGAAGCATAATCATCTCAGGTTAAGAACCATACCATTAGTATATCCTTCAGTGCGGTACCAGGGCCCTGCAATTTTGAAATTAAGTGGTGAAAAAATTCAGATGAAAGCCAGAATTAAAACTTCATAGACCAAAAGCAAATTATAACGAACACCTTTTCAATATGGAATTCCTTGACAACTTCTTTTTCATTGATGCCACCAGCCTTTCAACTGATTCCTCTCACGCACGAGCAGGGCGATCAATAGCAGGAGTCCTTGCTCTAGCTCCTTCTCCTTCTTCCCTTTACTTCCCTTGTCTTCTCTTTACTTTTTCTGCATTCTCCCTCTCACACGCTCTTTGACCCCTTACCTGCCTTACCGGCTGCCTTCTCTTCATCCTGGCCTTCTTCTTCTCAGTCACATCCCCCTTTTTCTCCACTTCATCTTTGGTTCACCCTTTTCTCCCATCACATCTTTTTCATTTGGACTAGTATCTTCTTCCATTGCTTCGTTTTTGTCCTCTGCTTTTCCATTTCCATTTTCCTCTTGCTTTTCCTTTTCTTCATCCATTTTTCCAGCCTCAGCTTTCTCATCTTTCTCATCATCTTTATCTTCTTCCATGTCTTTTACCCGTTTTGCAACTCTTTCTTCTCAGTCACAGCTTCACATTTTTCTCTGGCAAGCTAGTACCATTTTCTGTGTCCTCCCAGCTTCACTCACTGTATTCTCCCTCACCCATAATCACTTAGTCAAAGCAAATGCTCCAGCAGCAACTGCCTTTCCCCTCCTGACAGAACTAGTAAGGCGAGACCACAAAATACTGCAGTTATAAAAAGGTTCCCAATCAGATAAACTTCACTTCCAAGAGCATAGGTGTTAATTGAACACTATCATTTAGTAGCACTGCCCTAAATTGGGTTTTCAGGAAAACAGTTTTTCAGATTATATTGATACAACACACTTCCATGACTGACTCCCTCAAGTTTGTGGCACAATCTTGGAACAAAAATACTGTCATGTTGGTCACATATCAAGCAGTGCACAACATGTATAATTGATAATCACTTAATGGCTAAGGTCCAGGAAATTGACTTGCAAGTTTCCAAATTTCCATACTTATAAAGTTTTGCAAGCTTCTCAAATAAAATAAATAAATAAATAAAATTAATGCAAAAAAAGAAAAAGAAATCTTTATTGGGAAAAAAAAAACTCCATAATTAAAGAGATTAAAAAGTTAACCTAAATTGGAGTTTGGAAAAACCATAAAAATTGAAAAGCAATAAATGGAGATGAACTACACTGGAGCAAACATCTGAACTACATCAACAACATTCCAGAAAGGAGTATAATTTAAGTGTAATTATAGATAGCTTACCAACTGAAAACCCTAACAAGATCTTAAAAAAAGCCAGAAACTTGAATAGACCCATCAAAAAGATTAAAAAAATACCATACAATTGACAAGTAACACAGTCAAAATTGACAATTTAAAAGCCAAAACCACACTCACACTACCAAAAATTTCGAATCTTTGACTTGTATGCAGCTTTAAGAAATGCAAAAACCAAGCAAAACAAGGCCCCCCACAAACCACAATTTAGATAAGCTCTCATTCCCACTCAGCCCCTAACTACCCCAGAATAATAAAACACCCAAATTCAAACAACAGAATCTCTCAGCGTTTCCCACATTTTCTCGGGAAACACAGAGACCCAATATCGAATTCACAACTAACAGTAAAAAAAACAGCACAACAAGTCGAAAGTCAAAGCTTTGTAACTTACCCAATTTCAAACCCTAAGATTTGCACCACAAAATCCACACCAGATCAAAACAAAAATTTTAAAAAAAAAAAACAAATGTACAAATTGATTGCAAATTAGGAATGAAAGAAACTTACAGAGATTTTGGGTTTTTTTTTTTTTGCTTCAAAACAGAGAGTCTCCTCTCTCTCTCTCATCTTTCTCTCTCTGTGTGACTTTGGACTCTCTGTGTGCAGAGTCAGTGTGTGTATTTTTTGAGTTTTTGGAACAAATATTTTGGCTTTGGGGTCTCTCTCTAAAAGTTGGGGGGTATTTGTGGGTTTCACAGAAGTTCGGATTTGAAGCCCGGATTTTAAAGTGCTGTTAAAATGGTGCCACGTTGGACGTGGGTCAGGAGTGGGGTGAAGTTTTGAAATATTGGAATTTTTACGGACGGCTGAGATTTTGATTTTGGTATCCACGGCTGGTATTGCAAGAAATTCGCAGCAACTTGTGCTGGTGGGATCCACCTGTGTGGGGTCATGGTGGGCCCATGAGAGTCTGGTTACTTTTTTACTACTTTTTAAAATGGGTGTTACGTGTTAGGATCATCTGTGGGTGAGAGCACGCAGAAAAAAAATATTTATATTGTTTTAAAAAAAAAATTATGAACAAATGGTATTGATTTTTGCTATAGCTCATTTGGACTTTCATATATATATATATATATATATATTATAGATGATATATCATATATGTATATATTGTGTTGAATTAGCTCATTACTAGACTCGTAGGATGTCGGCCCACAAAAATTTCTAGTATATAGCAGAATCTAATCGAGTTTTGTAAAATTGAACTCGATCAAAACTCTTACAAACAAAACGTTTAAAGGCTTTGATATGGGGTATTCTTTTCACATTCTTAGAAATATTGATTTTTTTTTAATATTTAATTTTTTTTATGCTCTAATATTTTAATGTTTTGTTACAAATCACACAATACAAAATCTAGCTCTGACTCCACTTTTGTAGCAATGTAAATTTCCTTCCTTGATTATTGGAGAGTATTCATATTATCATGCCATTAAAAAAATTACATTTTTTTTTAATTATATTTGGACTATGTGTGTGAAGCTTCCTTCTGGAAACTTGTATCTCGACTGTTACTTCTCACAAGTCACAAGCGCTTACACTTATGGACTGACTATCGCACTAAGAGTAAACGGTGGTATGATGGGCAAAATCTTGGTATTGAAGATTTGTTTTATATCTATCAGAGCAACCATCTAATTATATACTGAAGATCTGTTTTATATCTTCGTTTTTGGATAATTCTAACAATAAGGAGGTAAGATTAAACCATGATTCTTCTTAAAAAAATAAGAACAAATAATGTTATTGAAGTGCAATGCTTTTTGAAAAAAAAAATTAATATAATTATAAGATATTGGGTGTACTCCAGTTTAAATACTAAATTTTTTTATTAAAGATTCATAACCAATATAATTTTAAATAGCGTTTTATAATAGTGCAGCATTAAATTATTAATGCCTGTGCGAGCATTTGTTCAAATACACTCCCGCACATGATCTCATATTAATAGTGGCACTGGCATGCCACATGCATGTCGATAACATATCTTATAAGAAATACTAAATCTAAAATTTATGTTATTTTTAAAAAAATTACCTACATGCATTTTTATCAATCGAATAAATGCTAGAACGTCCAAAACAATCATGATATGGTAAGTCTTATGCTCAATGTGACCCATCATAACCACTATTTTTCTCTCATTTTTTCAGGTATTAAAAATTAATAAAATTTAGACAGAAACTTTAGTGGAGCAAGATACAAACGTGTGGTGTGGTGTCTATGCCTCTACTTCCTATTTTTATTAAAAACTGGAAACTTATTTAGCACCATTAAATAAAGAGAAGCGTAATGTTCTCAATATTTTCACAATAAATTTTAGGTGATAAATTATTATTGATTCTAATTTAAACCTACTACTAAAGTTATTTTATCTCCCACTAGTAACAATTTAGTTGTAAAAATATCATAGATATAGTATTTTTTTTAAGGACAAAACTTAGATACAGTATTTTAGGTGGTATTCTTTAGATTCTTTTAAGATTCAGTGGATACTTTTCTAAAAAAATACACTTTCATCTAATGAGAAAATATCTATGTGACAGAACTTTAAAAGGGAAATTTAAAGAATACCACTTAAGTACTGTACTTAAGTCTTGCTTAAAAAAAAAAAAAAAAAAAATGAAGGTGAGAGTAATGTTTTTCGATATTTGGTTGAAGAAAAGCAACGACTTCTTAGTTCTTACCTGCAATTTGCAAAGGATGGATTTTATATATGGTTATTGTTGTTGACTCGCGTTGCTGGCTTACTCCACTTATAGCTCACGCATCTACTAACTTTGACACAGTCTCCATTTCTTTTTATATTTAAATTTTATTTTGCTAAGGCTAATGGTTTTGCTTCTTTATTATTATTGTGGTGGGCTTTTTTGTATCTTGGGCTGGACTGCTCTTGCCATACTGTGGCCCAATAATTCTGGGATAGGAGAGTCGGGACTGACTCAGTTGAAACTTACTTTAAGTCAGTTTGTGCATAAGTTAGGACCCCTTCGCAGAGATCTTGGTCACATACCCATAATAGGCTATGCTGTCATAGATATGTTATGGCAGATGAAACATAATATAGTAGGATGGTAAGAAAAATTCTAACTAAAGTGCTTGCTGTTGACCAAGGATAACGTTTAAACAATTTTATAACAAGAAAACACGATAATACGAGTATGATAGAAATAAATCAGTAACTAGAAAAATAACGTTAGTATTTAAACAATTGTGATAAAAGAAAGGAAGGGGATTAGTATGCTAAACTTGGCTCCTCAGCAGATTTTAGTCCAAGAAGGGAACCAATTTCTAATGTGGGTAATCTTACAAGGAAATCTTGCCTTACAACTTACCTACTTTGAAAAATGGACCTAAGTGGCTTAATCTTAGATTCTTTAACTTGCTAGAGAGTAGGTTATTGAGAGGGAGAGAAGTGGATAGCCTATTGGTGCATGCTCTATCACTTCTCACACTCCTGTTTTCTCACTTCACTCTCTGCTCTAAACACAACAACCAACCAAGCAATCTTTTTGGGTTGTAGAGAGGGCCGGTGTGGCTTCAAATTGTATGGGCAACATATATGCATATCTTTAACCATTTAAAAAAAAAAAAATGATATTGAACTTAAAATTAACATTAAGTTTGTCCGATAACATAACTCTTATTCTCTATAAGCATAATTAAAAGAAATTCATGCTAAGGCTTATGAGTACTTACCCATCTGCTATAGTCCATCCAGACAAATTGCCAGCTTCAGTTAAAGCTGCTTTCCACCTTTCTAACCTTTCTTCGTTTTTCTTGAATTCTTGTTCATGTTGGTTTTTCTTGAATTCTTGTTCATGTTTAGCCAATGCTTCCCCAAAATTCCCTTTTTGATTGCGTACTTCTGATAGATTCACATCGAAAAAAATTGGTCTAATGATTAGGCCCTTTGATTTCTTGCAGCAAATAATCTTTACAAGTTCATCTAGGCACCATGGGGAAGATGCATAATTTTTGGAGAATACAACAAGCGAGAATCTTGACACTTCAATTGCTTTCTCAAGTGCTGGTGAAATGTTTTCCCCTCTTCTAAGATCTTGGTCGTCAATGAAGGTGTATATACCACTTCGCACCAGACTGGTATGTAAATGACTTGTAAAATTGTTACGGGTATCTTTACCTCTAAAACTCAAGAAGACATCATATTTACATGGAACGTTAATTTGGGAAGTTGCCTTCATGACAGCTTGAGTTAATTTCCCTGATAAGCTCAAAACACAAAGCCGTCTTGTATTATCAGGGTTGCTGTGATATGTATAATTTAGTAGTCGGCATTTGCTTTTTCATCACACCAGATAGTTTCTCACGCAATTCATGGACACTTTGTAAATTTATTTAAATAGAGTAATTTTTAGTTTTTTAAGTACCTATTATAATACTCATTTTAGAGTATAATATTTATATTTTATCAAAATATTGTTGAATGTTATGAAACTCAATTTTTATTAATTCATATTTTTATATAATTTTTTTGTTGTTATAGAATTGGTTTCCGAATAGTGAGTGGAATTGCTCTCTACTAATTTAAAATTTTGAGATTAGAACTGGCAAGCTTCTTTGACATTTGTAAGGGACTAACGTATTATATTATTTTTAGACTTTATTTTTAAAATTGATTAAGTGATTTTGAAATTTGAAATTTATAAATTTAAATTCAAATTATAAAATACTTTCATATCTTAAAATTACAAAAATTCAATCAGCCTCCCAATCACTTCCTCAACTACTCAATTTTTACAATCAAATGCCGAGCCCCATATCTCAAACACTCATTTCATTATCTCAACAAAAGGAAATTATTTGTAAGTACCGGCATATTGAGAATGTGATAAAATAAAGAAAAAATGGTTAAAAACAATTCCATTTACTAGGATTTAATTTCCTTTAGCAAGGCTTCCACATTAAAAATAAAAATAAAAATAAAGCACAAGAAACTGTAAAATCATCATTGTTTTTTACATTTATCGTTGTGGCTCATATAGATATTGCACAAATAGTTGTAAAAAAATACAAAGGAACTTATAAATTATGAGTTCTAAAACATAATAAATAAATAAAACAATTAATTTCATCAATTATCAATTAAAAAGTTTCTTTTTATTTCTCTTTAATTCTAAAACAAGATGAGTTTATTCGATTAAAAGTTAAAACATAGTTAAAACATAAGCATTAGTTGCATTTTGAAAAAAGAATACAACAACAAGGAGTATATTGTATGAGATTTGATTATAGGGATGACTTTTATTTTTTATTTTTTTATTTTATGAAATAGGGATGATTTATTGGTTAAGATAAATTGTATAAAAAACCATGGATAAATATACATAAGTTCTGAAATTTTTTGATAATAGACTTTTAGATGGAGTAGAATTTAAATTTCTAAAACTTAGATGATAAAGTTTTATCTAAATTAGATTATTGTTAAATCTTATTGTCAAGAGATTTGTAACTTAATATCCTAATAAATATTAATTTAATAAGATACAACTTGAGGGGAGAAAAAAGATGCGGGTGTATCATGTGTGAGATTTAAGTTTAAAATTTTTTTATAATAGACTTTTAATTTGAATAGAATTTAAATTTATTTTAAATTATTGTTATATCATGCAACTTGAGGGGGAAAAAAGCAAAAACAAAATGTGGGTTGCGTGGGATTTAAGTTTAGAAAATTTGATAATAGACTTTTAGTTTGAATATAATTTAAATTTGTTTTAAATATTGTTAAATCTTATATATAGAATATATATTATATTTATATAGAAAAGAAGGTGGATTTTTGTGTGAAATCTAAGTTTAGAAATTTTTATAATAAACTTTTAGTTTGAATAAGATTTAAATTTGTTAAGATTTAAATGATAAAATTTTACTTAAATCAAACAACTGTTAAATAGTATTCCTTAATTAAGGAAATAAATCCTTACAAAAAATATATAATTAATTTTCTAATTAATGAGAATAGCCACTTATCGCAACCACGGCTTTTAAGCCTAACTTTTACTATTATATGTTTAGAAATTTTTGATAATAGACTTTTAGTTGGAATAGATTTTAAATTTCTAAAACTTAAATGATAACGCTTTATCTAAATTAAATTATTGTTAAATCTTATCCCTTAGTCAAGAGTTTTATGGTTTAATATCCTAATAAAATATTAATTTAATAAGATGCAACTAGAGGGGGAAAAAAACATGGGTTGTGCCATGTGTGGGATTTAAGTTTAGAATTTTTTTTTATAACAGACTTTTATTTTGAATAGAATTTGAATTTGTTTTAAATTATGGTTATATCATGCAACTTGAGGGGGGGAAAAAAAGCCAAAACAAAATGTGATTTGTGTGGGATTTAAGTTTAGAAAATTTTGATAATAGAATTTTAGTTTGAATATAATTTAAATTTGGTTTTAATTATGTTAAATCTTATGCCAGTCAAAACATGAAATATATATATATATATATATATATAGAAATAAAAAGTGGATTGTTGTGTGTTTGTTGTGTGGAATTTAAGTAAGAATTTTTTATTTTTATAATAGACTTTTAGTTTGAATAGTATTTAAATTTGTGGAAATTTAAATGATAAAGTTTTACTTAAATCAAACAATTGTTAAATATTATTCCTTAATTAAGGAAATATATCCTAACAAAAAATATATAATTAATTTACTAATTAATGAGAATAGTCACTTAGCACAACCACAGCTTCTAAGCTTAACTTTTACTATATGTTTAGAAATTTTTGACATTAGACTTTTATTTAAAGTATATTTCAAATTTCTAAAACTTAAATGGTAAAGCTTTATATAAATTAAATTATTGTTAAATCTTATCCCTTAGTCACGAGTTTTATAGTTTAATATCCTAATAAATATTAATTTAATAAGATGCAACTAGAGGAAAAACCAAAAACAAAAACATGGGTTGTGCCATGCGTGGGATTTAAGTTTAGAAATTATTTTTTATAATAGACTTTTATTTTGAATAGAATTTAAATTTGTTTTAAATTATTGTTAAATCATGCAACTTAAGTAAAACAAAAAACAAAAACGTGGGTTGTGTGGAATTTAAATTTAGAAAATTTTGATAATAGACTTTTAGTTTGAATAGAATTTAATTTTTTTTAAATTATAGTTATATCATGCAACTTGAGGGGAAAAAAACAAAAACAAAATGTTAATTGTGTGGGATTTAAGTTTAGAAAATTTTGATAATAGACATTTAGTTTGAATATAATATCCTACACACAAATTTAGAAATAAAGAATAGTGAATAAGATGAATGAATAAGATGAATTTATTTGATTAAAAGTTAAAACATAAGCATAAGTTGCATTTTGAAAAAAAAAATACAACAAGAAGGAGTGTATTGTATGAGATTTAATTATAGGGATGATTTTTTTTTTTAATGAAATAGGGATGATTTATTGGTTAAGATAAATTGTATCAAAAAACCATCTATAAATATACATAAGTTCTGAATTTTTTTGATAATAGACTTTTAGATGGAGTAGAATTTAAATTTCTAAAACTTAGATTATTAAGTTTTAACTAAATTAAATTATTGTTAAATCTTATCCCTTAGTCAAGAGCTTTGTAACTTAATATCCTAATAAAATATTAATTTAACAAGATACAACTTGAGGGGAGAAAAAAAAAAAAAAAAAACCAAAAACGTGGGTTGTGTCATGTGTGAGATTTAAGTTAATTATTTTTTTATTTTTATTTATTTTTATAATAGACTTATAGTTTGAATAGAATTTAAATTTATTTTATATTATTGTTATATCAGCAACTTGAGGGCAAAAAAAAAAAAAAAAAAAAAAAAAAAAAAAAAAAAAATATATATTATATTATAATATATATATATATATATATATATAGCAAAAAAAAAAAAAAGTGAGTTGTGTGGATTTAAGTTTAGAAAATTTTGATAATAGATTAGTTCGAATATATTTAAATTTGTTTTAAATTATTGTTAAATCTTATCTCCTAGTCAAAACATGAGTTTTCTTTTATAGAAATAAAATGTGGGTTGTTGTGTGAAATTTAAATTTAGAAATTTTATATAAAGTTTTTCTAAATTAGATTCTTGTTAAATCCTATCCTTAGTCAAGAGCTTTATAACTTAATATCTAATAAAATATTAATTTAATAAGATGCACTTGACAGGAGAAAAAAAAAAAACGAGGGTTGTATCATGTGTGAGATTTAAGTTTAAAATATTTATAATAGACTTTTATTTGAATAGAATTTAATTTATTTAAATTATTGTTATATCATGCAACTTGAGGGGAGAAAAAGCCAAACAAAATGTGAGTTTGTGGAATTTAAGTTAGAAAATTTTGATAATAGACTTTTAGTTTTAATATAATTTAAATTATTGTTAAATTATGGCTTAGTCAAAACATGAGTTATATATATATATATATATTATATATATAATATATATATATATATATTATATATATATATATATATATGACCAAAAATCATGCACAAGCCTAATAATATTGACGTTTAATAATTCAAGGCCCAAAATAATAAATTTGTAGAGAAGGTATCAACAACAAAGTTCATGGCGTTTGATTATATGTCTTAGTCACCTCACTTTTTCCATCCTCATTCTCCTGCCCCTCCTCTCTTATTTATATGCCTTACCCTTGTTATCTCAGCCCTAAATCTCTCACCTAATCAACCTCATTTACTAACACTTGTCCATTCCCTTGTAGTCGGTAATGGAGAAAAGCTCTTGCTCTGTGCCTTGTACTATTCAGGTCATTTCCACATTTATGCAATGGATAAAGCTGGTACTCCCTATTCAATGCGGCCAGAAAGCTTGGTGCAGAACATTCAATGTAACGTTCATAGTTACCTATCTCAACCCAGATGTTTACAATATATCCCATACATCACCAATCTACCTTTTGTACTTTTCCGGACCATCCCACTTCATCCTTGGGCTTTTGACTTTTACTCTCCTCTATTCCTTATGCTTCACAGTATGTCTTCCGGTCTTTAAGTCTTCAGGTCCTCAGGTTCTCACAGTAGCCCCTTAAAACTTAGGCTATTAACCATAAATTAATAGTGAAGTTTTAACTCCTCGGATAAACTTCCTACGTGCATTTTGCTTTCACACGTACAAACGTCTTTTCGCTGCCTGTGACACGCTCCTGACGCCTCAGAGTCCACGATGGATCATTTATGGTGTCAAGCAGCTCCTTATCTCCGCACGTTCTACGGCTGGATCACCATCGTACGGTTCAGATTGCTCTCTCATTTATGAGCTGGAAAATTACCGCGCCTTTTTTACCCTTATAAAAGCAAGACTTGGGGCTGGCTAAGGTTCATTTTGGCGTTTTGAAGGATTAAAGGAAAAGGACCTCCCGATGTGCAGTTTTAAGCATTCTTCAGAGGTGTGTCAATTCTCCTATTGCTTCTCCTTCATTGTTTATTTTTTTTTCTTCTTGTCATAAAGTTTAATGGGTAGATATGCTAAATTAGTGAAAACGGATGAGGCAAAGGCCACTTTTAAGGCCCGATATAGGATTCCTCACGATGTTGATATTTAACATTGTGAGGAAGGAGATTGACTAGTTTGGCCCCGGCTACCCGAGTCAGTTATAATTCCCATGATCGCTTTTATTGAAGGTGGAATGGAAATTCCCATGGGTAGGGTGACCCGAGATTTTTTTATAAACTATAGACTTACCGCAGCCCAGTGTTCCCCAATGTCCTTAGGATCCTAGGATGTGTAGATGCCCTAAATCGAAAAATGGGGACTAACTTAACTTGGCATGATGTAAACTGGGTGTACAATTGCCAAAAAGGAAAAAAAACCAAATACTATACGAAGTGTAGGGTCCTAACCGTTAGGCTGATCTCCTGCTTGCCTGACTCAAGCAAAGGCATGGACGAGGATTACCTCATCGTCTCGGGGAATTGGCATGACTGATTACACTGCCCTACCCAAGATGGGGTGCCAGGTAAGGTTCCCGAGGACTGATGTGATACTTAGGAATATCAATTATCTTCTTTTATAATCTTATATTGATTAACTCTTCCTAACAGTATTTATCCTTTATTGCAGACGATTACCACACCGCTCCAAACAAACCCTCTGTAAACCTTCAGGACCTGAACAGAATTCTTAGGTCGGAAATATTTTTGCACAGGGACGGGTAGCTTAGAGCGGCCCACGTCATTCTCGGTTACACCCCTTCCACCAAATGTTTTTAAAGTCCAAAAAACGTAATCTGGGCCAGGGATCTTCGTTTAGCTCGTATTGACGTAGCTGTGCCTGGCTTTTTACTACCTACGCCCCCTCTAGCAGGAACATAGGACGCACAACTCCCAGCTCCTCTCGCAGCCAGACTACTTTACTCCCAAGAGCACTCTGCTGATCCTACGGACAAGGGAAAAAATTCAGCTTCTGAGCCAAGTCGTCCCAAGGTAACGAATAAGGACTTTGAAGTCTTTTATCGTGAAGACGCCCCTCACAACTCACAACTTCCTTCAACAAGTAACATGGGCTTCCAAGAGAAAGAACCCGATCTCCTGGCTTTGCTACAAGCCCATGCCGGAAGTTCTTCCCCTGCTGTAATCGTACCTCCTCGTCCCATCACCCCAGTAGTGACACGTACCCCTCCCCCCGAGGTCGTGGACAAAAAAAGGAAAAGGGGTCAAGGTGGTAAGAATATCATAGAGATCGAGGAAGGAGAGAACCCCTACCCCCCTTCTAAGGATACTTGGGCGGGAAAAAGCCACTCCAAGAAGCCCGTTCATACTGGGTCTTCCAAGGAGACCAGTGGTGATCAACCAAGGAAAGTCTCTGTTTGGCACCCCAGCTTTACTTTAAGTTCAGGCAGCCCCGTACTTGATGATGCCAACCTAAGAGATCTGAAGAAGGGGAGCTCAAGTTTGGTGACTGAGTGTTTGGAGAAGGCCCAATGCCTCCCCGAGGACATGGCTGAGCTGCGGTCTTTCTGCAAAAGAGAAGTCTTCTTGTCTTTGAAACAAGACTTAGCTAAGGTATCTTTCACAATTCTATATCATCTTATCTTTATTACTATTAAAAGCGTTACTTATATGGCTTTTGTAATTGATGTACATTATAGGCTGTCCAGGCTTCTTTCATGGCTGAAAAATGGGTGGATCATTCCTTAGATTTAACCAGAAAAGCTGAAAATAACGTAGAAGTCGCTGTGAGGGCTCAAAATGAAGCAGAACAGAATCTGAAGGAGACCTTCATTCAACTGGCCGAAGCGGAAAAAGCTCACAAGAATGCAGAATCTGCCTTGCAAAGTTATGAAACACAGGCAAATATTGCCCTTGAAGCCTAGAAGCAAGCCCAAAACCGACTAGCCCTCACTATGGTGGAGCTCAAGTAGGTGCAAAAGCAATTAGCATCTAAGGAGCAGGAAAAAGCTGATGCCGAGCAAGCAGCATATGACACCGGCATGAAGAAAGCTGCTGACAGCCTTATAGCTCAACTCAAGGGTGTCGCCCGTGTATTCTGTCTGGAAGTTTGGGGTCAGGCCTTAGACGTTGCGGGAGTATCCGCCGAATTCAAGCTCCGAAATCCAAATAGTGTGTATTACCCCTCTACTCTACATTTGGCACCTGCTCCTCCCAAATCAACTAGTGACTCCAGTTCCATTCCTCCCTCATCTACAACCACTCTGAATCCAAACCCTTCCTCTGTTCACTCCAAGGATAAAGAAATAGCTGAGAACCCTTCCCCCAACACCGAATTGGTAAACGTAGAAAATGAAGCTGATACGAAGGAGGTGGGGCAGACAAAAAAGAAAATGAAAGAGAAGGAACCAGAGAAAAGGAACACAAAAGAGAAACAAACAAATACTTGACATATGAGCTCAAGAGTTTATTAAAAGTTGTTTAGAGTTTAGTACTATTGTTTTTCTCTTTTTTTTTTTTCTTTTGCTTTTTTTTTTTTAAAAACTGATTTCAAGGAATTAATAGTAGCGTAAATGGTGCATGTTGTTTATTGCCAACATATCGCGAGATTCAAATATTAAATTTTTTGCTCATTGTTGATAACAATTCTTCAATGGTAAAAATAATAACTTTCATATACACATAAAACACAACACGATCATCAACTTTGCAACGTAAGCTAGAATAATACCTATGGTACACATTTTTGTTACCTTGACACGTGGAATGCTTTATGTATGGTGTTAATTTCTCCTAGTCTTACGGCCCGAGGAGCCGGACAAGGACTAAGCTCGATTCAACACATTTTTTTTTTTTACGGTGTTAATTTTTCTTAGACTTGTGGCCCGAGGAGCCGAACAAGAACTAAGGCCAGTTTAACACTTGGATTTTCCTTAGGGTGTTAATTTTTCTTAGACTTGTGAAGCCGAACAAGAACTAAGATCAATTTAACACTTGGCTATTTCTTAGGGTGTTAATTTTTCTTAGACTTGTGGCCCGAGGAGCCGAACAAGAACTAATGTCAGTTTAACACTTGGCTTTTCCTTAGGGTGTTAATTTTTCTTAGACTTGTGGCCCGAGGAGCCGAACAAGAACTAAGGTCAGTTTAACACTTGGCTTTTCCTTAGGGTGTTAATTTTTCTTAGACTTGTGGCCCGAGGAGCCGAACAAGAACTAAGGTCAGTTTAACACTTGGATTTTCCTTAGGGTGTTAATTTTTCTTAGACTTGTGGCCCGAGGAGCCGAACAAGAACTAAGGTCATTTTAACACTTGGAAATAAGTTATACCAATAAAGAAGCACAGACTAATAAAACAAAACAGGCCTACAACTATACAAAAGAAGGCTCTTCCTTTAATAGTAATAATGTCGTAAAATGCTTACATTCTAGGGCGATGGACTAATATTCCATCTAAATCTTCTAAACGATAGGCCCCCACACCTGCTACAGACATGATTCTATATGGTCCTTCCCAATTGGGGCCTAAATTACCCTAGGCAGGATTCTTTATTGTCCCCACCACTTTTCTCAAAACCAAATCTCCTGGCACTAAAGGTCTCGGCTTCACTCCTTTATCATGTGCTTGCTTGAGTTTCTGTTGGTAACTGACCATCTTCACATTGGCTACTTCTCTTCTTTCTTCAATAGTATCTAAACTATCGCATAGCATGTCATGATTGCTCTTAACATTATACTGGTTAGATCTCAAGGTGGGGAAGCTTGACTCCAACGGGATTATCGCCTTCGTTCCTTATGTCATTGAAAAGGGTGTCTTGCCCATTGATCTTCGGGGAGTAGTATGATAAGTCCACAACACATGAGGCAACTCCTCTACCCATCTTTCTTTAGCATCGTCTAATGACTTCTTTAACCTTGCCAAAATGACCTTATTTGTAGCCTCAGCTTGACCATTTCCTCGAGGGTAAGCCGGTGTTGAGTATCCATTCCTTATTCCCAGATCTCCACAATACCTACGAAAAGCCTTACTGTCAAACTAAAGTCCATTGTCGAAAATTAGAGTATGCGGGACTCCAAAGCGAGTTACAGTATTCTTCCAAATAAACTTAGTAAAATAATCCGTGCCGACGATGAGCCATCTTCTATTACCAGTTGCCCGAGGAAAAGGTTTGACGATATCCAAGCCCCACTTAACAAAAGGCTATGGACTAGATAATGGATTTAAGACTCCCCCTGGTTGATGAATGTTTGGTGCAAACCTTTGACATTGATCACACTTCCTTGCATACTCCTGGGAGGCTTTCTGCATATTTGGCCACCAATACCCTTGAGTCATGGCCCTGTGGGCTAACGATCTTCCTCCAGTATGACTTCCACATATTCCTTCATGCCACTCTTCCAATAAAGGCTCAACAGCTTCAGCTTTAGGATGCACGCAGAGCAGATATGGCCCCGAGTAAGAACGTTTGTACAACTTATGCTCCTCAGAAAGCCAGTAATGGGGAACACTTCTCCGTACCTTCTCTGCTTCCACTTTATCCTCGGGTAACATACCATGTTTTAAGGTCATAATCGGATCCATCCAACTCTGGCCAACGTGAATGCTGTGAATCCAAACTGCCGGGGTGCCAGTAAGACTAGAACTCATCAAATCCTCCACCATCACCGTCCGCGGTAACTTCGATCCCAAGGATGTGGCTAACATGGCCAACAAATCAGCATGAGCATTTTGCCCTCTTGGAATTTGTCTTACTTTGAAACTTTTAAACATGCCTAACACCCCTTTGACTCTGTTGAGATATTTTCTTATCCTTTCATCTCTTGCCTCAAATTCTCCATTAACTTGTCCAACAATTAATCTGGAATCATAATAAAGTTCGATTATTTCTCCTCCCAAATGCCTAACCATTTGAGCACCTGCCAAGAGAGCTTTATACTTGGCCTTATTATTAATGGCTACAAACCCTAGCCGT
Organism: Castanea mollissima; assembly: GCA_014183005.1. Classification (NCBI taxonomy): domain Eukaryota; kingdom Viridiplantae; phylum Streptophyta; class Magnoliopsida; order Fagales; family Fagaceae; genus Castanea; species Castanea mollissima. The sequence continues at coordinate 52,993,463 of JACAVU010000005.1, read as the reverse complement.
AATGACTTTTCCATGACTAATTTCTCAGGGGTGAACACAATTCCAATCCTTGCTCCTTTTCGGTTAGATGCCCCATCCGTATAAACTTCCCAAAGGAGAACACTCTCGGGCCCAAGAGACATCATGGTTAGCATGACATCTTCCTGCCTAATGCCACCCTCCTTAAATTCGGTCACGAAATCGGCAAGAACATGTCCTTTGATAGCTGTCCAGGGCATATACTTAACATCATAAGCTCTAAGCCTCGTTCCCTACTTAGCCACGCGACCAATGTAATCTGACTTCCTCATGAGAGCTTGCAAAGGCAATTGGGTAAGTACCACTACTGTATGGGCTTGAAAATAATGGGGAAACTTCCTTGTAGCACGTACGATGGCTAGCATAGCCTTTTCCAAAGGTAAATATCGCTTTTCGGCCTCTTGCAAAGATTTACTAATGTAATACACTGGTTTTTAAATTCCATCATCATTCCGTACTAGGACAAGACTTATAGCATAATCTGTAATTGCCAAATAGGCATACAACACCTCTTCCTTCTCTAGCCGTGATAATATTGGCAGATTCGCCAAATATTGCTTCAAATCCTCAAAAGCCAAATCACACTCATCCGTCCATTGAAAATCTCTCCATTTATGCAAAAGGTGAGAAAAAGGTCGACACCTGTCTGCAGATCGCGAAATAAATCGATTCAATGCCGTAAACATACCAGTTAGCTTCTATACCTCCTTAGGATTCTGAGGAGGATGCAATCCCAAGATAGCCTTAGTCTGGTCAGAATTAACTTCAATCCTCCGATGCGTTATCATATACCCAAGAAACTTTCCTAAACTTACTCCGAAAGAACACTTGGAAGTATTCAAACGCAATTTATACCTCCTAAGGATTGAGAAGGTTTCTTCCAAGTCCCTCAAATGGTCCTCTACTCTCTTACTTTTGATTACCATGTCATCAATATACGCTTCCATATTACACCCCAACTGCAATTCAACATTCTAGTCACCATTCTTTGATAAGTGGAGCCTGCATTCTTGAGACCAAAAGGCATTACTCGATAATGGTAATTGCCATTAGGAGAATGAAAAGATGTCTTCTCCTGATCACTCAATGACAAAGGTATCTGATGATAACCCTGAAAAGCATCTAGAAAACTCATCCGAGGATGCCCAACAGTTGCATCCACCAATTGATCAATTCTCGGAATAGGGAAAGGGTCTTTTGGACATACCTTATTTAGATCAATGAAATCAACACAAATTCTCCACTTTTCATTCTTCTTTTTAACCACAACAGTGTTAGCAAGCCATTCAGGATAAAAAATTTCCTTAATTGCCCCAGCTTGCTTTAACTTATTAACTTCCTCTTTTACTGCCTCGGCATGCTCTTGGGACGCACGTCGAGGAGGTTGCTTGTAGGGCACTGCGTTGGGACTAACATTCAAATGATGACAAATGAACTCTGGATCAATCCCTGGGATATCATATGTTGTCCAGGAAAAAACATTAATGTTATCCTTTAAGAACTTGACTAATTCCCCCTTTTCCAATACTGGCAATTGGGATCCCACCTAAAAATATCTCTCCTTATCCTCCCCTATAAATACCTTGTCCAGCTCTTCAGCAGAATCTCCATCCACATTGATACCCATCCCTCGAGTAGATTTCTTTAATTGCTATAAAGTTTTTTGAGTTGCCCCTGTTGCTAAATTTTCACCTGTCCTAACACTTGCAGACATCAGGCACAGCCTGGCTATCGATTGACTACCGTGTAATACTCCTACCCTTCCTCGGATAGGATCCTACACCTTTACGTGCAAAGTTGAAGAAACTACCCCCATTGCATTGAGCTAGGGCCTAGCCAATATGGCCGTGTAAGGTGAATACGCCCTGACTACTATGAAGTTAACTTGGACTTCTGCGTCCTCAACCTGTACAGGCAGCCTAATCATCCCTTGCGGAATCACCGATTTCCCATCAAAGCCTACTAACGGAGAATCATACTTCTCCGAATCATCATCTTTCAATTTTAAACCATTAAACAAGTCTGGATACATAATTTCCGCTCCACTTCCATCATCCACCAAGACTCGTTTCACGTCATATCCCCTGATTCGAATAGTTACTACCAACACATCATCATGGGGTTGACATGTTCCTTCCTTATCTTCCTCAGAAAAACCCAACACTGGCGTTGTCGAGAACCTCATCCTTTTAGCCAATTGATTGCTTCCCTCCATGACTTCATTTCCAAAACTACTATGCACAGACTTGATCCGAGAAGGATCCTCGGCTCCTCTTCTTGGTTGCGCCAAAATAACATTAATGGTGCCTAATGCTGGCCGATGAGTATTTCCACGATACATTCTCGTACCTTGATGTCCAACTTGCCCGTCCGGCCTAGACAAGAAGTGATTGAGCTTTCCCGCCCTGGCCAATTGGTTCAAATGGTCACGCAATGTCCGACACTCTTCTGTGGTATGTCCCTTGTCTTGATGATAATGACAATGAAGACTTTGATTCTTCAAGGATGCATCTCCAATCATTTTGTTAGGTTGTCTAAAGTATGGTTCATCTCGTATTTTCTCTAATATTTGATGTATGGGTTCCTTGAACAATGAATTAACCAAAGGAGTTCCAGCTGGCAATGGACGACTTGGAAAATCTCGCCTAGGACGACTGCCTTGATACCCCATTCCCCGAAGATCTTTCTTCTCCAGAAATAGCTTTGCTTTTCCTTTGCTTTGAATCTGGTCCTCCTCAACCCGCTTATACTTGTCTATACGATCCATAAGCTGGCGCATATCTACAGCTGCTTTCATTGTCAAGGACTTCTTCAATTCGTGCTCCGTAGGGAGTCCCACCTTAAAAGTTCTTACAGCCACATCTTCAACATCTCTATCAATTTCATTATCTCTTTCCCAATGCCGATCAGAATGAGTTTTGAGCATTTCTCCTTCCCTCATTGCCATAGATAGTAATGTATCCAAGGGCTTTAGGACCCTACTACATGTTATGAATCGAGCCCTGAATGCCCTCGTCAACTCTTCAAAGGACTTTAGGGAACCTTCCTCCAAAGCATCAAACCATCGCATGGCCACTGGCCCTAAACTGGAAGGAAAAACTTTACACATCAACACTTCATTATTCGAATAAACTGCTATCTTTTGATTAAAATGACTGACGTGTTCTACAGGATAAGTCCTGTCATTATAAATGGTAAATATAGGTTGAGAAAATCTATAGGGGAGCTTTGCCTTATTTATCCGAGCCACGAAAGGGGATTTAGAGATTTGCCTCAAGGCTTTACCCATTGCATCATTCCCCTCATCTTGATATGACCCATCCCCACCTCGCGTCTCCTCCCCCCTCTTTGCCCTGCCACTAGAAGAAGTAATCAAACGGGACTCACTAGGAAGAGACTTAGATGCTTGATGATCATCTCTTCCTCATTTTTCCTTGGAGCTATCATTGGATGAATAAGACAGGCTCCTCCTACCACGCTTCCTACGGTCTAAGCATTTGCACAGATAATCTATCTTTGATTGCATTTGCTACAACACATCATTGCGAGACATTGGTCCCTCAGTCTATGATCGTCATCCAGCCACTCGATCACTATGATACGATTCTACCACCACACTTGGGGTGTGTTGCTTTCCATCTCTACGTTGCATGTTTATAGTTTGGTTCCCCCTTTGTGAACCTACCGATTCTTCCATTTCCTGATTCGCCTCCGCCATTCACCTTCAAATCAAAACGTCACACTTTATTGTTCCCACAGACGGCGCCAATTGTAAGGACCGAAAATCATACACATGCCCAACAATATTAACGTTTAATAATTCAAGACCTAAAACAATAAATTTGTAGAGAATGTATCAACAACAAAGTTCATGGCGTTCTGATTATATGCCTTAGTCACCTCACATTTTCCATCCCCATTCTCCTGCCCCTCCTTTCTTATTTATAAGCCTTGCCCTTATTATCTCAGCCCTACATCTCTCACCTAATCAACCTCGTTTACTGACACTTGTCCATTCCCTTGTAGTCGGTAATGGAGAAAAGCTCTTACTCTTTGCCTTGTACTGTTTAGGTCATTTTCACATTAATGCAATGGATAAAGCTAGTACTCCCTATTCAATGCGGCCAAAAAGCTTGATGCTAAACATTCAATGTAATGTTCATAGTTACCTATCTCAACCCAGATATTTGCAATATATCCCATACATCACCAATCTACATTTCGTACTTTTCTGAACCATCCCACTTCATTCTCGGGCTCTTGACTTTTACTCTTCTCTATTCCTTATGCTTCACAGTATGTCTTCGGCTCTTTAAGTCTTCGGTCCTCGGGTCCTCACACACACCACACACCCGCGCGCGCGCGCACACACACACATATATATATGTATATGTATATGTATATATAGAAATAAAAAGTGGATTGTTGTGTGTAATTTTGTTAGAAATTTTTTTATAATAGACTTTTAATTTTAATAGGATTTAAATTTGTTGAAATTTAAATGTTAAAATGTTACTTAAATCAAACAGTTGTTAAATATTATTTCTTAATTAAGGAAATATATCCTAACAAAAAATATATAATTAATTTACTAATTAATGAGAATAGCCACTTAGCATTACCACGGCTTCTAAGCCTAACTTTTACTATATGTTTAAAAGTTTTCGATAATAGACTTTTAGTTGGAGTAGACACTGGATCAATTCCTTCCAAAAAAGAGAGGTAAACACTGGATCCCTATCACTAACAATAGTAGAAGGCATACCATGCAACTTGAACACGAAGTGCAAGTAGAGATTAGCAACTTTGGCAGCAATGCAAGGGTGCGAGAGAGCCATAAAATGAGTATACTTGGTGAGTCTATCCACTACCACAAACTTCAAATGTGACTTTGGTAACCCTTCAACAAAGTCCATGCTCACATCTAACCATGGCTTTTTTGGAATGGGCAAGGGTTGTAGCAGACCAGCAGGGAAACAAGTTTCATGCTTAAGTTTTTGACAAACATCACATTCTCTCACATATTGCTTCAAGTCCTGCCTCAGCCCAGACTAATAGAAGTCTTTCTGAAGCTTATGCAAGGTCTTGAGATAACTAGAATGACCCCCCAAAGGGTTGTCATGCACCTGTTGTAACACCACAGCCTTCAAATCCTTATTAGAATTCCCCAAATATAGTCTTCCCTTGTAGAATAGCAACCCATTACAGAAGGTAAAACCTGGGAATCTATTGGAACCTAACTGAACATCTTGCAAAATAGCCTTAATTTTGGGATCAGAATCATAGGTACTCTTAAGATCCGATAGCCAAGAAGGAGTGGGAAAGGAGATAATGCACAAAGTGCCCTTAGAAACATCAGAAGGATCTGAAATACATGAGACACTTGGAGCAAGAACAAGGGATTCAAACTGGGCAAAATCAGAACAAGGAACATCAACATCATCACATTGCCTCCTAGAAAGAGTATCAACAACCACATTCTCCCTACCTTGCTTATACTCCACTATAAAAGCATATCCCAAGAGATTATAAATCCACTTTTGCTGAGCTGGTGTGCCTACCCTTTGCTCCAACAGATATTTAAGACTATGGTGGTTTATCTTGATAACAAAAGGCCTTCCTAACAAGTAAGGTCTCCACTTCTTCACTGCCACCACCAAAGCTAATAACTCCTTCTCATAAGTAGAGAGAGAAAGCTTACTTCCCTTCAAAGCTTGACTGTGATAAGCAATAGGTCTGTGATCTTGCATCAAGACAACTCTAAGACCCAAACCAGAAGCATTACATTTCACAGTGAAGGGCTTGGTGAAATTAGGCAATACCAACACTGGGGGGCATGAAACAGCTTCCTTAAGCCTTTGAAAAGCAGTGGCAGCCTCTGAAGTCCAAACAAATGAATCTTTTTTCGATAATGCAGTCAACGAGGTTGCAATTTGGCCATAGCCTTGTACAAATTTCCTATAGTACCCAGTGAGACCAAGGAAACCTCTTAAAGCCTTAACATCCTTAGGAATTGGCCATTGCTGCATAGCAACAGTCTTCTTAGGGTTAGTCTTGACACCCTTACCAGAAATAAGGTGTCCAAGGTACTCAACTTTATCACAAGAAAACATACATTTGGATTGTTTAGCATAGAGCTGATGCTTGGCCAAGGTTTCCAAGACCAATCTAAGATGGCCAAGGTGATTAGATAGAAACTTGCTATAAGCCAATATGTCATCAAAGAAAACAAGAACAAACTTCCTCAAAAAATGCCTAAAAATAGCATTCATTAAGGATTGGAAGGTAGAGGGTGCATTGGTCAAGCCAAAAGGCATAACCAAGAATTCATAATGCCCCTCATGTGTCATAAAAGTAGTTTTTGGTATGTCCTCCTCCTTCATTCTGATCTGATGGTAACCAGACCTCAAATCCAATTTAGAAAACACACAAACCCCTCCCAACTCATCCAACAACTCATCAATGACAGGAATAGGGTATTTGTCTTTAATAGTCTCTAGATTCAAAGCTCTATAGTCAATACACATCCTCCATGACCTATCAGTCTTCCTAACTAGAAGGACAAGAGATGTAAATAGACTGCAACTATGTCTAATTGAACCAACATATAGCAATTCTTTGACTATTTTTTCAATTTCATTATTCTGATAAAAGGGATACCTGTATGGTCTTTGGTAGACAGCTTGTGCACCTTCCTTGAGCTGAATTTGATGCTCATGCCCCCTAATGGGAGGTAAGCCGATAGAAGTAGCAAAGACTTCCTCAAACTCCTTAAGCAAAGCAGCAACCTGGGCAGGAACTTGAGCAGCATTATCTGCAGGACTCATAGAATTAGAAATTTGCAAAATTAACCCCTTCTTCACAAGTTCTTTCAAGAAATGTACCCCTTCTTGGATGTTAGTACCTACCCCTTTCAAACCATGGAGAAGCATAGACTTTTGGCCATAAAGGAAGCACATGGTAAGCAACTTGAAGTCCCATTGGACAACCCCAAGAGTACTCAACCACTTAGTTCCTAAGATCAAATCAGTAAATCACAACCTCCCATAGGTAGTACATGCAATTGAACCAAAAATTGATGGCCCTGTAATCCAATAGAAACATCTGTGCACAAACCATGAGTTCTAATTACCTCACCATTAGCCACCTTTACTTCCAAAATCTGTGTACTGTCCACAAGGATATGTAATTGAGAAAACTGTGAAGTATCAACAAAGTTATGTGTATTACCCGAATCTATCAAAATCACCACAGATTTATGCTTAACTTTGCCCAACACTCTCATGGTACCAGAATAGGAGTACCACTTAAGGCATAAAGTGTAATACCAACCTCCTCAACACTGTTGTCTTGACAATTCAAAGGATATTCAAACAGAACTACCACTACCATCATCTAATTTAGTACTGTGCACTCCTGAATTAGCATTAGGCATAAACTCCACACAATCAAGAAGAAATAACATAGCATTTTTGCACTTATGACCAAGACCTCATTTCTCATCACAATTGTAACATAAACCCTTTTTCTTCCTTTCCTCCATTTGAGCAGGTGATATTGTTTTAATTGGTATCATATTATTCTTATTATTTGTCAATGGTGGTACTTTAGGAGGTGGACTTAGAATTAAGGACTTACCTGGTTCCAATTGACCCTTGAAACTCTTTTTACAGCTCCAGTTGTACTTTTCTTGAATCTTGGAAAACCCAAAAGCCTCATTTGGTGACTGAGGATTGAGTATACGAACAAAAGTCTAATTTCAAGCTACTGAGGAAGCAACTCAGTTTATGTGAAGATGATAGCCCTTTGATTCTGCTTGACAAAACTTCAAATTGAGCCTTGTACATTGCCATCGTAGTAGTTTGCCTCAACCTTGTTAGTGTTTCCATGGGGACATCATATGCAATGGTGCCAAACCTCACATGCAAAGCCTGAACTAGAGACTCCCAATCACTAAACACCCCCGCTTCCTCACTTTCTTGGAACCAAATAAGAGCTTCACCTTCCATATGAAATGAAGCTAACATCAACTTCTATCCAATAGGAGTATTATAATATCTAAAATATTGATTGGCCTTATATACCCAACTCGCAAGATCTTCACCAAAATCTTGGAAATTCCAGCTTCATGGGGCGAGACACAAGTAATAACGTAGAACCAGAACTTGGGTTTGTACTCTCCCCAATTATTTGGGATTGAGAACTTGATCTAAGAAGCTTAGAGGTTGTTTGGTTTAAGTGTTTTATTCACCCAATACTCAGCAAGTTGCTTTGTTTGGATGAGTTTTGAGTCACAGTTTTCATCAAGCAATCCTCTGATTTTTGAGTGATGAGTTATGGAAACTGAAAACACATTTTAGGTGTTTTTAGTTTCCATAACTCTGTTTTCAATGGCATTTTTGTAATTATACCCACATGCATGGACCCACTGTCAGTGCAACACACGTGAGCGCTGCTTTTGATGCCTTTTCAACTGCTTTCTTCTCCACAAACATTTTCATTTTCTCTCTTCTTTCTCTGTTCTACGCTGCACTGTTCTTTCTTTCTTCTTCTTCTTTTTTCACTTTCTTTGGTCTACGCTGCATTGTTCTTTCTTTCTTTTTTTTTTTTTTCTTTTTTCTTCTTCTTTCACTAGGTTCGGTGAGTTTGGGTTTCTGGGTTTTTTTTTCTTCTTCATCACAGAACCCATAAATAGTGCTGCCGTTGGAGATCGTCGTAGGTCCGATCTTTTTTTTTGCTTTCCTTTTCGCCTTTCTCATCTCAGACCCATAAAAAAATATCAACGATTGGGGCAACAAATTGGTTGTTGTGGGTTTGTGAATTTTTTGGGTGCTTCAAGGATGCTAATGAATTTTGTGGGTTTGTGCTTCAAGCTCAGAACCGAAGTGGTTATTGTGGGTATTGGGGGTTGAAGGAAAAAAAAAAGAAAAAAAAAAAGTAATGCTTGGGTTGAAGTCTCTGGTTTTGGGAGGAAATGGTGTGATGAAATGGTGTGAGACGGGTAGGCTAACACGAATGCCTGACATGTTGCTCAGGTATGGGTCCAACAAAAAGTATAAAAAATTGAGTGATGAGAAATTGAAAACGTGTGTCAAACGGGTGGGAATAGGAAATTGGGGTATTTTAAGTGATGAATGATGAGTGATAAGTGATGAAAATTGAGTGACGAGTGATGAAAATTGAGTGACGAAAACTGAGTGATGAAAATTCTCTAACCAAACAAGGCCTTAATTTCTGCAAGACTGCATTCAACTGCTAACTCATCTCATTCAGAGTTCTTGTATGAATTTCTTGTATAGTTCGCATCTCCTGGAATTCTTTGGTATGGTGATCAATGGTGGTTCCAAGCGAAGCAATGACTTCATTGGTTGCAGCTGAAGCACATGACTCTATCACGGATGACAAGGAAAGCTTGCTTTGATACCAATTGCAAGGATTGTTGATGTCTTGATTGAAAGTAGCTGAATTAGAGGACAACTTTACCTCCAGAACAAGAGATGAGAAACAGAGACAGTGGGAGAGAGAAATAGTGAAAGAGTATGAGACTGAGATAAGGGAAGAATGAGAGTAATTTATTAACCAATTGCTCAAAGTGTGAATTAGTCTTGCCCATACCCTTTATACAAGATGTGAACCATTGGTGATACTTCTAACTAACTCTTCACAACACACACTAAATAACTAACTACTCCTAACTAACACAAAACAATTATTACCCTTAACCGACCACAGACCTCACTAACCATGGTTAACTACAACATATAAGGCAATAATTGAATACTTCAATAAACCAATGCACAATGATTCTAACATTGGGATTTAAGTTTAGAAAATTTTGATAATAGACTTTTAGCTTGAATTGAATATAAATTTGTTTTAAATTATTGTTATATCATGCAACTTATGGGGAATAAAAAGCAAAAACAAAATGAGAGTTGTGTGAGATTTAAGTTTAGAAAATTTTGATAATAGACTTTTAGCTTGAATATAATATCCTACACGCAAATTCAGAAATGAGGAACAATGAATAAGATGAATTTATTCGATTAAAAGTTAAAACATAAGCATAAGTTGCATTTTGAAAAAAAAAAAATACAACAACATGGGGTGTATTGGACGAGATTTAATTATAGGGATTACTTTTTTTTTTGTTGTAATGAAACAGGGACGATTTATTGGTTAAGAGAAATTGTATAAAAAAACCATGGATAAATATACATAAGTTCTGAAATTTTTTGATAATAGACTTTTAGATGGAGTAGAATTTAAATTTCTAAAACGTAGATGATAAATTTTTAACTAAATTAAATTAATGTTAAATCTTATCCCTTAGTCAAGAGCTTTGTAACTTATTATCCTAATAAAATATTAATTTAATAAGATACAACTTGAGGGGAGAAAAAACAAAAACAAAAACGTGGGTTGTGTCATGTGTGAGATTAAAGTTTAAAATTTTTTAATAATAGACTTATAGTTTGAATAGAATTTAAATTTATTTTAAATTATTGTTATATCATGCAACTTGAGGGGAAAAAAAAAAAAGCAAAAACAAAATGTGAGTTGTGTGGAATTTAAGTTTAGAAAATTTTGATAATAGACTTTTAGTTTGAATATAATTTAAATTTGTTTTAAGTTATTGTTAAATCTTATCTCTTAGTCAAAACATGAGTTCCTTTTTATATAGAAATAAAACATGAGTTGTTGTGTGAAATTTAAGTTTAGAAATTTTTATATAAAGTTTTATCTAAATTAGATTCTTGTTAAATCTTATGACTTAGTCAAGAGTTTTGTAGCTTAATATCCTAATAAAATATTAATTTAATAAGATGCAACTTGAGGGGAGGAAAAAAAAAGGGGTGTATCATTTGTGACATTTAAGTTTAAAAATATTTTATAATAGACTTTTAATTTAAATAGAATTTAAATTATTGTTATATTATGCAACTTGAGGGGGGTGGGGGCGGGGGGGGGGGGGGGGGGGGGGGGGGGGGGGTGGGGGGGAAGCCAAAACAATATATGAGTGTGTGGGATTTAAGTTAAGAAAATTTTGACAATAGACTTTTAGTTTGAATATAATTTAAATTTGTCTTAAATTATTGTTAAATCTTATGCCTTAGTCAAAACATGAGTTTATATATATATACACATATATAGAAATAAAAGGTGGATTGTTGTGTGGAATTTAAGTTTAGTTTGAATAGGATTTAAATTTGTTGAAATTTAAATGATAGAGTGTTACTTAAATCAAATAGTTGTTAAATATTATTCCTTAATTAAGGAAATATATCCTAACAAAAAATTATAATTAATTTACTAATTAATGAGAATAGCCACTTAGTGCTACGACAGCTTGTAAGCCTAACTTTTACTATATGTTCAAAAATTTTCGATAATAGACTTTTAGTTGGAGTAGATTTTAAATTTCTAAAACTTAAATGATAAAGCTTTATCTAAATTAAATTATTGTTAAATCTTAACTACAACATATAAAGCAGTAATTGAATACTTCAATAAACCAATGCACAATGATTCTAACATTGGAATTTAAGTTTAGAAAATTTTGATAATAGACTTTTAGCTTGAATATAATATAAATTTGTTTTAAATTATTGTTATATCATGCAACTTAAGGGGAATAAAAAAGAAAAAACAAAATGAGAGTTGTGTGGGATTTAAGTTTAGAAAATTTTGATAATAGACTTTTAGTTTGAATATAATATCCTACACGCAAATTCAAAAATAAAGAACAATGAATAAGATGAATTTATTTGATTAAAAGTTAAAACATAAGCATAAATTGCATTTTGGAAAAACAAAATACAACAACATGGAGTGTATTGTATGAGATTTAATTATAGGGATTACTTGTTTTTAAATGAATTAGGGATGATTTATTGGTTAAGAGAAATTGTATCAAAAAACCATGGATAAATATATATAAGTTCTAAGATTTTTTGATAATAGACTTTTAGATGGAGTAGAATTTAAATTTATAAAACTTAGATGATAAATTTTAACTAAATTAAATTAACGTTCAATCTTATCCCTTAGTCAAGAGCTTTGTTACTTAATATCTTAATAAAAAATTAATTTAATAAGATACAGCTTGAGGGGAGAAAAAAAAAACAAAAACAAAAACGTGGGTTATGTCATGTATGAGATTTAAGTTTAAATTTTTTTAATAATAGACATATAGTTTGAATAGAATTTAAATTTATTTTAAATTATTGTTATATAATGCAACTTGAGGGAAAAAAAAAAAGCAAAAACAAAATGTGAGTTGTGTGGAATTTAAGTTTAGAAAATTTTGATAATAGACTTTTGGTTTGAATATAATTTAAATTTGTTTTAAATTATTGTTAAATCTTATCTCTTAGTCAAATCATGAGTTTCTTTTTATATAGAAATAAAATATGAGTTGTTGTGTGAAATTTAAGTTAAGAAATTTTTATATAAAGTCTTATCTAAATTAGATTCTTGTTAAATCTTATCCCTTAGTCAAGAGTTTTGTAGCTTAATATCCTGATAAAATATTAATTTAATAAGATACAACTTGAGGGGAGAAAAAAAAAACAAAAAAGCGGGGTGTATCATGTGTGAGATTTAAGTTTAAAAATATTTTATAATAGACTTTTAATTTGAATAGAATTTAAATTTATTTTAAATTATATTTATATTATGCAACTTGAGGGGGGCGGGGGGGAAGCCAAAACAAAATATGAGTTGTGCGCGATTTAAGTTTAGAAAATTTTGACAATAGACTTTTAGTTTGAATATAATATCCTACACGCAATTTTAGAAATAAAGAACAATGTATAAGATGAATTTGTTCTATTAAAAGTTAAAACATATGCATAAATTGCATTTTGGAAAAAAAAAATACAACAACATGAAGTGTATTGTATGAGATTTAATTATAGGGATTACTTCTTCTTTTTTTAATGAAATAGGGATGATTTATTGGTTAAGAGAAATTGTATAAAAAAACCATGGATAAATATACATAAGTTCTAACATTTTTTGATAATAGACTTTTAGATGGAGTAGAATTTAAATTTCTAAAACTTAGATGATAAAGTTTTAACTAAATTAAATTATTGTTAAATCTTATCCCTTAGTCAAGAGTTTTGTAACTTAATATCCTAATAAAATATTAATTTAATAAGATACAAATTGAGGGGAGATAAAACAAAAACAAAAACGTGGGTTGTGCCATGAGTGAGATTTAAGTTTAAAATTTTTTTAGAATAGACTTATAGTTTGAATAGAATTTAAATTTATTTTAAAATATTGTTATATCATGCAACTTGAGGGCAAAAAAACAAAAAAAAACAAAATGTGAGTTGTGTGGGATTTAAGTTTAGAAAATTTTGATAATAGACTTTTAGTTTGAATATAATTTAAATTTGTTTTAAATTATGTTAAATCTTATCCCAGTCAAAACATGAGTTTTTTTATTATATAGAAATAAAATATGGGTTGTTGTGCAGAAATTAAGTTTAGAAATTTTTATATAAAGTTTTATCTAAATTAGATTATTGTTAAATCTTAACCCTTAGTCAAGAGCTTAGTAGCTTAATTTTCTAATAAAATATTAATTAAATAATATGCAACTTGCGGGGAGAGAGAAAAAAAACGCGGGTTGTATCATGTGTGAGATTTAAGTTTAAAATTTTTTTATAATAGACTTTTAATTTGAATAAAATTTAAATTTATTTTAAATTATTTTTATATCATGCAACTTGAGGGGGGGTGGGAAGCAAAAACAAAATGTGAGTTGTGTGGGATTTAAGTTTAGAAAGTTTTAATAATAGACTTTTAGTTTGAATATAATTTAATTTTTTTTTAAATTATTGTTAAATCTTATGCCTTAGTCAAAACATGAGTTATATATATATAGAAATAAATGGTGGATTGTTGTGTGGAATTTAAGTTTAGAAATTTTTTTATAATAGACTTTTAGTTTGAATAGGATTTAAATTTGTTGAAATTTAAAAGATAAAGTTTTACTTAAATCAAATAGTTGTTAAATATCATTCTTTAATTAAGGAAATATATCCTAACAAAACATATATAATTAATTTACTAAATAATGAAAATAGCTACTTAGTGCAACCACGGCTTTTAAGCCTAACTTTTACTATATGCTCAGAAATTTCCAATAATCGACTTTTTGTTGGAGTAGATTTTAAATTTCTAAAACTTAAATGATAAAGTTTTATATAAATTAAATTACTATTAAATCTTATACCTTAGTCAAGAGTTTTGTAGTTTAATATCTTAATAAAATATTAATTTAATAAGATGCAACTAGAGGAAAAAAATAAAAATAAAAATAAAACATGGGTTGTGCCATGTGTGAGATTTAAGTTTAGAATTTTTTTTTTTATAATAGGCTTTTAATTAATTTTTTTTTTAGACAAATCGATAGTAGACTTTATTCAATTAATATCATGTTGTACAATGAGAGAGAGAAAGGAAGGACATTTTTCTAACCAAACAATAGCCTCCTCATTCTCTTTTGCAGCACTAGCTAAAGTTAGAGCAGCACAGTTACATTTTAAAGGAATAAAAACAAAAGATATACCTCCAAATTGTTCACATATAAGCTTAATATCCTCCAAAACCCAAGCCACTTATAGAGTGCAAATTCTATCTGAATTAAAGAAGTCCACCGGCTTAGCAAAATTACTCTCGACAATGACCTCGGAAAAGCAAGTGTTTAGACAAAACACAAGGGCCTTACGCATAACAGCAGCTGCTGTCCACAGAGAGTGCAGCTCCTTCCTGACATGCTCACACGATGCTGCCAACACTTCCCCTTTTTTATTACGAATTAGAAAACCCACACCAACTGAAGCTTTAGACCGAGACTGTGAGAGAGCAAGGTTTAGTTGGAAAACTGAATCAGAAAGAGGAGGAGACCATTTCCTGTCAGGTGCTATTGGTACCGCTAATCCAGTCTTATTAGCCTCCAAGAACTCCATCACATACACCGAAGCTCTAGACCACAACCCATCTGAACAGGGAGTTTTGTTTTCAAAGATGAATTTGTTTCGATAGGTCCATATCATCCAAAGCGCTACACACAAAATTTCAAATTCCGGAGAGTGCAACTTATGTAAGGCAACATCCATGATATCCATAAAATGGGTGCGCAAGGGAAAAACAAAAGAGTTCCTAAAAGGAGCTTGAAACCAAACGGCTTGGGCAAAGGAACATTCCCAAAGGAGATGACTACATGATTCTGTTGCATCTGAGCAAAGCACGCTGGAGTAAGAGCTGGATATACGTTTGTCAAAAAGCTTGGTACGAAGAGGAAGATTGTCAGTACAAGCTCTCCAAATGAAGGATTTGATCTTCGGAGGAATCAATGAAGACCAGATGCTATTCCAAAAAGAAAGCCTGCGGCCTGAATGTGAAGAAGATGCCAAGTTGCCATATGAAGCATTCTCCAACTCCTTTTGAAGAAAATAAGCACTACGAACAGTGAAGTTTCCAGCCTTATTTTTTGTCCAAATCAGCGAGTCTGGAGGCAGTCTGAAATTTAAGGGGATAGATTTAATGATGTCAGCTTCAAAGGGATAGAAAACAGAATCAATCAAGGTCCCTTTCCATCTCGGCTGAAAGGAAGACGTGTCAATAAGATTTGCAACTCTAGCTTCTGTCGAAAGAATAGTTTGAGGTGAAATGACTTTCTGATTAAAGGCCATAGGCAGTAACTTATCTTGCCATATATTGATCTTAGTACCATTCCCCACCCTCCATCGATTCCTTGAACCAAAAGAGTCCGACTCTGAGCAATACTCCTCCTAGCATAAGAAGAATGAGATGGGATTGGCACATCCAAGAATGAACCATCTGAGAAGTATTTGGACTTAAAACACTTTGTAAAACAGAGAATCTTGACAATGTAGAAGTCTCCACCCCTGTTTAGCGAGTAAGGCCAGATTAAAACTTCGCAGATCATGAAAACCCAACCCACCATCCTTCTTAGAGAAACAAAGTTGTTTCCAACTAAGCCAATGAAGCTTCTTTTCCTCCTGCTTTTGGCCCCACCAGAATTGCCCTATCATAGAGTTGATTTCATTGCAAAATCCGGCAGGTAACATAAAACAATTCATAGCATATACCGAGATTGCTTGAGCAACGGACTTGATTAGAACTTCTCTCCCTCCTTGAGAAAGCATTTTGCCTTTCCAGCCACTAAGTTTGGATTGAACCTTGAGTTTGATATCATCAAAAGCCTGTTTCTTACCCCTACCAATAATAGGAGGAAGCCCAAGATATTTCTCAAAAGGTACTGAGGAAGTAGCATTTAAAAACACTTTAATTTCCTCCCTCCTCTCCATAGAAGTATTCTTGCTAAAGAAAATGGTGGTTTTTTCACAGTTCACCTTCTGTCCAGAGGCCATCTCATATATATAAAGGATCTGCTTGATAGTCTGACATTCTTCAATGGAAGCATTGCAAAATAGAAGGCTATCATCAGCGAATAGCAAATGAGTAATCGTAGGAGCACCCCTAGAGATTCTAACTCCATGCAAACAATTAGCTTGAGCAGCTTTTCGAATCAATGTAGTAAAATCCTCAAAGCATAAGAGGAAGAGATAAGGAGATAATGGATCTCCTTGGAGTAGACCTCTAGAGGGCAAGATATAACCAAATGCCACTCCATTCAATAAAACAAAATAAGATACTGAGGAGATTCCCACCATTACTAGATCCACCCAAAGGGGATGAAACCCCAGCTGCAACATCAAAGCTTTAAGATAATCCCATTCCACTCTGTCATATGCCTTGCTCATATCAAGCTTGATGGCCATATGTGGCTTATTACCCCTCCTTTTAGTCTTCATGTAGTGTAAAATTTCAAAGGAGATTAGAATATTATCTATGATAACTCTCTCAGGCACAAACACCCTCTGACAATTAGAGATAATCGTCCCCATAATTTACTTCATTCTGTTAGCCAGAACTATAGAAATGATCTTGAAAATTACATTACATAAGCTTATAGGCCGGAAATGAGACATAGAATCAAGATTTTTCCTTTTAGGTACAAGAGTGATATGAGTAAGATTAGTACTTCTTAACATAGTCCTTGAATGAAGACAATCAATAACAGCTCTAGAAATATCAAATCCTACAATGTGCCAATAATGTTGAAAGAAGAGAGGATGCATACCATCGGGCCCAGGTGCTTTGGTATGATGCATCTGAAATAGTGCTTTCTTAACCTCCTCATCTGTGAATTCTTCAAGGAGTGAGTTGTTCATCTCGGGGGTAACTACCCTGTCAACATGTTGGATAACTTGTTGGAACGAATTAGAAGAGGTTGATGTAAAAATATCTTGGAAATATTGGGCTGCAACAGCTTCCAGATCAGATTGTTGAGAAACTACAGTCCCATTAATATCTTTAAGCTTAGAAATCACATTGCCACGTCTTCTTTGAGAAGCCACCCCATGGAAGAACTTGGTATTACTATTACCTGACTGTAACCAAGATACTTTAGCAAGTTTTGGCATATGAGTTCATTAAGTTCAGCTCTTGTAGCATTCCTCAGTTGAATTCTAGAGAAATCTGAGGGGTTATCATGACAATCCCTCTTAAGACTTGCAAGGAGCTTTCTTTTGGCAGCAATAGACTTGAATAGACTTCTAACATTCCCACCTCCCCAATGAAGTAAAGCAACCCAGACAACTTTAATTTTCTGTGAAATACAATACATAGGAGTGCCCCACTGAGGAGTATCCCAACTACTTCTGATAACCTCTTCGCATTCAGGCATCCTAGTCCATAGAGCTTCAAACCGGAAAAACCTGTGTTTATGTGCTCTAGCAATAACAAGTTCAGCTACTTTAATGTCAGTCAAAAGAGCTAAATGATCAAAAAAACCAAAAGGAAGATGAAAGAGTTTGGAGTTGGGAAAAAGATCCAACCACTCCTGATTGTATAGCCCTCTATCCAACCTCACATAAACCAGATTGCCGTGGAATCTATTATTACACCAAGTGAATTTGGGACCTTCAAACCCTAAGTCTAAAAGGGAACAATCATCAACAACACGTTGGAATTCAGCAATCTGAGACAAAGGCCATGAACCATTCCCCCAATATTCATTAGGATGTAAAATTTCGTTAAAATCACCCATAATCAACCAAGGAAAATTCCCTATTGAATGTAAGTGACGAAGAATGTCCCAAGATTCAGCCCTCTTCGCTATCTCTGGGTGACCACAAAAACCAGTAAAATGCCAATGAACACCATCCTTGGTCAGAAACGCATCAATATGATGAGGTGAAAAGGTTTGCACAGCAAGATCAATATTCTCATGCCACAATAGAGCAAGTCCACCCCCCAAACCACAACGAGGAACCTCCAATCCTTGTGTAAAGTCCAGCTTTCTCTTCAGATAGGCCAAACCACCTTTGTCAAGCTTCATTTCACAAAGAAATTATTGTTAAATCATGCAACTTGAGTAAAACAAAAAACAAAAAACAAAAGCTTAGGTTGTGTGGAATTTAAGTTTAGAAAATTTTGATAATAGACATTTAGTTTGAATAGAATCTTTTTTTTTTAATTATTGTTAAATCTTATCCCTTAATCAAAGTATGAGTTTTTTATTTTAATGAAAAAAAAAGTGTGGATGGTTTCATGGAATTTAACTTTAGAAATTTTTTTTTATAAAGTTTGAATAGGATTTAGAAAATGTGGGTTGTTGTTTAGAATTTTTTTTTTTTTATATAGTAGACTTTTAGTTTGAATAGGATTTAAATTTGTTGAAATTTAAATGATAAAGTTTTATTTAAATTAAACAGTTGTTAAATATTATTCCTTAATTGAGGAAATATATCATAACAAAAAATTTATAATTAATTTACTAATTAATGAGAGTAGCCACTTAGCGCAATTACGTTTCTAAACTTAACTTTTATTATATAGTATATGATATAATATGATATAGAGAGAAATGAGTTCAAGGTATACCTGCTATAACTCTTATAAAATTACACATTTTTTACACCATAAATTTCTAAAAGATCTAACAGTTGAAAAAATATCATTAAATACTATTACTTTCCATTTGATAACCTAATTAATACCAGATTATTTTTCTCTCTCCCTATATTAATTTATTGCTTTCCACTTGATTAAAAGACTCATCACACACCACCATTTTCAAGAACCTGCAAAACCCGCATACCCTTGGTGCGATGGTCACTCCATAAGTATAAGTGCTTGTAGGGTGTAAGGGGGCAATGACCGGGGTTCAAGTCTCCAGGAGGAAGCTTCACACACATATACACTTAGATTATGCTAGAGTAGAATTCTATCTTGTATATTAAAAATTAAAAAAAAAAAAAAAAAAACCTGCAAAACACAAACTCATCTACTGAAGAGCACCTTGCCATTGCCAAAGTTGGAGTTTCGGCAAAGGAAAAATTGCACAGTACACCAGAAATTTATTAAGTTGGCACCGTTTGCAAATCAAGCATTTTTGAGTTGTTTTGTTTTCCTACCAAACTTAATTACCGTATATCTATAAGAGTTTCTAATGAGTTTTACTTTAGAAAGAATCCAAAAAATAAGTAAAGTTAAATTTTAATTTATTTTTAGTGATTCCTCACATTTGTAATTAGTAATCAGATAGGGTACTTCCTCAAAAAAAAAAAAAAAAAAATTATGTAGGGTAGGTAGCATCCCAAAGTCTATGGGAGAAGACTTGTAGTATTCTCGTTTAGACACCCGATAGAGGAAGCTTGAAATGTCATGGATAAGTTTCAGATAATCCAATCGCACACAGCAAAAAATACCAACATACAAGGAGGCAAATGATTAGCACAATATGCCTTTTGTAGTCCTACTAAACGGATATGGCTGGGAGAAATCCAACCCATCATATGTGACTTACAGCAACCTCTATAGTTTATAATGTGTAACTTTATAAGAATTGCATCAGATGTAACTTGAACTCATCTCTCATATATATATATATTGATTACTATTACTCTACGTGCCGCATTTCATTAAAAAGTGGAGTCAAATAGTTGCTTAAAATGCAATTATTATTATTATTATTAACAAAAGAATACCTCTAGTTAAAATAGTACTGGGGTAAGCCAAACCTCTCATCTAATTCAAGTGCCACATAAAATTAATCACTTATAAAAGCATAAAACCTGTGTCATATAAGCAAAGAAGAACGAATATATATATATATATATAATATATATATATATATATATATATATGAAAAATGTAGATTTAAAGCAAATCCGTATATATAGTGCATTTGTTATGCTTATTTTACACATGTGTTGAATTTTTATTATAATTGATGATTTAAGTAAAATTATATAGGACCACTGCACGCTTTTGACGCGATAGTCACTTTACAAATATTAGTATTTGTGGGGTATGGGGTTCAAGTTTCCAGAAGAGTGCTTTACACATATATACACTTAAATTATTCTAAAATAGAATTTATATCTTGTATTAAAAAAAAAATTATATGATGAACCAAGAAATTACCTTCGTCCAGAGAAGCATTTGGACGATCAAAGTGCCATAAATATCGCATTTAATGCATAAGCCGTTACCTATGGACACACACATATACATGACCATTGGCAAGGTAATCAACCACCTCATAAAGCCACCAAAGGCGTTACAAGAGCCATTAAGACCACCATTAAAGGACTCCAACAATTAGAGAAGTCAGAAATCTTTATAAACCACCCCAGAACCTAAGCAAAGGAAGGTGGAGATATATTCATACGGTTAGGTACACTCATACACACTGAAATACACTCTCAATTCTTATTATTTTTCTCTCTCTCAATGTCAGACTTTATCATTGGAGGCTCCTTCACCGGCACCATGCCGGTGACCTTTGGGGAGAAAAACACAATTGTTATTCTTCTACAGGTCTCAGATTCGTTCATGTCGATTTTCATCTGGACGAACCTATCAACTGATGAATTTGACTCCATCATTATATAAGAGAGATTCTTAAAATGATTGTAAATTATCAAAAATCAATTAGGTTTGATTTTATTTTAGTAGGTGCAGACAAACCATAAGCTGGTATAAGAAGTTTTATAGATACATACATACATTATACATATATATATTACGTGCGCAACTAGCCTGTTTATGGCATCGGTCGTAGAACTGTTGAATGTCTTGAGAAAATAATCAGTTCCCCACTTTGTTAATTATTTCTTTAATGCGTGGTTGAGTTCCCTGGCAATAGCATCTTCATACTTTGATGAAAGTAGATCAATATATAACGCTCCAGTTCAACACGGTGAATGGCGATGGCAAACACGCTTGAGGGAAGTTGAACTTGATTGGATAGCATCTCCAAAGTCATAATATTTGATGGGCAAGACTTAGGTGTTGTTTTTTAAGTTCACTTCTTAAGATTCTGCTATGTGGTTTTTTCCTCAGATGATTGAAGTGTATTTTTTAGTTAAGTAGCCACATGACTCAATTTTAAGTGGGAAACCTAAAGAATAACACTTAGATATTGTACCTAAGGCTGGGTTTGTTTTGACTTCAAACGATTTCAGGAAATCCTTTTTACACCTTTCCATATGTTTGGTTGCGTATGAAAAATAGAATTTTCCGAAAAATCATATACTTTAACCGTAAAATAAGGCCTTTGACCCAGAAAATGAATTCAGCTTCTGTTGTACCTTCAAATCATTTCCGGGCTCACAGACGCGCAAAGAGAGAGAGAGAGAGAGAGAGAGAGCAGCCCAGATACCACGCTCCCAGCACCGACAAGATCGCGCCCCAACACCGGCGAGATCGCGTCCGCAGCATTGGAGAGATAGCGTTTTAGTTGGCGAGATCGCGCCGCCTGAAGCACCACCGCTGATCTACCCTGTTTCTCTCTTCCTCCCTCTTCCTTCCTTGCTCGACTTCACCGCCAATCTACCCTTTTTCTCTCTTCCTCTCTCTTCCTTCCTCGCTCAACTCCACCGCCGATCTACCCTTTTTCTCTCTACCTCCCTTTTCCTTCCTTGCTCGACTCCACCGCTGATCTACCCTTTTTCTCTCTATCCATGTCAAGCAGCCCACCGCAAGACAAGCGACCCACCATGCGATCTTGCCTCTGCCGCCTCTGGATCGAACCCAGTCGCCTCTCTCTCTTCCTTCTTCTCTCTCAATTTGACCGGATTTGATGAATGTTTTGGTTTGGTTTTGTTTGTATTGTGTTTATCTATTGAGAAATGATATTTATATTTGTTTGGAAGCTGAGAAAATGTGAGAAAATGTGAGCATTAAGTAGAAAATGTGTTTTCTATAGTATTTTTAAGAACACAACCAAACACCTAAAAATATTTTCCTTTCCCGAAAATATTTTCACCTGATAATATTTTACACTTGGAAAACATTTTACATCCAACCAAACACAGCCTAAGTTTTGTCCATATTTTAATATCCACCCACTAGACAGTAATTACCTCTCCGTTAAACATAATTATTTGTACTTTAGGAGTTTTCCTGCTGCAATTATCAATTTTAAAACAATATATCATCTATATCATATCATATACTATATAATAAAAATTGAGCTTAGAAGTCGTGGTTGTGTCAAATGGCTGTACTAAATTGCAAATTTTTTTTATAATTTTAAAAAAATAAATATAATTTTTTTTTGTACTTATCTTCTTCTCCTATAATTTCTAAATTGATAAAAATCTTAATTTGATTACAATCCAAACTCTTCATCTAATCCTTTTATTATGTAAATTATATTACTACGTGTAAAAGAAAAACAACATAATACACGTAAAAAACAAAAAACAGTAACAATCTTCATCTATTTCTTTTTTAAAATTTAAATTATATTACTTCCTTAAAAAAAAAAAAAAAAACGAACAACAACAACAACAACAACAACATAATACCCTAAAAAAAAAGCTACGTATTCAGTAGCAAAATCTTCCTCTTCACATGTGACTTTTTTTTAGACAATTAGTGTTCATATCGATTTACCAAAAATGTTTTTGGATAAAGTTAAAAAAAAAATTGTAAATAAGGTAATAAATATTTTAGTTTAACGTAAACACCTTCTCTTTCTTTTCCAAAAAAAAGTATCTATATATAATTGTTAGAGATATATTAGACATATTAACCCAATGTAATTGGCCAAAACCCACTCCTGCTTGCACTAGTAGTCTAGGGTTTAGTCATCTATATATACTTATGTTAGAATTCATTGTAACACAGGTTATTGTACTACATTCTTATACAATAAAGATGTAGTCCTTAAGGGTTTCCTCCATGAATGTATGCTAACAAGGCTGAACCACGTAACCCTCGTGTTCTCAGTGTTCCTATTTTATGATTTACCTTCCACATTTACTCTGGCATATACAACATAGTATAACACATTGTGTTGCTAATAACAATGTATTTTAACAATAATAAATGTTTATTCTTCTAAAAAAATTTTTTTTTTTGTTATAAAAGAATAGTTTCCTTTTTTCATAAAAAAATGTTTTCTTTTTTCTTTCTATTCATACTTTTTATGGGATTTATGAGATAGAAACAAACAAATTGATTAGAAATCCTAATTCCAATAGGATTTAAATTCTATATCAAATGAAACTCTACCTATATATTACTCTATATATCCTTTTTGAAGTGAAGTTTATTCCAATATGTGAATGCCTAAATCCCATGACAAGTATGCAAAATTTCTTCATTATTATTTTTTCATTTTTTTAAGCTATTTTTCTTTAACTTCAAAAAAATTAATAAAAATTTCCCACATACATTTTAGCCTCATAATATTGAACATTCATACTCATTTATTTTATTCTACAATAATTTATTCAAGTTTAAGTTATATACTCACACTTTCATCTCTCAAAGTGATAGAGAAAACAAACAAGTTTATTCTTTGTTCTTTTTCTAAATTTATATCTTTTTTTTTTAGAGAGATCTAAATTTATATCTTAATTTATAATTTGTGTTAATTCCTTAATTTTAAATTATGAATAAGTTTGATTATATTCTTTATAATATACATTGCTGTTTATAAGTTTTTGGTTGTGTCAAATTCTTCGAAAAAATAAAATAAAATAAAATAAAAGAGTTTATATAAATTTGGCAACAAAGTTAAATAGATAAGTCTAATAAATGTTTACTAATAATAGTTTTATCAGTAATTTTTTATTAACATGATTAAAAAAATTGAATAGAGAGAATTTATTAACGTGATTTAAACTCTACTAAAACTTTTTTAACTGATTGGTTTAAAAATATTTCAAAGTAATTTTCTAATTATTAACTACTATGTGCTAACTTCTAACTACTAAAGTCCACAATTGAAATACTAATCCATATGAGATACCACTTCCAAATATTAATGTCTTAGTTATTATATATTATAGGCTGACTTTTTTTTTCTTTCAAAAGAAGTGTTT
Organism: Castanea mollissima; assembly: GCA_014183005.1. Lineage (NCBI taxonomy): Eukaryota > Viridiplantae > Streptophyta > Magnoliopsida > Fagales > Fagaceae > Castanea > Castanea mollissima. The sequence continues at coordinate 52,968,993 of JACAVU010000005.1, read as the reverse complement.
TTCTCTTTCCTCGCAAAACAAAGGGATTATAACAAGAATTAGCTAGATAGGGGTAAGACTACACTACCTTTCTTTTTTTTTTACAATAAATGTTAAACTTAGATAATTTTTAATGCATATACACATGCTACACAAAGAGATTATAATAAGAATTAGTTAGACAGAGGTAAGACTATACCACCTCTTTTATATAATAAATGTTAAATTCAGATTAGTTTTCATACATATTCACACACGTGTAGCATGCAATACACTTGACTTAAACTTGGTAGGGTGAAACTCACTCAACTTTCAGTGCCTTCTTCCATGCTTTCAATGACAAAAATTAAATTCTCATGTGAGTCTCTCTCTACTTCAATTTTTAATTGTTTAATAATTTAGATTGTTCTTAATTATTGAATTGAGGTTTCACTTAAACATGATTCAATTATTATTTTGGATAGTTTTTAACTATTAAATTCAAGGGTTTTCCATTTAAATATATGTGATTAATTGAGTCTTAAAGTTCAATGTATTATTGAAAATCATTATATATATATATATATATATATATGCATTTTATGATGCTTTAATCTCACACAACATGTATTCATTATGTAACTTAAAAGTAAAATATTCATTTATTTTTATTATTTATTTTAATAAATTAATAAAAAATTTATTTATATATGAGCTTTCCTGCTGCAATTATCAATTTTAAAACAGCATATCATATACTATATAATAAAATTTTGGCTTAGACGCCATGGTTGTGCCAAATGGCTGCACTAAATGGCAAAAATTTCGTGGTTGCGCCAAGTGGCTGCACTAAATTGCAGAAATTTTTTTAAATTTTAAAAAATAAATATAATATTTTTTTGTACTTATCTTCTTCTCCTGTAATTTCTAAATTGATAAAAATCTTAATTTAATTATAATTCAAACTCCTCATCTAATCTTTTTTTTTTTAATTTAAAAAACAAAAAACAGCAACAATCTTCATCTATTCCTTTTTTTTAAAATTTAAATTATATTACTTCGTATAAAAAAAACATAATTAAATAATAATAAAAACTACGTATTCAACAACAAAATTTTCCTTTTCACACTTGATTTTTTTAAAGATAATTATTGTTCATACTAACTTACCAAAAATGTTTTGGATGAAGTTAAAAATAAAAAAATTGTAACTAAGGTAATTAGTATTTGAGTTTAAAGTAAACACCTTCTCTTTCTTCTCCAAAAAAAAAAAAAAAGTATCTATATATAATAAACGTTTGTTCTTCTAAAAAAAATTACATTTTTATTTTGGTTATAAAAGAAAATTTTCCATTTTTCCATAAAAAAAAAAATGTTTTCTTTTTTTCTTTCTATTCATATGACCTTTTATTTTATTCCACTTTTTATGGGAATTATGAGATAGCAACAAACAAATTGATTAGAAATCTTAATTCCAATAGAATTTAAATTCTATATCAAATGAAATTCTACTTTTATATATTTATATATCCTTTTTGAAGTGAAGTTTATTCTAATATGTGAATGTCTAAATCTCATGACAGGTATGCATTCTTTCTTCATTATTATTTTCTCATTAGCTATTTTTCTTTAATTTCAAAAAAAACTAATAAAAACTTCTCACACATGTTTTAACCTAATTCATAATATTAAACTTTTGTACTCATTTATTCCCTTCTGCAATAATTGATTCAGGTTTTATTTACATACTCACACTTTCATCTCTCAAAGTGATAGAAAACAAACAGGTTTATTCTTTATTCTTTTTCTAAATTTATATCTTAATTCATAATTTGTGTTAATTTTTTAATTTAAATTATTAATAAGTTTGATTATATTCTTCATATTGAATGTAAATTATTGTTTATAGGTTTTTGGTTGTGTTATATTCTTCGGGGAAAAAAAATTAAAGAGTTTATATAAATTGGCAACAAAGCTAAATTGATAAGCCTAAGAAATGTTTACTAATAATAGTTTTATTAGTAACTTTTTATTAACATGATTTAAAAAAAAATTGAATAGTAAGATAATTTATTAACGTGATTTAAACTCTACTAAAACTTTTTTTAGGAATTGGTTTAAAAAAATTTCAAAGTAATTTTCTAATTATTAAGTACTATGCACAAACTTCTAACTACCAAAACCCACAATTGAAATACTAATCCATATGAGATACCACTTCTAAAAATTAATATCTTAGCTATTACATATTATACACTGACTTTTTCTCTTTTTTTATTATCAAAAGAAGCGTTTCTCTCTCTCCCCGCAAAACAAAGGGATTATAATAAGAATTAGGTAGACAGTGATAAGACTACACCACCTCTTTTCTACAATAAATGTTAAACTCAGATAATTTTTCATGCATATACACACACTACACAAAGGGATTGTAACAAAAATTAACTAGACAAGGATAAGACTACACCACCTCTTTTCTACAATAAATGCTAAATTCGTATAATTTTTCATGCATATACACACACATATAGCATGCAACGTATAAGACTTAAACTTTAAGTTTAAACTTAAATTTGGTAGGGTGAAACTCACTCAAGTTTTAGTGCCTTCTTCCATGCTTTCAAGAACAAAAATTAAATTCTTATGTGAGTCTCTCTTTCTACTTCAAATTTTTAAATATTTAATAATTTAGATTGTTTTTAATTATTAAATTGAGGTTTCACTTAAATATGATTTCAATTATTATTTTGGATAGTTTTTAACTATTAAATTGAAGAGTTTTCCATTTAAATATATGTGAGTAATTGAGCATCAAAGTTCAATGTATTATTGAAAATCATTTTAAATATATATATATATATATATTTATTTATTTATTTAGGTACTTCTACTATCTTCCATTCAATTATATATATATATATATATATATATATATATATGCATTTTATGGTACCTTAGTCTCACACAACATGCGTTTATTATGTAACTTAAAAGTAAAATATTCATTTATTTTAAATAAATTAATAAAAAAAATTAGTTACATATGAATTTTGATTAAACATCGCACGGGCATAATGCTAGTATATATATAAAACCGAAACCTTTGAAACTTCTACAATTTTTCACGTCAGCACAATATTTAAATAAAACTATCATTTTATTTAAATAGAATTATTTTTGTTTAATCCAAACTTAACAATGAGTAAACTCAAACTTAAACTTAAACTCAAACTCATCATTATTATTAATATTTAAATAAAATAATCATTATATATATATATATCCGAAACCTCTGAAATTTTCACAATTTTCCACATCATCATTTAATTTATAATTTTTTTTTAAAATTTTTAAACTAAATAGTGAGAGAATCCTAATAAGAGTCTCTCTCTCTCTTTTCCTTAATTCTAAAGTTTTTTATTTTATTTTACGTGAGTCTTTTTTTTTAAACCTAAAGTGAGTCATTTTAAAAAAAAATTCTACCGCGTGGTCTTTTTTAAAACTAAATAGTAAGAGAGTCCTAACAGGAGTCTCTTTTTTTTTTTTTTCCTTCATCCTAAAGTTTTTTTTTTTTTTTACACGAGTCTTTCCTTTTTCTTTTTCTTTTTTTGAAACCTAAAGTGAGTCCTTTAAAAAAAAAAAAATCTAACATGAGGTCTAATTAAAAAAAAATTATAATTAGTTTTTTAATCCTAATTCTAACGTAGGTCTCTCAAAAAGTCAAAATTTTCATTTTTATGTTATACTTTGATAATAATAATGATGTGACAAACTTTAAGGATATGAGAATGCAATTTGTAGATTTACTATCAAGATAACATAGATTAGATTGGTGGTGGATAGTAGATTTAATTGCAATTGAGTATTATGTGAAATCATCACCATAGAATAGTCCATGCCAGAATATGTTATGTGGAACCAATGATATGAAAGAAAAAAAAAAAATTCTAAACCATTATATTGAACAAAAAATTACTTATTTTCATTCATTTTCAAGTTATACATTTTTTAAAGTTAAGTCATAAACCTTTAAGCAAAATAAGTACTTTTAATTTTTATTTAACTATCCGGTGCATCGCAAGGATTAGCAACTATTATACTATATAATAAAAGTTGGGCTTAGAAGCCGTAGTTGCACCAAGCGGCTTCATCAAATTGCATAAATTTTTTTAGATTTAAAAAAAAAACAGATATATATATATATTTTTTTGGTCTTATTTCCTTCTCCTATAGTTTCTAAGTTGATAAAAAATTTAATTTGATTACAATCCAAAATTTTCATCTAGTCTTTTTTTTTTTTTTTTACATAAATTATATTACTACACGTCCAAAAACATCAACGTTATTAGTATTTTTTAGATTTAAAAAAAAAACATAAATTATATCATAATCTTAAAAAAAAAAACATTATATCGTATATATACTGTGGGGAGTAAAAGGACCCAAGTGGGCATTTGGGCCTTTGGGCTCTAGCAAGGAGGGCCGATCTGTTCATAAGTTAGGAATTTGTTAGTACTATGAATCGGCCCATGTGCCGAGGGTCAGAGGATACAGCCGAGGGTGATTTCCTCCTCGGACTGTTCCAAGAGAACTCGGAGAGTCACTACAAAGGTCAAGGCAGAATTTTGGAAAGACTGTTGGTTAAAAGGGGGAGACCCTGAACCTTCTAGATGCACCAGTGTTAAAGAAAATATCAAGAGCAAATGCTACCACCTCCGCATTAAAGACTCTGCACCTACCTCCCTGGCCGCATTAATGGGGAAGTGACCCCTGCACAGTAGGGCTGAAACTTCTAGTCACTGTCCAAAAAGCATCAGGGAAGGAAGTATTTAAGGGGTGGTGAAGGCCAAAGAGAGGGGGGTCTGTAACTGAGAAAGAAATTAAGAATTGTAATCTTTAAGGAAGAAAGAGAAATAGTAAAGAAATAGTCCTCGGCTCAAGTCCGAGGAGACCCATTTGCAATTATCATTCATTATTTACAAGTGTTTGCGTATAAAAGCCTGTTATCAAGTTTTCAGTACCTTTAATCTAGATTTCAAACCCACACTCTACAAATTTCATTGTTTAAGGCTCATTGGGCCTGAGCCCATAACCTTCTTTGGGTCCAGGTGCAATTGTGTACTTACAATTGGCGCCGTCTGTGGGAATCTAGTCTAAAAGGAGTTGGGATACTATGGCAGGCCTAGGCTCACACCATGCAGAGTCTCAAGGATCACAACCGGAGGACCTTTTCGAGCGTCTTGAGCGTCAAAGGGATCGTGAGGGAAGTGTCCATACAGAATACCCTAGGGCTAGCCATACTCATGGCGGGGGTAGCACCACCCACGAGGATGGTGCTAAAGCCATGCAGAAAGAGATTAATCATTTGAAAAGAAAACTGCGCCGCGCCAGACGTAAGCCTTCACCGTCCTCATCTAATCCTTCTTCATTGGAGGTTCGAGAAGGTAGTTACAGCTCGAGGTCATGCTCACCCCCCAGCGCAATGTCCTCTTGTGAGGAGGACGACCCGCCAGCTCGCAGACACAAGAAACTCCCTTCTAGGGGCTTGGGAAATGATGCTATGAGTCGGGCGTTGCACCAACTCTCCAAATCTCCATTTTCATGGAGGATTGAGAAAGGGAGGCTTCCCAGGAGGTTTACCCAGCCCACCTTTACCATCTACAATGGCCGGACTGATCCGGTGGAGCACGTGAGTCACTTTAACCAAAGGATGGCAGTGCACTCTCACAACGAGACCCTGATGTGTAAAGTTTTCCCCCTCTAGCTTGGGACCTGTTGCTATGAGGTGGTTCAACGGCCTTAAATCGGGGTCTATAGGTTCGTTTGGGGAGCTCACTAGAGCATTCGCTTCGCGGTTCATTACGTGTAGCAGAGTACCTCGGCCATTGGACTTGCTGCTATCCATGACCATGAGGGAAGGGGAGACGTTGAAAGCATATTCCGACCGGTATTGGGAAATGTTTAATGAAATAGATGGTGATTTTGATGAGGTGGTGCTCAATACCTTTAAGGTAGGTCTTCCTACTGATCATGATTTGAGGAAGTCCTTGACCAAAAAGCCCGTTCGCAGCGTACGTCGCCTCATGGATCGTATTGATGAATACAAGAGGGTAGAGGAAGACCAGCAGCAAGGAAAGGGTAAGGAGAAGGTTATCCCGCAGGAGAGAAGGGATTTCAGGTCGGACAGATACCACAATAACAAGCCGATGAGAGATTACAATAGTCAATCCGGCTCGGCTGCACCTCAGGCCGTGAACACTATGTTCCGAGAACCAATACACCAGTTGCTGGAGAAAGTTCGTAAGGAGCCCTTCTTCAAGTGGCCTAGCAAGATGGCAGGAGACCCCACAAAGAGGAATCGGAACCTCTTTTGCCAGTACCATCAGGATGTGGGCCACACTACCGTGAATTGTCGGACCCTTTGGAATCACTTGGAGCAGCTTGTCAGTGAAGGAAAACTGAAGCAGCACTTGTGTCAACCTAGCGGGCAGGGCAGTCAATCTGGCTTAAACAATCAGAGGAATAATTCATCTCGGCCGGCATTAGGAACAATTAATGTTATTTTTGCTGCACCTGGTAGGACCGGCTCGGGTCCCACTAGGGTGATGGCAGTTTCACACCCTCAGGCCGAGGAGTCAGGCTGCAGGCCGAAGAGGTTAAAGCTGAATTTGCCCGTCTTGGGATTTTCCGAGGAGGATAAGGTGGGGACTATCCAACCCCATGACGATGCTCTTGTAGTTACTCTTAGGATAGGGAATTATGATGTGAGGAGGGTGATGATAAATCAGGGCAGCGGTGCAGATATCATGTACCCTGATTTATTTAAGGGGCTAAGGTTGAAGCTGGAAGATCTTACTCCTTATGACTCGCCACTCATAAGCTTCGAAGGAAGGGCCGTTGTGCCAAAGGGACAGATTCGTTTGCTCGTTCAATCTGGTTCAGAAACGGTTGAGGTGGATTTCATTGTGGTCGACGCGTACTCCCCATATACAGCCATCCTCGCCAGGCCATGGCTGCACGCTCTGGGAGCTGTCTCCTCTACCTTGTATGTTAAGGTTAAGTTCCCCTCTGGGGAATATGTTGAAGAGGTCCTCGGTAGCCAATCAGTGGCCAGGCAATGCATATCGGCTGCAGTGCTGCACTAGACGGAAGCCGAGTCTTCGGCTTTGATCACCAAAGACATATAGCAGTTAACAGCTCCTGATGCACTTGGAATGGTGATAGGAGAGGAGGCTCATTGTGAGGAGTTAGAGAAGTTTTTGATAGCCGATGATCCAGAGAGGTTCTTCCAAGTCGGTATACGCTTGCCGCACCAGGAGAAGATGGAGTTGTTGGAATTTCTGAAAGACAATATCGATGTTTTTGCGTGGGATCCTTATGAGGCTCCAGGTGTAGATCCGAGCTTCATTTGTCATCGTTTAAACGTCAACCCTGCCTTTGTTCCTAGAAGGCAGCCACCTCGGCATTCTTCTAAAGAACATTCCAAGGCTGTGAAGGAAGAGGTGCTCAAACTCAAGAGGGCCGGGGCTATTAAAGAAGTTTTCTACCCCGAATGGTTGGCGCATACGGTTGTGGTTAAAAAGAAGAATGGAACGTGGAGAGTATGTGTGGACTTCACGGATTTGAACAGGGCCTGCCCCAAGGATTCGTTCCCAATGCCGCGTATTGATCAAATGGTGGATGCCACTGTCGGACATCCTCGGATGAGTTTTTTGGACGCCTTCCAGGGTTACCATCAGATTCCCTTGGCGTTGGAGGATCAAGAGAAGACTGCTTTCATTACTCCAACGGAGAACTACCACTATAAGGTCATGCCATTTGGGTTGAAAAATGCTGGGGCTACTTACCAAAGAATGATGACCAGGATGTTTGAACAGCAACTGGGGAAGACTATTGAAGTATATGTGGATGATATGGCGGTGAAGAGTAAAACAACACCTTCACACGTGAAAGATCTGGCCGATACCTTCCAGATGCTAAGAAAGTACAAGCTGCGCCTTAACGCCTCAAAGTGCTCTTTTGGCGTAGGGTCTGGAAAGTTCTTGAGATATATGATTACTCATAGAGGCATAGAGGTAAACCCAGCGCAGGTTAAGGCTATTCAGGATTTGCAACTGCCTCGGAACCCAAAAAAAATCCAGAAATTGACTAGGATGATTGCCGCATTGAACAGATTTATATCTCTGTCAGCTGACCGGTGTCGTCCTTTCTTCCAATTGTTGAACAAGTGGAAAGGGTTTCAATGGACTGAGGATTGCGTGTTAGCTTTCCAACAACTTAAGCAATATCTTTCTCGGCCACCCATACTGTTTCGCCCCGAGGCGGACGAGGTTCTGTTTGCTTATCTGGCAGTGGCCATCCACGCGGTCAGCCTGGTCCTCATAAGGAATGAAAGCGGGGTGCAAAGACCGGTCTATTATGTTAGTAAGTCTTTGAATGAGGCCGAGGTGCGCTATCTACTATTGGAGAAAGCACTTCTGGCCATAGTTCATGCCACGCGGAAGCTTCCTCATTATTTCCAGTCCCACACGGTGGTGGTCCTAACCCAATTGCCTCTCAAGGCGGTGTTACGCAGCGCCGATTACTCTGGCAGGGTGGCAAAGTGGGAAACCATTCTGGGAGCCTTTGACGTTAAATACAAGCCCCGCACCTCGGTGAAGGGCCAGGTCCTTGCTGACTTGGTGGCAAAGTTTACTGAACCATTGCTAGAAGAAACTCTAAAAGAAGCACACATGGATGGAAAATCTGTTGGTGTGATCACAGCTGCAGTGCCTTCGACTTGGAAAATGTATGTGGATGGGGCAGCTAATCAGAGAGGGTCTGGTGTCGGACTTGTTCTGATATCCCCTGAGGGAATTATCTTCGAAAAATCTCTAAGGCTGTCATTCTCGGCTACTAATAATGAAGCCGAGTACGAAGCAGTCTTGGTGGGCATAAACATGTTACACAAGATGGGTGGAAAGGAAGTCCATGCGTTCTTAGACTCTCAGTTAGTGGTCGGCCAAGTCACAGGGACCATGGAGGCTAGGGACCCAAGAATGCAGGAATATTTGGCCCAGGTCAAGCGTCAGCAAGCTGAATTTGACTCCTTCGTCTTAGCTCATATCTCTAGGAGTGGAAACACCCATGCTGATTCTTTGGCTACGTTAGCAACGTCCTTGGCTCAGGGTTTGCCCAAGATTATCCTTGTGGAGGATTTGCTAGAGCCAACTCTTACCGCTGTCAATGCGGCTCGCATACATCTAATAAGGCTTGGACCTAGTTGGATGGACCCGGTCGTATCTTTTCTTAAGAACGACATCCTTCCTGAGGACAAGTCTGAAGCAGATAAGATGCGTCGAAAGGCCCCACGTTTCTGGTTGTTCGAGGATCAGAAACTGTACAAACGATCCTTCTCGGGACCGTACTTGTTGTGTGTACACCCGGAATCAACGGAAACGCTTTTGGAAGAATTGCATGAAGGGATTTGTGGAAGCCATACTGGGGGAAGGTCCTTAGCCCATAGAGCCCTAACTCAGGGTTATTGGTGGCCGAATATGCAGAGGGAGGCTCAGGACTATGCCAGAAAGTGTGATCAATGCCAGAGGTTCGCCCCTAATATTCATCAACCTGGAGGGGCTCTAAACCCTCTCTCCAGTCCCTGGCCTTTTGCACAGTGGGGATTGGACATAGTGGGGCCATTTTCGAGGGCTGCAGGAAACAAAAGATGGCTTCTCGTGGGGACAGACTATTTCACTAAATGGGTTGAGGCCAAACCCTTAGCAAATATCAGAGACGTTGATTCCAAGAAATTTGTCTAGAAAAACATCGTCACTAGATTCGGTATACCACACACCCTTATTTCAGACAATGGCATTCAATTTGACAGCAAGGCTTTTAGGAAATACTGTGGTGACATGGGCATCATAAATAGATACTCCACCCCAGCTTATCCTCAGGGAAATGGGCAAGCCGAGGCCGTTAACAAGGTCATAGTTAGTGGGCTCAAGAAAAGGTTGGACGATGCGAAAGGCAGATGGGTAGAAGAACTCCCACATGTTCTGTGGACGTATCGGACTACACCGCGCAGGTCCATGGGAGAAACACCATTCTCTATGACTTATAGAGCCGAGGCGGTTATACCTCTGGAATATGGTTTTCCCACCCTGAAGACGAGTTCTTTTAGCCCGGAGAATAACGATGGACTCCTGGAGAAAGGTCTTGATTTACTTGAGGAACGACGCGAGACCGCTATGGTTCAAATGGCTTATTATCAACAGAAGCTAAAACGGAGATATGATGCTCACGTGAAGTTAAGGCCACTCGCACCTGGAGATCTTGTACTAAGAAAAGTAGTGGGCACTTCTAAGAACCCAGCTTGGGGTAAGCTAGGACCAAACTGGGAAGGCCCCTATCACATTGTTTCAGTAGCTGGCATAGGGTCATATCGGCTAGCTGACCTAGATGAAAGAATTGTACCACGCCCATAGAATGTAAATAACCTTAGAATGTATTATTATTAATAAAATGTGCTTTTGTTAGTTAACATTTCAAAGTTATAAGTACCTCTGGGGCTTGCAGATACTATTCTTAAGAATCAAACAGAAACTTGGTTAAGTTCAGTCCTCGGACCATGAACCTTATGAAAATTGATATCTTATCATTTGTTAAACAGAACCTTAGTTATGTCGGATCCTCGGACTTTCTACTTTGGGAAAATTAACATTTGAAGTTACCACTCTTAAGAATCAAACAGAAACTTGGTTAAGTGTAGTCCTCGGACCACGAACCTTGTGGAAATTGATATCTTATCATTTGTTAAACAGAACCTTAGTTATGCCGGGTCCTCAGACCTTCTCTTTGGGGAAATTAATATTTGAAGTTACCACTCTTAAGAATCAAACAGAAACTTGGTTAAGTGTAGTCCTCAGACCATGAACCTTGTGAAAATTGATATCTTATCATTTGTTAGACAGAACCTTAGTTATGCCGGGTCCTCGAACCTTCTACTTTGGGGAAATTAACATTTGAAATTACCACTCTTAAGAATCAAACAGAAACTTGGTTAAATGTAGTCCTCGGACCACGAACCTTGTGGAAATTAATATCTTGTCATTTGTTAAACAGAACCTTAGTTATGTCGGGTCCTCGGACCTTCTACTTTAGGGAAATTAACATTTGAACTTACCACTCTTAAGAATCAAACAGAAACTTGGTTAAGTGTAGTCCTCGGACCACAAACCTTGTGAAAATTGATATCTTGTCATTTGTTAAACAGAACCTTAGTTATGCCGGGTCCTCGGACCTCCTACTTTGGGGAAATTAACATTTGAAGTTACGATTCTTAAGAATCAAACAGAAACTTGGTTAAGTGTAGTCCTCGGACCACGAACCTTGTGGAAATTGATATCTTGTCATTTGTTAAACAGAACCTTAGTTATGTCGGGTCCTCGGACCTCCTACTTTGGGGAAATTAACATTTGAACTTACCACTCTTAAGAATCAAACAGAAACTTGGTTAAGTGTAGTCCTCGGACCACAAACCTTGTGAAAATTGATATCTTGTCATTTGTTAAACAGAACCTTAGTTATGTCAGGTCCTCAGACCTCCTACTTTGGGGAAATTAACATTTGAAGTTACTATTATTAAGAATCAAACAGAAACTTGGTTAAGTGTAGTCCTCGGACCACAAACCTGGTGAAAATTGATATCTTGTCATTTGTTAAACAGAACCTTAGTTATGTCGGGTCCTCGGACTTCCTACTTTAGGGAAATTAACATTTGAAGTTACTATTCTTAATATCTTGTCACTGTTCTTATTCTTATCACCCGTTTTGTGGAAATCAGTATCTTTCCATTCATTAATTTGGATCTCAAGTTCCACATCTTTAAGTGTTAAACAAATTTTTGTAAGGAATGGTCTTCGGACCTTACATTCTACTGAAAGCAATACGTCAAATTACAAAGGTTTAACCATCATGTGAGTTGTCTAACTACGACATTGTTTAATATTTAAACTAAGTTATGGGGCTGTTTTGAAGTCATAGTTGTATGCTTGGTGGAGTTAGACTTATTTATGTTGTTCTCCCTTTAACTATTTGTTAGTGAAAACTTTCATGGCAAGCACAAAAAGAATAAAGTGAAACAAAGACAACATGAACGAAAATTGAATAAAAATGTTCTTTATTAATTATATACAAAAAAGGGGAGTACAGAAAGTTCCTATACTAGGCCCTAAACTAGGGAAGGGGGTCTTGGAGGGAGCTGCTACCAGCCTCAGTGCTCTTCAGTTCCAGCTCAAAGGTGGACAAGGCTTGTTTTCCTTTGTCTGTTGAAGGAATGAGGGGCTCCACGTTTTGAATCTGCTCCTTCTCGGCACCACCACACTCGTCCTTCTCTTTATGGGAACCTTCAGGTTCTGTAGGATCAGGAACAAGTTCTTGCACCACAGGAGGAAGGGCAGGAGAGGCAGCAACAGGAGGGTCTTCAATTTCCTGTATGTTTAGGGGAAGCCAAATGTTCTCGGGCTTCCTCAGCTCGGTAGCTTGAGGAACCCCTGCTGCATTCATGGCCTCTCCCCAGACCTGCTGACAGTACTCTCGGCACAAGGCCGCAAAAGCCTCTGTCAGCTGTTCTTGCGTTCTAGTCACCCCCTCTTGATAGCTGGCCTTCTTCGCGGCCTCCAGTGCGTGCTTGTGAGCGCGAGCCTCCTCCTTCGCCCGCGTAAGCTCCTTTTCCAGGTCAGAGCGTGCCTGGTGGACTTGGGCGAGCTCGTCATCCTTTTGGTGGAGAAGCTTACGCTGCCCCTCCACTTGGGTTTCCATCGTCTTCAAGCTGGCCTTGTCACCATCTCTCTCTTTTTTCAAGTCGGCCATCTGTGACGTGGTTTTCCCATTCTCTACTAGGGCCTGGCTTAGGGACCTTTCTGCCTCTTGCTCCATCCCAACGCATTTCCGAGAATCCTCCACGAACTTCTCGGCCGCGAAAACTTCTTGGATGGACTGCAAAGATGTCAGGAGGTTTAATATGGTAAAATGTTTACAAATAAATATAAAGTACGAGTGCGAGGTGGAACTTACCAGAGCTAAACCCCTTTTTAATGAAAGGAACAGCTGAGGCTGACCCATCTTCTCCAAGGTTTCCATGTCCTTGGGCAGTAGAAGAGGACGCTCCAACACCTCGGCCAGATGGTGGGCGTGGCCTTGTTGGACTGCCCTAATGCTGGAGTGGCAGGGAATTGGTGCGCCGTCCAGCCTCAAGTCAGGAGACCAGGTAGCTGGTGCTCGACGCACCTCGGCCACGTCCCTGATCTCCCCACTTTCAACTGAGCGGGCGCGCCCTTTGCCCTTGTCCAGCTTCTACTGCTGGGCCGGCAGTGGCTGCTGTTTCAGCTTCTTTGGCTTCTCGCCACCAGCCTCCTCGGCATCCGCCTTTCTTTTCTTCTTGGAATCGTCGGTGGGAGGTTTGGGCTCGGCTAGAGGAGGGGGTGGTGGCAAGGCAAGGGGAACTTGGGACCCCCTCGTTCCCTTATTGGCCACTATCGCGCCTCTCGCGGTCATGAGGCCCTTAAGCTCGTCCATGTCTTCCTTAATGGAGCTGTCTTCTAGACGTGCTATCACTAGGCCCTCGATCCCAGAGATCTCGGCAGGCTCCTCGTCCTCGTCGAAGAGAACAACGAACGGGTTTCCACGAGGTCGTGGGGCGTCCTCGAGTTGAAATTGATCTATCTCCTCATCCAATGTGTTCGAAGATGACACCTGCTCCTCTGGGACAACAGTTGCCTGAGAGTGGGTAGCGAGAGGGATTGCAGCAATTGGTTATGAGTACAGTATGGTGTGAGGGGCGTCAGGAAGGTCATGGTCGGCCAGGAAATGCGGTCTAGCTACGTGAATCCTCCTACGCCGCCGGTCATCAGCAATAATGGCGTTCTCTATCTCCTGGAAGTCCGAGGATATCGGATCGTAGCCTAGTATCAGATGAGCCGCTCTAAGTTGTAAATCTTCGCTGACGAATACCTCGGAGCGTAGCACGTGGTTCAAATCTGCAACGTTGCAGTGGCTTAAGCGTGGGCGCACGAGTTGCTTATCTGCAAAGAAAGACATCAAAATAAACAAACATGGTCAGATTCGTATAACAGGCAATAAGTTAAAGTTAGACGCTTAGGTAAATGTAAATGCACATTTCTAGATGTTAGAGGGAGTTATGGGGTGGGAAGTTAAATCCTAAGGTGTCGTACCTGGATCTCCCCACTCAACTGGGCAGTGGGGGCCGTCGTGCCAGTTGCCTGAGACGATGAGGTAGTCATCCTTCATGCCTTTATTAGACTTGGGTAAACAGGAGATTAACCTAACTACACTAGAACGGGATTTGATGTAATAACCTATATTTTTAAGTTTATGGCACTCGTACATGAAAATAACGTCGTGCCAGGTAAGGTTGAGACACATCTGCTCATTTAGAGCGTCGACGCTACCTAAAACTCTAAAAACGTTTGGAGCGCACTGATCGGGGCACAACCAGTGGTTGCAGAGGTACTCCCTGGTTACGGGTTTCATTGGGAGGGTCATCCCACCTTCTACGAAGGCGACCATTAGGATGATGACCTCTCCAGTTTTCCTAGAACCGGCCACGGCTTCCGTCGGGCAGTATTTTAAACCTAAGTCGCTGGGAATATGATACTTGGCTCTAAAACCTTCCATCCCAGCGGTGGTATCAACTAGACACATAAACTTTCCCATCAGAAAGGAACGAAAGACTAAGTTCTAAGAGGGAAAATAGTTAGAAGGGGAGTCGAGGACAGGATCCGAGGAGAATGGGTTAAGAAAAAGGAATAATCACTTACAAATTTGAAGTTGTGCGAATTTCCATGGATTTGTGCAGACAAAAGGTGATTACTGATACTTTGATGGGATTAGCCTTTGAAGAAATAAATGAAGGCGCAGGTTCCCAAAGCGTCACGACGTGCAGGAAGCGGCCTCGAAATTGTATTTGTCCCGCCCAAATTTTCATGGAGTAACAAGGACCGTTGGATGCTCATCTCACTGTTGAACGTGGGGGACAAGGTGTAACTTACGGTAATAAATGCGCGCATTTTTGAAAATAAAACCGCCAAGTGCCCTCTGGAACGCGAAACGATCTCCACACGTGCAATTATTTACAAAACGTGTGGGGAAAATTCTCGTTGGATCAAAACCCTATTTTTCTCCTCGGATGCTAAAAAATAGAGTTTTGAGGGGCTATTGTGGGGAGTAAAAGGACCCAAGTGGGCATTTGGGCCTTTGGGCTCTACCAAGGAGGGCCGATCTGTTCATAAGCTAGGAATTTGTTAGTACTATGAATCGGCCCATGTGCCGAGGGTCCGAGGATACAGCCGAGGGTGATTTCCTCCTCGGACTGTTCCAAGAGAACTCGGAGAGTCACTACAAAGGTCAAGGCAGAATTCTGGAAAGACTGTTGGTTAAAAGGGGGAGACCCTGAACCTTCTAGATGCACCAGTGTTAAAGAAAATATCAAGAGCAAAGGCTGCCACCTCTGCATTAAAGACTCTGCACCTACCTCCCTGGCCGCATTAATGGGGAAATGACCTCTGAACAGTAGGGCTGAAACTTCTAGTCACTGTCCAAAAAGTATCAGGGAAGGAAGTATTTAAGGGGTGGTGAAGGCCAAAGAGAGGTGGGGTCTGTAACTGAGAAAGAAATTAAGAATTGTAATCTTTAAGGAAGAAAGAGAAATAGTAAAGAAATAGTCCTCTGCTCAAGTCCGAGGAGACCCATTTGCAATTATCATTCATTATTTACAAGTGTTTGCGTATAAAAGCCTGTTATCAAGTTCTCAGTACCTTTAATCTAGATTCCAAACCCACATTCTACAAATTTCATTGTTTAAGGCTCATTGGGCCTGAGCCCATAACCTTCTTTGGGTCCAGGTGTACTTACATATACATTGAAATCAATTTAACATTATATATACGGTTAAAATCAACTTAAAATTTTAGCATTATTAGTTCATATTTTTTTAGATTTTCAAAAAAAAAAAAAGATATAATATTTTGTTCTTATCTTCTTTTCCTATAACTCATACTTTTACAAATTATACTGGCATTAGACTTTTTGTTCATCTCAACTTCTTCAATATAGAGTGTATATTATATGAAATAATTCATAATAAATACCAACTATATAATTTTATTTCTTCTATTCTTCTCTCCTTCTACCTACAACCTTAGAGGTATGTATATGTTTACTCTATTTTTTTTCATCAAATTGAATAGGTTTTATGTATTATTTGTCTTTTGTTTAACCTAAATTTGTTAAGTTTTATCTGATTCATGTGGTTATGGTTTGAGAATCAATTATTAATAAATTTGATGATAAATTGTTCTATCTATTTTATTATTTAATTTTACTTAAATTCGAAAATCTTTTCCTATTTTATTTTAGATTTTTTAAAAATATATTTTTTTCTTCTTCTATAATTTCTAAATTGATAAAAATCTTAATTTGATTACAATCCAAATTCTTTATCTAATCCATCTAATCCTTATTTTTTTAATTAGTACACATAGTTATTTTTAACTATCAACTTCTCCTTAGTGTTTTACAAAACATTGCAACCTTTTTTTTGTCACACCAAAACTTAATAGTCAATATCATGTTCTAGATAAAAACAACAGTTTAATTGTACTTATTATCAATAGTTTTTATTAATAAAATACGTTTGTGACTAAGAAATAAGATTTTTGTTTTTTTTTTAAAAAAAAAAAGGCATGTAAACCCTGTTATCATGCAGGGGCAGGGACTCGTATATTAACCAAACTCTTTATATTTTTTAAGTGAAAATGTCGAATTAAAAGTTTAACATTGGTTCAAGATCACTAAAGTGCCATCTGACAAAGATTGTAATATAATTCCATGATTTTCTCCTATCGTGATTCTCTACTTCTTGAATTAAGACATAAATTCTAGCTCCTCCATGATTTTTCAGATTTAGACAACTCCTTGGTTATCAATATAAGGAATGGATATTAGAATGAACAAAAATCTTAAATCATGTAAATAAAAAGCTTAATAGTTGATATTAACATTTTTTTTTCTTCACTTTTTTATTCTATCTAATAGTTTTTTTTTTTTTTCCTTTTAATGTTTTGTCGCCATAGATCCCTGGATCATCTTAATTTTCCAAATGTATAAATTCTGGATGATGCTGATCTTCTTTTTTTCACACACATATACATTTAGATTAAGTTGGAGTAGATTTCTATCTTGCATCCAAAAATAAAAAAAATAAACCCCTTTCCAAAAAAAATAAAAAATAAAAAAAAGGGAGAAAGAAAGAGGATAGATTAAGTTTGGAGTGCAAAAAAAAAAAAAAACCACTTTCAAAAAAAATAAAAAATAAAAAAAAGGGAGAAAGAAAGAGGATAGATTAAAAGGAATTAAAAGTTTGGAGTGCAAAAAAAAAAAAAACTACTTGATTCCCTATGAAAAGGAATTATACTTCTTCTCCACTCATTGGATCGCAAATATCCAATATTCCAATCCTGTACTCTACTTTAATTTTGAAGATTATAAATTGTGGTTAAGATTTTCTAAACATATATTAAGCAATTCAACTACAAAGCAATTTTTCAAAAAAAAAAAAAAAAAGACTACGAAACCTAAAGATCCCAACCCTAAAGACATTTTTATAGTTCAATTGTTTATCCATACCTTGAGAAATCTATATATGTTGTCTGTTGAAAGTCCTACTTCATACTATCATTAATATTTCATCAGTTATCTTCATCCTCCTCTTTATTCTTCCTCTCATAGCCTCATGTGTAGAACTATAGGTTTTTAAAAAAATTATTTTTAATTAATTGTTTTGTTTTATCTGATAATTTATTTACACTTTTTTTAGAAACTGCTAATTTAATTACTTAGAATTCAATCTACTATTTTTTTTTATTTTTTTTTACACTATGGTTACAAAAGACAGTGGAGAAAAATCATTGAATGAGATTGAGGAAGAAGACAAGGTTTCCATTACAAGAATAACATCAACGACTTTGTAGCAATGGAGTCAATTCTGTACCATACTGGCCAGTACGGCCGGAATTATCGTACCGGTAGGTGAACCGGTATAGAAACACCCATGATTCATACCGCTTAAAATATCAGTCCTTACCGGACTATACCGGACGTACTGCCGAATATTGGACATTTTGGTCGGAAAATGAAAATCCGGCGGTACTAAAAACTTGAAGAAAATGGAAAAAATTAGCAACAAAAAGCTCACGATGTCGTCCTCACTGGTCATCCAGCCACTTCTCTTCCTTCTCCCCCCCCAGCCTTCCTCCTTCTGTTATATCCATCCGCTTCTCTTCCTTCTTCTTCTTCTTCTTCTTCGGTTTTGACCGAGACTGCACCAGTCTTCTTGTGCCTTTTGTTTAGTTGTGTGGCTCTTGTTTAATTTATTTTGTATGAGTTTTAAGTCTTCTGACACCCCACGTGAAAGTTCAAATTTCAAACATGCTAGGCTGGCTACCACTCAAATTGGATAAACATTTTATGTTTTTTTTTAATATTAATATCATCTTTTTAGTTTTTTATTATTATTACAATCTAGTGAGTCAGGTTATATATATATATATATATATATATATTTTTTTTTTTTTAAAGTATGTTGGGTTGATATTTGAGCAAGAAATAATCATATTAAAAATAAGCAATTAATTTAGAGAAATATGTTATTATAAATTTAAGTATTCTTATATAGATTTATAATAATTCTAAATAAATAATCAAGTATGTATGTATGTATGTATGTATGTATATAATAATAATAATAATAATAATAATAATAATAGCGATAAATCCGAAACGGTACATCAGTATTGACCGGTATCTGAAATATATTGTATCACTAGCCAAATCGATACAGCCTCCGATACGGTATTGGCTTCCTTGCTTTGTAGCAATACTCACACTCGAAAAAAGACTCAAACCTATCTGGTAAACAAAAACCATTACATGGATTTATTTCCAAATATTAATCTCTCATTTTCTCTATATTAAATCTTGAAACAAATATCAAACACGCCCAAGAAAATATTATTTGCACACCACAAGGTTATCAAAGTTCAAAGTTTATATGTTATAATGCTTAAACTATCACAATTTTTTTTCTTTCACAAGGTACGACTTTAAGTTCAAAGTTCAAAGTTTATATCTACTTTTTTCATGTATAGCCTATTCTAGATTTAATCACATCGTTGTGATTAATGAATATATATATATATATAACCATTCATTTACTCAATGTTTATCAAATAAATTATATGGTATATAAGTTGATGAGTAAAACCGCATGGGACTTTAACTAGTACTTAAAGAAATTGAAGAGAAATAAAGGAAGGAAGGTACTTGATCTTCCATCTGGATCACTCAGCTAGGCTGTCTGATTTTTAATTTTTTTTAAAAATTAAAAAATAGTTTTAAAATAGGTTAGGTCATAAGTCAATTGGGTTGAGTTGGGTCAACCTGAGAAAATGAGTCGATTCATTAGTCAACTTGTTTTTCTTCTCAGTAAAAAAAAAAAAAAAAAAAAAATTGAGTTCAATTTTTTTTTTTTTTTTTTTCCCTAGAGTTCAAGTTAGATTATTGAGTCGGATCAGCTTTTTCCACATCTAGTTATAGCCAACCTGGTCCAAAACTAAAAACGAGGAAAAGTGGGGGATCTCAAATGGAAACCTAGCTTTTAAATCATATGGATGGGATCGCAATCTTTCAAAGCATTAGAGTGGAACAATTAAGCTTGTAATCAAGGGCTCTTGAAGAATCAAGTGGAAAAAGAAATGGTAATTAAGGTACTCAATAAAAAAATAAAAATAAATAAAAAACTACTCAATAACGGAACAAATAAAGAGATTGAGGAAAACGACAATTGATCTTATAATATGTCAAGCAGAAAAGAAGAACAAAGGAATGGATTTGACGTTACATATTAGGATTCGAGAAAAATTAATGAATAAAGTATTAGCTACTAAGGTATTTTAAAAGGGGACGATAATAAAGCTTGTAATTAAGGGGTGATATTTTTTCAGTAGTATTAAAATATATTAAAATGTGAAATATGCATTTTAAATTTGACAGAAATTTATTTCAGGTTTTTAATTTCTTTTTTTTTTAATTGAGTTTTCTAAATTTCAAATTTAATCAATTCAAGCTTTTGTCTAATTCCACTTAAAATTTGCATTTAATAAAATTTAAAAATTACGTTTTTCTCTTTCAAAAATTATTTTTATTATTGTAAGGACCAAAAATCATACACAAGCCTAACAATAATAGTGTTTAATAATTCAAGGCCCAAAACAATGAATTTGTAAAGAGGGTATCAACAACAAAGTTTCTGGCGTTCCGATCCCCCTCCCTTTTTACTCTCCTCTCTTATTTATACTCCTTGCCCTTACTATCTCAGCCATGCACCTCTCATCTACTCAACCTCATTTACTGACACTTGTCTATTCCCTTGTAGTCAGTAATG
This sequence comes from Castanea mollissima, assembly GCA_014183005.1. Taxonomy (NCBI): domain Eukaryota; kingdom Viridiplantae; phylum Streptophyta; class Magnoliopsida; order Fagales; family Fagaceae; genus Castanea; species Castanea mollissima. The sequence goes on along the minus strand of JACAVU010000005.1, from coordinate 52,948,532 downwards.
GAGAAAAGCTCTAGCTCTGTGTCTTGTACTGTTCAGGTCATTTCCACATTAATGCAACGGATAAAGCTGGTACTCCCTATTTAATGCAGCTAGAAAGCTTAGTGCAGAACATTCAATGCAACGTTCATAGTTATCTACCCCAACCCAGATATTTGCAATATACCCCATACATCACCAATTTATCTTTCGTACTTTTTCGGACCATCCCACTTCATCCTCGAGCCATTGACTTTTATTCTCCTCTATTCCTTACACTTCCCAGTATGTCTTCGGGTCTTTAGATCTTCGGGTCCTTGGGTCCTCACAATAGCCCCTTAAAACTTAGGCTATTAACTACGAATTAATAGCCAAGTTTTAACTCCTCGGATACACCTCTTATGTGCATTTTGCTTTCACACGTACAGACGTCTTTTCGCTGCCCATGACACGCTCTTGACGCCTCGTAGTCCACAATGGATCATTTATGGTGTCAGACAGTTCCTTATCTCTGCACGTTCTACGGCTGGATTAACATCGTACGGTTCAGATTACGATCTCAATTATGAGTAGGAAAATTACCGCCCCTTTTTTTTACCCCTATAAAAGTAAACCTTGGGGCTGGCTGAGGTTCATTTTGGTGTTTTGAAGGATTAAAGGAAAAAGGACCTCCCGATGAGCAGTTTTAAGCATTCTTCAGAGGTGTGTCAGCTCTCCAATTGCTTCTCCTTGATTGTTTATGTTTTCTCTTTCTATCGTAAAGTTTAATGGGTAGATACGCTAAATTAGTGAAAACGGATGAAGCAATGCCACTTTTAAGGCCCAATATAGGATTCCTGACGATGTAGATATTCAATATTGTGAGGAAGGAGATTGGCTAGTTGTACCCCGGCCACCTGAGTTAGTTTTGATTCCCATGATCGCTTTTATCAAAGGCGGAATGGAAATCCCCATAGGTAGGGTGACCCGGGATTTTCTTATAAACTATAGACTTACCCCAGCCCAATGTTCTCCCAATGTCCTTAGGATCCTAGGATGTGTAGATGCCCTAAATCGTAAAATGGGAACTAACTTAACCTGGCATGATGTAAACTAGGTGTACAATTGCCAAAAAGGGGAAAAAACCAAATACTACATGAAGTGTAGGGTCCCAACCGTTAGGTTGATCTCCTGTTTGCCTGACTCAAGCAAAGGCATGGATGAGGATTAGCTCATCATCTCGGGGAATTGGCATGACGGATTACACTACCCTACCCAAGATGGGGTGCCAAGTAGGGTTCCCAAGGACCGACGTGATACTTAGAAATATCAATTGTCTTCTTTTATAATCTAATATTGATTAACTCTTCTTAACAGTTTTTATCCCTTATTGCAGACGACTACCACACCGCTCCAAACAAATCCTCTGTGAACCGTCAAGATCTGAACAGAATTCTTCGATCGGAAATATTTTTGCATAGGGACGGTCAACTTAGAGCAGCCTACGTCATTCTCGGCTACAGCCCTTCCACCAAACGTTCTCAAAGTCCAAAAAACGTAATCCAGGCCAGGGATCTTCGTTTAGCTCGAATTGATGTTGCGGTGCCTGGCTTCTTACTACCTACACCCCCTCCAGCAAGAACACAGGACGCATAACTCCCTGCCCCTCTCGCAGCCAGACTACTTTACTCCCAAGAGCAATTCACTGATCTTGAGGAAAAAACTTCAACTTCTAAGCCAAGTCACCCCGAGGTGACGGATAAGGACTTTGAAGTTTTTTATCGTGAAGACGCCCCTCACGACTCACAACTTCCTTCAACAAGCAACATGGGCTTCCAAGAGAAAGAACCCAATCTCTTGGCTTTGCTACAAGCCCATGCCAGCAGTTCTTCTCCTGCTGTGATCGTACCTCCACGTCCCATCACCCCAGCAGTTACACGTACCACTCCCCCCGAGGTTGTGGACAAGGAAAGGAAATGGGGTCAAGGTGGCAAAAACGTCATAGAGATCGAAGAGGGAGAGAACCCGACCTCCCTTCAAAGGATACTAGGGCGGAAACAACCCCTCCAAAAAGCCCGCCCATACTGGATCTTCCAAGGAAACCAGTGGTGATCAATCAAGAAAAGCATCCGTTTGGCGCCCCAGCTTTACCTTAAGCTTAGGCAGCCTCGTACTTGATGATGCCAATCGAAGAGACCTGAAAAAAGGGAGCTCAAGTTTGGTGGCCGAGTGTTTGGAAAAGGCCCTATGCCTTCCCGAGGACATGGCTGAGTTGCGGTCTTTCTGCAAAAGAAAAGTCTTCCTGTCCTTAAAACAAGACTTGGCTAAGGTATCTTTCACAATTCGTAATTGATGTACATTATAGGCTGTCCAGGCTTCGTTCATGGCTGAGGAATGGGTGGATCATTCCTTGGACTTAGCCAGAAAAGTTAAGAACAACGCCAAAGTCGCTGTGAGGGCTCAGAACAAAGCAAAACAGAATCTGAAGGAAACTCTCATTCGACTAGCCGAAGTGGAAAAGGCTCATAAAAACGCAGAATCTGCTTTGCAAAGCTATGAGTCACAGGCAAATATTGCCCTTGAAGCCCAAAAACAAGCCCAAAATAGACTAGCTCTCACTGTGGTGGAGCTTAAACAGGTGCAGAAGGAATTAGCATCTAAGGAGCAGGAGAAGGCTGATGCTGAGCAAGCAGCATATGATGCCGGTATGAAGAAAGTTGTTGACAGCCTCACAGCTCAACTTAAAGGTGTCGCCCGTGCATTCTATCTAGAAGTTTAGGGTCGGGCCTTAGACGCTGCCGGAGTATCCACCGAATCTGAGCTTCGAAATCCTGACAGCGTTTATTACCCTTCTGCCTTACAGCTGGCACCTGCTCCTCCCAAACCAATGACTAACTCCAGTTCCATTCCTCCCTTATCTACAACCACTCCGGATCTAGAACCTTCCTCTGTTCACTCTAAGGGCAAAGAAATAGCCAAGAACCCTTCTCCCAACACCGAATTGGTGAACGAAGAAAGAGAAAGAACCAGAGAAGAAGAACACTAAAGAGAAACAAACAAACCCTTGACATATGAGCTCAAGAGTTTGCAAAAAGTTGTTTTAGAATTTGATATTGTTGCTTTTCTTTTTTTTTTTGTTGCTATTTGTTTGTTTGTTAAACTGACTTTAAGGAACTAATAGTAGTGCCAATGGTGAATATTGTTTATTGTCAACATATCGCGATGTTCAAATATTAAATTCTTGTTTTTGCTCATTGCCGATTACAACTCCTTACCGCTAAAATAATAACTTCTCATATACACATAACACAACACACTCATCAACTTTGCAACGCAGCCAAAATAATACCTATGGTATACCTTTTTGTTACCTTGACACTTGGAATGCCTTACGTATAGTGTTTATTTCTCCTAATCTTACGGCTCAAGAAGCCGGCTAAGGACTAAGCTTGGTTCCAAACAATTTTTATTTTCATTTTTATTTTATTTTATTCTTACTATTTTTTTAAACGGTGTTAATTTTTCTTAAACTTGTGACTCGAGGAGTCGAACAAGAACTAAGATTAATTTAACACTTAGCTTTTCCCTAGGGTGTTAATTTTTCTTAGACTTGTGGCCCGAAGAGCCGGACAAGAGATAAGATCAGTTTAACACTTGGGTTTTCCATAGGGTGTTAATTTTTCTTAGACTTGTGGCCCGAGGAGCTGAACAAGAGCTAAGATCAGTTTAACACTTGGATTTTCCTTACGGTGTTAATTTTTCTTAGACTTGTGGCCCGAGGAGCCGGACAAGAGCTAAGATCAGTTTAACACTTGGATTTTCCTTAAGGTGTTAATTTTTCTTAGACTTGTGGCCCGAGGAGCCGGACAAGAGCTAAGATCAGTTTAACACTTGGATTTTCCTTAAGGTGCTAATTTTTCTTAGACTTGTGGCCCGAGGAGCCGGACAAGAACTAAGATCAGTTTAACACTTGGATTTTCCTTAAGGTGCTAATTTTTCTTAAACTTGTGGCCCGAAGAGCCGGACAAGAGCTAAGATCAGTTTAACACTTGGATTTTCCTTAGGGTGCTAATTTTTCTTAGACTTGTGGCCTGAGGAGCCAGACAAGAGCTAAGATCAGTTTAACACTTGGGTATAAGTTATTTCAATAAAGAAACACAGACTAATAAAACAAAACAGGCCTACAACTTATACAAAAGAAGGCTCTTCCTTTAATAGTAATAACGTCGTAAGTTGCTTACATTCCAGGGGCGATGAACTACTTTTCCATCTAAATCTTCTAAACGATAGGCCCCCACACCTGCTACAGACGTAATTTTATATGGTCTTTCCCAATTAGGCCCTAACTTACCCCAGGCAGGATTCTTTGATGTCCCCACCACTTTTCTCAAAACCAAATCTCCTGGCACTAAAGGTCTCGGCTTCACTCCTTTATCATACGTTTGCTTAAGTTTCTATTGGTAGCTGCCCATCTTCACACTGGCTACTTCTCTTCTTTCTTCAATAGTATTCAAACTATCGTATAGCATGTCATGATTGCTCTCAACATTATACTAGTCAGATCTCAAGGTGGGAAAGCCTGACTCCAACGAGATTACCGCCTCCATTCCATATGTCATTGAAAAGGGTGTCTCGCCCGTTGATCTTCGGGGGGTAGTACGATAAGTCCACAACACATGAGGCAATTCCTCTACCCATCTTCCCTTAGCATCGTCTAATCGTTTCTTTAACCCCGCCAAAATAACCTTGTTTGTAGCCTCAGCTTGATCATTTCCTTGAGGGTTGGCCAGTGTTGAGTATACATTCCTTATTCCCAAATCCTCACAATACCTACAAAAAGCCTTACTATCAAACTGAAGTCCATTGTCGAAAACCAGAGTATGCCGGACTCCAAAGCGAGTTACAATATTCTTCCAAATAAATTTCTTAGCATCTGCATCCCTGATGTTAGCTAACGGTTCGGCTTCCACCCACTTAGTAAAATAGTCTGTGCTGACAAGAAGCCACCTTCTATTACGAGTTGCCCGAGGAAACGGTCCGACGATATCCAAGCCCCACTTAGCAAAAGGCCATGGACTAGATAATGGATTTAAGACTCCCTTTGGTTGATGAATGTTTGATGCAAACCTCTAACATTGGTTACACTTCCTTGCATACTCCTGAGAGGCCTTTTGCATATTTGGCCACCAATACTCTTGAGTCATGGCCCTGTGGGCTAACTATCTTCCCTCAGTATGACTTCCACGTATTCCCTTATGCAACTCTTCCAATAAAGCCTCAACAGCTTCAGGATGCATGCAGAGCAGATATGGTACCAAGTAAGAACGTTTGTACAACTTATGCTCCCCAGGAAGCCAATAATGGGGGGCGCTTCTCCGTTCCTTCTCTGCTTCCACTTTGTCCTCGGGTAACATACCATGTTTTAAGAAGGTCATGATCAGATCCATCCAGCTCGGGCTAACGTGAATGCTGTGAACCCCGACTGCCGGGGTGTCAGTAAGACTAGAAGTTATCAAATCCTCTACCATCACCGTCTGCGGTAACTTCGAGCCCAAGGATGTGGCTAACATGGCCAACGAATCGGCATGAGCATTCTGCCCTCTTGGAATTTGTCTTCCTTTGAAACCTTTAAACGTGCCTAAAACCCATTTGACTCGGTCAAGATATTTTTTCATTCTTTCATCTCTTGCCTCAAATTCCCCATTAACTTGTCCGACAACTAATCTGGAATCACAATAGAGTTCAACTAGTTTTCCTCCCAGATGCTTAACCATTTGAGCGCCTGCCAGGAGAGCTTTATACTAGGCCTCATTATTAGTGGCTACAAACCCTAGCCATAATGACTTTTCCATGACTAATTTCTTAGGGGTGATCAACACAATTTCAATCTCTGCTCCGTTTCAGCTAGATGCCCCATCCGTATAAACTTCCCAAAGAAGGTCACTCCCATGCCCAATAGACATCACGGCTAGCATAACATCTTCCTGCCTAATGCCACCCTCCGTAAATTCAGCCACAAAAGTGGCAAGAACCTGTCCTTTAATAGCTATCTGAGGCATATACTTGACATCAGCTTGGTTCCCCATTTAGCCACACGACCAGTGTAATCTGACTTCCTCATAAGAGCTTGCAAAGGAAATTGGGTAAGTGCCACTATCGTATGGGCTTGAAAATAATGGGGAAGCTTCCTTGCTGCATGTACAATGGCTAGAAGAGCCTTTTCCAAAGGTAAATATCGCCTCTCGGCCTCTTGCAAAGATTTACTAATGTAATACACTGATTTTTGAATTCCATCATCATTCTGTACTAGGACAAGACTTACAGCAAAATAGGCATACAACACCTCTTCCTTCTCCGGCTGTGATAGTATTGGCGGATTCGCCAAATATTGCTTCAAATCCTCAAAAGCCAAGGTACACTCATCCATCCATTGAAAATCTCTCCATTTATGTAAAATTTGATAAAAAGGTCGACACCTGTCCGCAAATCACGAGATAAACCGATTCAATGTCGCAAACATACTAGTCAGTCTATGTACCTCCTTAGGATTCCGAAGAGGATGCAACCCCAAGATAGCCTTGATCTAGTCAGGATTAACTTTAATTCCCCGGTGCATTATCATATACCCAAGAAACTTTCCTGAACTTACTCCAAAAGAACACTTGAAAGCATTCAAACGCAATTTATACCTCCTAAGGACTGAGAAGGTTTCTTGCAAGTCCCTCAAATGGTCCCCTACTCTCTTAATTTTAATTACCATGTCATCAATATATGCTTCCATATTACGCCCCAACTACAATTCAAACATTCTAGTCAACATTGTTTGATAAGTGAAGCCTGCATTCTTAAGACTAAAAGGCATTACTCGATAATGGTAATTTCCATTAGGAGCACGAAAAGTTGTCTTCTCCTGATCACTCAATGATAGAGGTATCTAATGATAACCTTGAAAAGCATCTAGGAAACTCATCCGAGGATGCCCAATAGTTGTATCCACCAATTGATCAATTCTCGGAATAGGGAAAAGGTCCTTTGGACATACCTTATTCAAATCAGTGAAATCGACACAAACTCTCCACTTTTCGTTCTTCTTTTTAACCACAATAGTGTTAGCACGCCACTCTGAATAAAAGATTTTCTTGATTGCCCCAGCTTGCTTTAACTTATTAACCTCCTCTTTTACTGCCTTGACATGCTCTTGGGACGCACGCCGAGGAAGTTGCTTATGGGGCACTGCGTCGGGACTAACATTCAAATGGTGACAAATGAACTTTGGATCAATTCCCGGGACATCATAGGTCGTCCATGCAAAAACATCAATGTTATCCTTTAAGAACTTAACCAATTCCTCCTTTTTCGATACTGGCAATTGGGATCCCACCTGAAAATATCTCTCCTTCCCCTCTCCTATAAATATCTTGTCCAATTCTTCAGCAGAACCTCCATCCACATCGATACCCATCCCCCGAGCAGGTTTCTTTAATTGCTATAAAGCTTTCGGAGTTGCCCCCATTGCTGAACCTTGTCCTGTTCTAACACTTGCAAACATCAGACATTGCCTGGCTATCAACTGACTGCCGTGTAATACTCCCACCCTTCCTTGGATAGGATATTTTACCATTACATGCAAAGTTGAAGAAATTGCCCCCATTGCATGGAGCCAGGGCCTAGCCAAAATGGTCGTGTACGATGAATACGCCCTGACCACTATGAAGTTGACCTGGACTTCTACATCCTCAACCTGCACAGGCAGCCTAATCATTCCTCGCGAAATCACCGGTTTCCCATCAAAGCCTACTAACGGAGAATCATACTTCTCCAAATCCGCATCTTTCAACTTTAAACCATTACACAAGTCAGGATACATAATTTCTGCTCCACTTCCATCATCCACCAAGACTCGTTTCACGTCGTATCCCCCGATATGAATATTTACTACTAATGCATCATCATGGGATTGACATGTTCTCTCCTTAGCTTCCTCAGAAAAACCCAACACTGGCGTTGCCGAGAACCTCATTCTTTTGGCCAATTGATTGCTTCCCTCCATGACTTTATTCCCAAAACTACTATGCACGGACATAATCCGAGAAGGATCCTCGGCTCCTCTTCTCGGCTGCGCCAAAATGACGTTAATGATGCCTAATGCTGGCCAAGGAATATTTCCACGATACATTCTCGTGCCTTGATGTCCAACTTGCCCGTCCGGCCTAGACAAGAAATGATTGAGCTTTCCCACCTTGGTTAATTGGTTCAAATGGTCACGCAACGTCCGACACTCTTCTGTGGTATGTCCCTTGTCTTGATGATAATGACAATGCAGATTTTTATTCCTCAAAGATGCATCGCCACTCATCTTGTTAGGTTGTCTAAAGTATGGTTCGTCTAGTATTTTCTCCAATATTTTATGTATAGGTTCCTTGAATAGTGAAGTAACCAAAGGAGTTCTAGCTGGCAATAGACGACTTGGAAAATCTCGCCTAGGCCGACTGCCTTGATACCCCATTCCTCGAAGATCTTTCCTTTCTGGATATAGCTTTGCTTTGAATCTGGTCCTCCATAACCCGATTATACTTGTCTATACGATCAATCCGTGCTCTGTATGGAGCCCCACCTTAAAAGTTCTTACAGCCACATTTTCAACATTTCCATCAATTTTATTGTACATTTTCCAATACCGATCGGAATAAGTTTTAAGCGTTTCTCCTTCCCTCATTATCATAGATAATAATGCATCCAAGGGTTTTGGGACCCTACTACATGTTATGAACCGAGCCCTGAATGCCCTCCTCGTTAACTCTTCAAAGGACTTTAGGGAACCTTCCGCCAGAGCATCAAACCATCGCATGGCCACTGGGCCCAAACTGGAAGGAAAAACTTTACATATCAACACTTCATTATTCAAATAAACTGCCATCTTTTGATTAAAATGACTGACATGTTCTACAAGATCAGTCCTGCCATTATACATGGTAAATATAGGTTGAGAAAATCTACGGGGGAGTTTTGCCTTATTTATCCAGGCCACGAAAGGGGATTTAGAGATTTGCCTCAAGGCTTTACCCACTGCATCAGTCCCCTTACCTTGGTATAACCCATTCTCACCCCGCGTCTCCTCCCTCCTCTTTGCCTTGGCACCAAAAGATGTAATCAAACAGGACTCACTAGGAAGAGACTCAGATGCTTGATGATCTTTTCCTCCTCGTTTTTCCTCCGAGCGATCATTGGACGAGTAAGACGGGCTCCTCCTACCACGCTTCTTACGATCTAAGCGTTTATGCAGATAATCTATCTCGGATTGCATTTGCTGCAACACATCATCATGAGACATTTTCCTCTTAGTTTGTGATCGTCGTCCAGCCACTTGATCACTACGATATGATTCCACCACCACACTTGGGGTGTGTTTCTTTCCAACTCCCCGTTGCATGCTTATAGCTGGGTTTCCCCTTTGGGAACCTACTGATTCTTCCCTTTCCTGATTCGCCTCCGCCATTCACCTTCAAACCAGAACGTCCCACTTTATTGTTCTCACAGACGGCGCCAATTGTAAGGACCAAAAATCATACATAAGCCTAACAATAATAGTGTTTAACAATTCAAGGCCCAAAACAATAAATTTGTAGAGAGGGTATCAACAACAAAGTTTCTAGCGTTTCGATCCCCCTCCCCTTTTACTTTCCTCTCTTATTTATACTCATTGCCCTTATTATCTCAGTCATCCACCTCTCATCTTCTCAACCCCATTTACTGACACTTGTCTATTCCCTTGTAGTCGGTAATAGAGAAAAGCTCTAGCTCTGTGCCTTGTACTGTTCAGGTCATTTCCACATTAATGCAACGGATAAAGCTGGTACTCCTTATTTAATGCGGCCAGAAAGCTTGGTGCAGAACATTCAATGCAACGTTCATAGTTATCTACCCCAACCCAGATATTTGCAATATACCCCATACATCACCAATCTATCTTTCGTACTTTTCCGGACCATCCCATTTCATCCTCAGGCCCTTGACTTTTATTCTCCTCTATTCCTTACGCATTCCAGTATGTCTTCGGGTCTTTAGATCTTCGGGTCCTTGGGTCCTCACAATTATTTTTATAGATTTTTTTCATGTGAGAAATTTTATTTTATTTTTTCAAAAATTGTGTTTTATTAGTTAATTGCATATTTAATGACATTTTTTTTCTAATGAAATTGGACGGAAGATTTAAATTGAATAAATTTGAAAAATAAATATTCAATTAAACAAAGGTAAAGTTAGAGGACTTAAATGAATTTTTTCTAAATTTAAAGAGTGATTTGCATTTTAGCAACAAAAAAAAAATTTTAAGGAGTGGTAACCATTAATTTTTTGAAGCAAATGTAAAAATAATTGATAATTAAGGTATTCAATAAGAGAAAAGATAAAGAGAAGAGCCACCCACATGTCTAATGTGCATGTTATATACCAATTGCTGCTTGCATCCCCATCATTCTAAATAAATTTTTTTTTTTTTTTAAACATGTACTTGCCACATGAAACCTAAATTTTTTATATAGTTCAAAATAAGCTTGCAAGTGTCGAATGCAACGCCCAAAGAAAGTCAACAAATTCAAAAAAAAAAAAAATTTAAGCACAACAAATTCCCAGTTAATTTTAGAGTTAGAAGAAACTTGGCTTTCTTTTCCTCTACCTAAGAGTCACCAAATAGCCCATAGCTCACGGCCTGACTTAGAGCCTGGCCCACCAAGCTAATGAGCGGCCTGGCCCATGAGTAGCTCACTAGCCCAATGGATCAAGTTGTGGACTAGTTTTTATACTTATGGGCCCTCGATAGGCTAGTGTAGTCCCAACCCGTTGGCTCCATCTATCGTCTAGCCCAATAACTTAGAATTCATAACAAAAATATATAGGAAGTGTATGAAGAATTAATCTTGAAACATTATAGATGAATTTCTTAAGAGAACTCCTCCAACCATTAAGATGTTTAAAGTGATTATGCTAAACTTAGTTTACTAAATCTATATTTTTCTAGTAGTCTAGCAATTTTGAATTAACCATTTGACATTTTTTTTTATTAATAATAACAAAACCATTTAAAGGCTTAATAAAAAAATAAATAGGTTTTCATCAACAAAACAAAAAATTAAATAGATTTGACTGAAAAAAAAAATTGTAATTAAGTATTAAATTTTTTAATTCTTTCCTTTTAAAAATAATAAATTAATTATTCCCTTATAAAAAAAATTGATTCTTTCTTAATAAAAATAATATACTAATACAAGCTCATGAGTAGCCCATTAGACCTAACTTAGTAAGTCAGGCTATTAAAGACAAAATGGGCATTGCCCATGGACAGGATCATAGGCTGGCGTTTTTTCTTTTAGTCTAACTCGATAAGGCCCGTTAACTAATTAATAGCTCATTATGTCCAGTCCATTATGCGCATAGGCCAAGTAAAAATGGGCAGCCTGCCATGGCCCATCGACCCTCAACCACTCTACTCCATATTACTATGTCTGTTGATAAGTCGCTTACTGTAATGAACATAAACCTTCTGGATTTCGTAAAGTTAATTCTCGTGTAATCTATTTGAAGTAGTCTACAAATCTTGTAGAAGTTACCTTGATGCATTCATCTCTCTCTCGGCAAGCACACAAGTTGTTCTTTAAAGAAGTTGGATCTATTTTTCATTAGCATTATGCGTCCTCTGTTCTCTTGACATAAAGAAGCAAGATCTTGAAATTGAGGCAGCCCAGGTAAATCTTGGTTAAAAGTGTTATGTGACATAATAATAATCTTGGTTGACAGTGCTATGTGACATCACCTCTCTCTCTCTATATATATATATATATATATATAATCAAAGGTGAGAGAAAATTTAATTAGATTTTAAATTGAAATTCAATTAGAGTTTAATTTTGTGCAATGTGTCTCATCTAATCTAAGCTTTTGAATTTTTGTGCTAAGTAAGTTAATTTAGTAAAAAAATTAGATTTCAATTAGAGTTTAATTTTTAATTTTTAATGTATTTATACTTCTTCCCTGATATCCTTGGGCAGTGTCAACTCAAAAGCTTAAATTATCATTAATGTCCTTTTTTTTCTTTGCTTCTAGGTTGCTGGTGAGTTTTCCTGCAACTTAGATGGGTCCTTTGTATCAGCTATTTATCAATTTTTATCAGCTAAAAAAATCTGTGCTGAGATCAGATGCTTGCAAGATCTGTCAATGTAGATTGCTCCCTTTAGCTGCTCTGATGTGAATGTTCCTTTTTTTGATAGTTTTTATGAGACTAGCTACTTTCAAAATGCATATCATAACCGACTGATATTGGCATGGTCGACAATATTTCACCTCAGTGGATCCCATGTGACATATACGCAGCTAAACCTGTTGCCCAGGATCATCAGCTTTATAAGTACATTGCTGAACTATGCTTGGCAAAGGAACAGGGTGACTACACTGGCTTATCACCGGTGCTTATAACTTCAATTTTCCACAACTATTTGAGTTATTTATATTTGAACAGCCAACATCTGAACCTGTCCCCTGTTTCTTCTGATCAATCTTAGACAAGGATACAATTGATATTTGTTGTACCAGTTCCCTATCACTCTATATTATTTGATTATTTGAATGAATAAATATTCCTCTTTGCTCCATGACCAAAACTGGTAAATCGCATATGCTTCTTTTTTTTTCTTCAATGTTTTTCTATTCTATATGGACGACATAAATCAGGCGTTTCATTAGCCACTCTTGAGTGCAAGGTGTAACTTGGAAGGGTTTATAAACTTTGTCTTTGTAAGAGTTGAATGGCTGAAAAGACTGTTTAGTGGTCCTTAATTAATAAGGATTAGGGCTTTTGTTGGGTTGAGCTGAGAAAATCCTACTTTATGTTGTACTGTTCAATGTATTGACAGTACCAAACATCAATTAAGTCTTATTGCCAAAATTTTAGGGTCGAGTTATTGAATCTCAACAAATTAATTAAGGTGAACCCCATGTAATCCTCTCCACTATTCTATCCTATTTAAAGTCAAAAGTCATAATCTTTATTACCACATCCATTCTTGACCGTATATAGGCCTTTAAAGATAAGGAAAATGGATAAAAGAAACTATGTTGTCCTTATGTAAACCTAAGCTACTTGTACACCATTGTGACAGATGGTTTGCCATGCGGCACCTAATCCGGGATGCAGAAGAAAATGTTGAAAGATCCAAAAACATAGTAGGCGCAGGGGGTGACAGAACTGAACAAGTGTGTAGTGTAGAAGAATCATCTAAATCCTTTATAGCTCCCTACACACCTATCCTCTGTTATCCAAGTTCTCTTTTTGAATATTCTACTCAGTAGAAAAGAAGTATGTTTTTAGCAAAAAAATTGTTTCTTATTGCAATTTGGTTATCATCCCCCAACCTTGGTTATGTAGCATCAGGGAAGGTTTCTAAAGATGCCATTCCTACACCAATTGCTTGTATAAACTGCACAAATTGTCAGTATCCGTATCAATGCAATACACCACCCCCACCTCTCTCTGGCTATCCTTCACCGCCACCGCTGCCGCTGCCACCTGCTCAAGGAAAATGCCCACCAACACAGGGTGTTCAGTGCTGCCAGCCCCCTCCTCCCAGTACTTACCAGTACCCTCCTCCCATCTATAGTTATGTTCCTTATAACAACTTCTCTGCTTCAACTCCTTTGCCAACCCCCTTCTTTTCCATTGTAATATCAGTATTTTGCTTTGCAGTTTTGCCTTAGGTGTGCATGTGTGTTTTCAGGTCTTACTGTTTACTAGAACATATGTTATCTGAGTTGGAAATAGCTTGCAATAAATTAAACCTTCTCTGTTGTAATCAGTACTGATATTAGCTATTAGTGTTATTCTCAACTTCTTTAATCACCATAAATAATATTTCTCTCTTTTTTCTTTCTGCCTGTTTTCATAATGTCTACTATGGATGGCTTTTGTAATTATATTTGACCATCATGCTCTTTTTCTTTTTTTGAAAAAAGTATTAGTTTACATTTCAAAAATAAATGTGTATAATATTATATAGTATTCAGTATTCGTGCAAGTGTATGATTTAAATTATCAGTAAATGTAAACCAATAATTGTTTGTTTGTGGGTGTGTTTTGGCTGTTTTTCTGTGAGAGAAAGGTGTTGGGACAAAGGGGTTTAAGGCTCTGCCAGGTAGCAGGAAGAGCCTGTGTATATCCTCTGAGTGGCAAGGTTGTTTGATTGTTTGTCCTACACGAGGGGCTTGAAGCGGTTTCCTTGGATTTAAATTGCTTTTCTCTTTCTTTTAGTCATTGTCAAAATGACATTGACAAGCACCTCAACGTTATAGAAGGAAATACTTATCTCTTTACAACGGAATTCGTGTTAAGCCTCCACATTTTAAGTGCGCATTTAGTTATAGTTTATTTTACTAAAAATTGAGATGCCGCTTATTTTTTAAAAAATTAAAAATTTATTATTGAAAATATAATAGTAAAATATTTTTATTATTGCAAATTAATATTCATGCATTTTTATTACTTAGTTGGTCTATAAACAATGCCATAAGACCAACAAAAAAAAAATACACACACAATGCATACGCCGCTACTCAAACGCACCTTGAGATTAAAAGATTCCACTATCAATAGTTTCAAATAGTCCATTAAGAGCACCTGTTAACCAGACTTATTAATAAAGCATCAGGGACAGCCTTACTTATTTACACTTCTGTTATCAAAACTTTCCTTAAACAATACAATATTTTAGAGACATCCGTTAATCAGACCCACTGTTATAGTATGGTTTTCATCTTTCAATATGAAGAAATATGAATTTTCATATAAAAAAAGCTCTTGGTGATTACTAAATCGATTAGGTCTATAGGAATGGCGAAGTAATTGACTCTTTTTTCTTTCTTTTTTTAAGGCTAGAAGGTGAGATAATTGATTAGATCGGCAAGAATGATCCATAACAATGATATGAGTTGTTCTAGTACCACAAAAAATTTATAACTTTCTCTCTTACATGAAAAATTGTGAGCGACTACTCACTATTTTCACATAAATTAATTACTTTTTCTCCACTGTCGCAGCAAAGTTGCATCAAAATTGTGAACTTTTTTGTTTGTGGTACTAATTTTTTGCAATAGCCACAACTCTCTTAATGAAAATGCTTGCTTTATCATTGAAATTTGGATTTTTTTTTTTCTTTTTTAATTGGTGAAGTGGGCATTACCCTTTTATAAGAAGAGGCAGGGTATGAATACCCCTTCTCTCATGGTCCCATCGTTAAAAGAAGGGTCACTGACTTGGAATAACACTTTCATGAAGCTTGTACTGCCGACAGTGGACAGATATGCATGCCTCTTCTGTTTTTTTCGCTTTTCTTTGAGCCAATGAAGGTATCTTTTCGTGGTCCATAAACAGTATATACGTGAAACATGCCAGTGAAAAGGACATGGTGTGTGATAGAACATGAGCTGCCTTTACTCATAACAACACTGTTGGTATTTCATAGATCACACAAAGGATTCAGGAACATGCAAATCACATATCACAGTTTGTGAATCACATGGTCCTCACAGGACATGCATAGCCTAAAAGGGACATGTAGTGTGAGGGAACATGAGCTTGCCTACTTTTATATGGTCCGGTTAATACGTGCGACACACATTAAACAATTTATTTTTAAAAATATTTTTTAAAAAATTAAAAAAGTTAAAAATTGTTAATACTTTTTTAATTTTTTAAAAATATTTAATTATTGTGTGCCCTTAGATCACATATTAACAAAATATTTCTTATATTAAGCCTAAATAGGTATTAATAATAGATAACAAACGAAGAACAAGTCAATAACTCTCTCCACAGCTTATATATATCTACTCTTGAACTCGATTACTTGGTTTCTCATATCATGTCAATTACACAACAAAGTACTAATATTTTTCATTTCTCTTAAATCTTATACTAATTTTCATGGCATTGTTTTCTACTGATGCGGTTTCTAATACAATGTCAACCACCAAATAACACATTCCTAACAATTTAAGCAAAAATACATAAATAAATAACAAATTTCTAGGAATGTATTCATTATGTTGAACAAGATTTTTACCGCATTTTTACATTGTCTCTTATTCCCTAGACTTGTTTATCAGTTCTCTCATAGTTGAACTAAGGGGTTCATTGGCACAGCAGCCTGGGACATTAATTTATCATTTTGAAGACTCAACTTTCTAGCTGTAATCATGTGAATCATTTGAAGATGTGATAAAGATCAGAATCCATTGTCACTGACACAAAATTAGAGATTGCATTCCTATTGTTGCTTCTTATGGAAGAAAAAAAGTTCATATAGGTTTTCTTCTCAAATCAGATAAAACTTGATTTCCTGTAAAGAAACGATAAAATTTCCTCTTTAAGATCATTTTCCTCCAACACCTGGGCATGTGTGATGCATTTTGACAGACAGGACTTAGAAACTTATGGTGTGAGAGATCTCCTAGTTTCAAGGGGTCCAAAAACTGCACTCTTGTATCTGTTGTAGAATGCAACATTACTCATGCTTTTTCTCTAATGTTACTTTTTTAATCTTCCAAATTTTCAAATTGAAAAGGGGACAGAAATTTACAATATGAACTCCGAAGCAAAAAATGGGTGTGCATGTTGCAGTGTGCATGTTGCAGGATGCAAAAATTTCACTTACTAACGAAGTTACAAAATGAACTCCAATGCAATAACATTACTCATGCTTATGCTTAAAAAGAAATCATGTATTTTTTTAATGTACCAATTATCAATATTTGCTTATCTGCAAACTTTTTTAAAACTCGCGATATGGACACGGGTCCAAAATTACCCAATTGTCTACATTGTATCTTATCCAGTGCTCCAATGCCCAGGACAGAGGCTTCACCCCACTTTTTCAAGATATAAGTATACTTTTGGTCACCTTCCACAAAATAAGCAAAAAAGCTAATCCAAAGTGTTCAAACTTCAAACCAGACGAGAAAACTCCCTAGAAAAAGCTACCAATGATAAGACAAAAAGTGCATTAATTAGTGTTTACCTTTACCATTAAGATTTACACTATCATGGAACTTCAATTACCAATAATTGAGTTGCTAGAGTTTTCAAAGTAAACTATTGATATTTATCAATTATTGATAGTTTACCTTTCCCCTTATAATTTTACACTATCATGAAAATCCCATGCAAGCAGCCACTCAGTGTGGTGGTGTACTACAATCATATCAATAATTGACTTGCGAAGTGTTCAAACTTCAAACTAGACAAGAACTTACCAAAAAAATCCTAACCCATGATCTGATGATCAGAAACAGAAGTACAATTATTGGTGTTTATGCCCTTTAGCATGAAACTCCCATGCAAGCAATCAATCAGTGTGGTGTTGTACTTCAAATATCAACACCTGACTTGCCAAGTGTTCAAACTACAAACTAGACAAGAAATTATTAAACAAAACTACCTATGATAAGAAACAAAGGTACAATTATTAGTGTTTACCTCTGCCCAGAAGATTTACTGCCACTCCAAATTTATAAAATTTAAAAAAAAAAATGGTATCTACGCGTAATTATAAACACATGGGATTCACATATATGTATCACACAATTGTTAAGCAACTCTCCCATGGATATATGAAGATTCTATCCATCCATTTCAAACAATTTAACTAGATAGTACTAGAATGGTGACAACCAAATTTATTAAAATATTAACGATTCCGTAAAATCCAATTCTATCGACACAACATTTCTCGTACTTATTTCGCGATTGCTTGTATGATAAGTTGTGATCGGTGGATAATAAAAACAGTAACATCTACCAAGTACGAACCCACATGAAGTTTCTTCCCTACCAATCACAATTGTCCACTTCTTGATAATAATTAAATTCAATAAATCTATTGTATATAGATAATTAAACATTATTAAAAAAAAAATCATAAGATCTCTTCAAACATTCACCAATAAAAATCCAATTACAAATGTTTGAAATTCTCTCCGAGAAAGGAAAAAAAATGCACACACACTAAAAAAAGAAAGAAACTAAAAACTAGAAAAATTAAATCACTATCTCACTTATTCTGTTCCTCAATAAATACCAAATTATAAATTAAATAAAAAAAAACTGGGAACCAAAAAAAAAAAAAAAACACTTACAGCATTGTCTTCACAATCCACCACACACAGACGATCAACGATCCAAACCTCGCGCCGTCGAATCTGACGGCTGCGTTCTGATCCGCCACCTGGTCGGCCGCATCGTCAGCCGGAGACGGAGTGTCGGCTTCGTCCGACGGAGACGGCGCCTTCTTCGACTTCTTCGTGCTCGGCTTGGGAGAATCCGCGGTCACATCTGGAGCCGGAGCCGGCGCCGGAGTTTCAGCCTGAGCCTTAAACAGCTCCTTCGGCAGCAAAACCTTGTCGATCGTGTAGATCGCGATCGGCTGCTCGTCGATCAAAGTTCCGGTGATCTTCGCCGTCACGACCTTCGTCTTCAACGTCACGTCCATTCCGTCGTTCTGCACCGTGAAGTCGAACTTGCTAGCTCCGTCAGTGGCCAGCGTGTTCATGTCGCCGTTGTTCGACTTCAACATTGCCAAGGACTGATAAACCGGAACGCCGTGGTACTCGAGTAACGCCGTTTTCCTCGCCGCCGTCAAATTCTTGTACTTCGGCAAAAACGCCTTGAAAGCATCGTCACCCGGACAAAACACCGTCAATCCACCTTCGGCATTGCTCTCAAAGGTCTTCTCGGCGTCCACGTCAGCAATAAGAGTGTCGGCGAAGACTTTGCAACCGTGAGCGGACATGACGGCGGTTATGTTCGTTTCGGCCGGACCGGGAGCCGGAGCCGCCGCCACGTCGGACGGGAGGACCTTGCTGATCTGGATGACGGAGAGATTGTAGGGGATTTCCTTGACGGATTTGACGAAATAGGTGTTGATCTGGTTGTTGTTGTCCTCGGGAGAGAAGCCGACCTTTCCGCCCTTGAGGTCGGTGATGTTGACGAAGCCGGAGGAGCCAGGGGCGGAGCCGGTGGCCTGAAACATGGTGGCGGCCAGGGCGGTGCCGTTGGTGATCTGGTGGAGCTTTTTGGCGCCAAAGTAATCGAGGAGGACGTGGAGGGAGAGGATGTTCTTGACGGTGTAGATGGAAGGGTGAGTGGAGAGGAGGTCGGACATGGCGGCGTTGTCGACGGCGCAGACCGTTATGGTGGTGCGGCTGTTGATCTCGCCGGCGAGGTGCGTGAGGGAGAGGTAGTGGTTGAAGGTCGAGAACTCTGGGTGGTCGGCGAGTAGGCGCGTGATGTTGTGCGCGTGGGCGTTGGGAGTGAAGATGAAAAGGAGGGAAATGGAGAGGAGAGTAACCGTCGCAACTGAACGGAGCTGCATTGTCGTTTTGAGAAAGTGGAGAAAAAAAACGGTGGCGTTTTTGGGTTGTGAGAGAAAGTAGCAGTGAGAGCTCTGTGTGTGAGCTCTGAGGGAAACAGAGAGAGAGAGAGAGAGAGAGAGAGTGTGACAGTGAGGGAAGAGAAGTGAGTTGGGAGTGTAGTAAGTATAGTGGGCTTAGTGGAAATGAGGCTTGGATTTGGGTTTAATTACGTGTTATGCCATTAGGATTGTGTGTGTTTTTTGTTTTGGGGGGACCCACTTTATGTTTTGTTTGTTTGTTCTTAGAGTAATAAGTGAGATTTTATTTGTTTATTTTAAATGTTATTGATAGATGGTCTAGGGGTGAGGATAAAGAGTGTGATTTTATATAAAAGAGGAGGATAAGAAAAGATAGATAGGACTTTTTTTTTTTTTTTTTTTTTGAGAATCAAAAAAGATAGGACTTTTTTTTTATGATCATCAGAAAAAAAAGATAGGACTTTTTTATTTTGTTTTTAAAAAAAGATACAAAATTTTAATATTTTTTTTAGATTAAAGATTGTTTGTTGTTATTGTAAATGCACAATTGCACCTGGTCCCAAGAACAGTTATGGGCTCAGGCCCAATGAGCCTTAAACAATATGAATTTGTAGAGTGTGGGCTCGAAACCCAGGTTAGAAGAGTTTAAGGGTTGTATGGCAAATCAAAAATTGACAGCACTTAAAAATAACAAGAAATATTGTAATTCAACCTCCTCGGACGTAAGCTGAGGACTGTTCTTATATTATCTTTCTTTTCTTTCTTTTTCATTTTTTTTTCTTACAAAAAGAGAGAGAGGTCCCATTTTCTGTTCTGGATCTCCCCTTAAATATTCATCTTTTCTGATACCTCATACACGTGTTGCCCCTCCCCCTTAGCCTAGATATTTCTTTTCTCAGTACTTTTGAATAGTAACCAGAAGTTTCCCTTCCACTATTCAGGTGTCACTTCCCCATTAATGCGGCCAGGGCGGTAGGTGCAGGGTCTTTAATGTGGAGGTGGCAGCCTTTAGTACTTTTCAAACACCGGTGCTTCTAGGACATCCAGGGGTTCACCCCTCTTAACCGTTGGTCTCCGTCATGCCGTTCCTGAGCTTTTACGATGACGTCCCTGGTTCTTCTATGCATATCCGAGAGTAAAATCAACCTCGGATAGGTCCTCGGCGCATGAACTGACCCAAGGTACTAAGAAGTTCTGAACCCAAGGGTAGGTCGGCCTTCCTTAGCATGGCCCAAAGGCCCATATACATACCAGCACCTTTTTACTCCCCACAGTTATTATAGATGGATAAATAAATTATTATTTAGTTTTCTTTTTGTTGAAAATTTATTAATGTATATTTGTATTTTGAAAAAAATAAGAAATTTTTTTTAAAAAAAAATTGTACATACAAACTAAAAAGCAAAAAACTAGTTATAATTTAGTCTTAAACACATACTTAGAATGTGTTTGGATTCGGCTGAAAAGGCTCTGCGTTTTGCGTTTCAAACTTTTTTTTTTTTTTTTTTTTCAGCCGCAAATGTTGACAAGTCTTCCGTGAACAGTGCATCCGTGCACTGTTCACGGACCCACAAATTTCACTTTTCAACCACTTTTTCATTAAAAATGGGTCCCGCGGTACTATTCACACATTTTAAAATTATTTTGCTACAGTATTTTCAGTTTTCAGTTTTCAGTTTTTAGCAATAAGTTCTATCCAAACGGACCCTTAGTGTTTGTTTGGGAATAACTTATTTAGTTTTTGCTAAAAGAATTTTGCTAAAAGTGTGCTAAAGTATACTTATACCTTAAAAAATTTTAAAAAATAGAAAAAAGAAAGTGAAAAAAAATGAAGTTTTAAAAAGCTGTACATAAAAATTAAAATCTAAAAGCTGATGCCAAACAGACTCTTAATTTGTTTTTTTTTTTTTTGTTTGAGAATGAGCTCTTAATTTGTTTAGGTTGAACCATTTAAGTAATTATTTAAGCTTCTTAATAGAGTTTAATGGTTGTTATTTTTTTTTAAAGAGTTTTAACTTATAATATCTGCTTTAAATGATAACTCTTTATCATCAGATCAAGATATCGATTAGTTTTTAGTGTAG
This sequence comes from Castanea mollissima, assembly GCA_014183005.1. Taxonomy (NCBI): domain Eukaryota; kingdom Viridiplantae; phylum Streptophyta; class Magnoliopsida; order Fagales; family Fagaceae; genus Castanea; species Castanea mollissima. Next base: position 52,927,063 of record JACAVU010000005.1, on the reverse strand, counting down.
GCAGAAATTGAATCCTAGGTCCCTTATTCAATCATTAAAAACTTTACTAATTAAGCTAAATAAAACACGCTTAATGGTTGTTATTGGGGTATTTAAGAACAACTTGAAAAGTTTCAAATTTAGCTAATATTGACACTTCAATGGTGTGGTTGTAATGAGAAATATAGAAAATAAAAAAGGAAATAAAACATAGAAAAATTAGTTCAAAATTGAAACAAACCCAATCCTTCTTTATTTCTTCTTTCTCTTTGATAAATTGAATCATTTTTTTAGGGAGAATAACAACTTTTAATCGATAAGCATCATGCAGTATACACGTTGTGGGGAATAAAATTATCCTGGCAGGTATATGGGCCTTTGGGCCATATTAAGGAAGGCTGACCTAACTTTGAGTTTGAAACCTCTTAGTATCTCAGGTCCGTTCATGAGCCGAGGACCCGAGGACCAATCCGAGGTTGATTTTACTCTCGGATGGCATAGAAGAATCAGCAACGTTATCATAAAAGCTCATAAACTACACGACGCAGACCAACGGTTAAGAGGGGTGAACCCCCAGATGTCCTAGAAGCACCGGTGTTTGAAAAGTACTAAAGGCTGCCACCTCCACATTAAAGACCCTTCATCTACCACCTTAGCCGCATTAATGGGGAAGTGACACCTGAACAGTGAAGGGAAACTTCTGGTTACTATTCAAGGGCACTAGGAAGAAAAATATCTAGGTCAAAGGGAGGTGAAGGCAACACGTGTAGCAATTATCAAATTGAGTAGTATTTAAAGAGAGGTCTAGGACAGAGAAAGGGGAGCCCTTTTTGAGAGAGAGAAGGAGAAAAGAAGAAGGAAGAAAAGAAAGGAAATTATATATAAGAACAGTCCTCGGCTAATATCCGAGGAGGTGGAGCTATAACTTTTCTTATTATCTTTGAGTGTTTACGGTCTTTTAACTTGACCTATATTCCTTAAACGCTTCTAACCTGGGTTTTACAGCCCACACTTTACAAATTCATGTTGTTTAAGGCGAATTGGGCCTGAACTTATCACTGTTTTTAGGGCCAGGTGCAATTGTGCACTTACACACGTGATGTTCATTAAGTTTATATTCCTTGTTCTTTTGATAATTTTAGTTTATTGGCATTGTCCTTGTCGGCTTTAGTCAAGTTGATTGTGTAATTAATTGAGCACTTTAGAAGGGTTTTTTTTTTTAATACAAGATAGAATTCTACTCTAGTTTAATTTAAGTGTATATATATGTAAAGCTTCCTCTTGAAAATTTGAACTCCAGCCTTTGGCCCCCACATCCGCAAACATTTATTGCACAAGGGTGTGCGGTGATAACACCTAGAAGTTTTTTTTTTTTTTAGGAAGTTAGTACAACTTAAACTTCATAAAATTAAATTGTTGTCCCCAATCGATATGTCATAGAGAGGCATTTATTATGCACATGGTTGGAGATAAATAAGTATTTATTTATTGGTAAGTAAGGATAACATTAAACTAAAATATCATCAAAGTCTTTACAAATTCAGATTTATTCAACTTCAACAATTAATAATCTAATGCCATAATAATAATAATAATAATAATAATAATAATAATTTTTTTTTTTTTATTTTAGAAGGAAGGGTCTTGTTATAGTGACCTAAGAGAAATTGTTAATAAATCATATTAGAAAATTTTTAACACTACTTTAATGGGAATTATATAAAAACTATCAAAAAAATTAATTATTTTATTATTTTTTCATAAAATGCTTTTAAAAATGATTCTTAAACAAATGTCTTTAGGTCGTTCCTTAAAAATTTTCCTAACCTAATTGTGGAGTCAATAGCACAATATATAAATTTTGTAGACACAAGTTGTGCAGATTGCTTGAACCGGCAAAAAAGGGGGTATGCCTCACAGCCTTGTGGAAATGGTACAAACTTTTAGAATAATAATGTGAAGAAGGTTTGGGAGATGAGTAAAGAAGGCATTTGTGATTTCAAATCACGTGGGGTTAGCATCTTTTCTAATCACCAAAACACAAGGCACCAAAAAGTAGTTACTTAAATAGTATTGCACACCGAAGACCATGCTGCAAGTATAGTATCAGAAGCTATTCTCGTGCTGGAAAGTCAGTTCACATAGACATAGGGCCCCCAAATGCAGATTTTGGGACCCTTTTTATTTTGCGACAAAATGATCTCCAATTTGTGTTGTGTAAGTCATCAAGATTAATAATTTAATACGGATTTTGGGTCCCTTTTTTTATGTGTTTCAAAACTAATGGATTCAATTTTATCAATGCAGTTTATTAAATGCTGTGTCTTAGTTTATTCAGTTAGATTTATCATGTGACTACATTGACCAAGAAGATGTAACAATGTATCTCATTGGCTAATTTATTTATGTGATTGGGAAACCTAAAAATTCAACCTACTCTTTTTACAATGGATGATGAAAATTTTAGTAAGTTTTAGCTGTAAAGTTTTCAAAAAAGAAATTGTGTTTGGTTAGGTCTATGTTGTACTTAATTAATTTATTTACTTTTTTAAAAATATGAATGAAAATAAGGTAAAATCCAAAAACTATTCATGAGGTTGGATCAATATTAAGAGAAAAAGATCTAATTTGAACCCTAAGTAGTAAGCAAAACTAGCACTTAACACTGTTTTGAAAGTTCCCCTACTCCTTCAAGTTCATTGCTTCTTTTTTTCATCTATGGTTGCTAACCATCTACCATTGGCTACCCAGAAACTTTCTTGTGCATATAAAATTGTCACAAAACAATCACCATGAGACATATGCCGTCAAGGACCAGTTATTGAATACGTGCAAATATGTTTAATTTTATCGATGAAATTCAATTTTAACAGACTATTAAGATCAACTTTAAACACATTCGATGTCAAATTTTGTATCAATTTTACTGCCCAGAAAAAGTTAGATGTCATGATACAATTAGTAACACAATTAAATGACCTTACTCTAAATTATTTTTGAGGAAAAAAAAGAATATTAATAGCGTGCAAAAAGCTTTTTGTATTCTACCCTAGAAAGTAGTAGACGGCAAGCCAAATTAGCCAATGGGCTGACTTTTAAATAAGTATGTCAAAATTCGAGTGCCTGATTGCAAATCAACAATCACTACCCGTCAAAATAGTTGACTACAAGATGAATCTTAACCAAACAAAATGTGACACGTGTACCGTATCTCTTTTTATTTCCAGAAACACTTACACCGTTGATTTGACTGACTAGTTGTCAGATTGGTATGTTGGCGAATTCGTCAGTGACACGACAGCAAAAGATTTCAGGTTAGGGGTAATTGTGTAGTTTACATGAAATAGAGGGGTAGTTTGGTAGAAAGGAGTGTGTGGAAGCAAAGTGATACAGTAGTCCAAATATTGCCAGGCTGGCCACCAACGCATAGAGGTGTACCACGTGGATATGTGGTGATAAATTATCTTACGTCGGCAGAATTCTCCACCGACAATTGTTTAATTAGCTTGGCTGGAAACACAATTACCTTCAACGGTTATTATTATGATGTTCATATTGCTTGATTTTGCTAGGTTTTATTATTATTATCATTATTATTTTTTGGGTTTATTTTGCTTATTTATTTATATCCAAAATTTTTAAGGCTTAATTTTTTTTTAAAGTACAATATAAAAGTTGTGTAACCCAATAAATTACTGAAATCATGATTTAAGTAATAAATCGTAATTAGATTTTAATTATTTTTAGACCGTGATTAAAACAGTTTGTATATGATAAATATTACTCATAGATTAAAGTATAATTGTAATTTTGATCTCTAAAAGAGTAGAGAAGATAAAAATAGTGTCTCTAAATGACAAAAAGAAGTCAAATTGATAAGGAAATAGTAGATCTAAGTACATAAGAATGGAGAATAAGGACGGCATAGTAGATTATGTTTGGATGGTTTTTTAGTTCATACAATCTTAATAGTAGAATCACATGGCTTGGGAAAGGTTTGGATTGCATACTTAAATTATTAAGGGTATTGTTAAAAGGTGTCTATATGCATTTGTTAAAGTAGAGTTTTATAATATAGTCAATTGAATTTTTATAAGAAGTCACAACACATTCAATCTAAAACACATGTATCTATTAATTTTTATTATTTCTTAATATATGTGAAACTCATTAAAGCTTCCTTAACGAACGCATAAAAACATTTGTTAACAAAAGCGATTTGTAAAAGAAATTTTGATTTTTTTTTTGAGAGGAAGGGGAGAGAACAATTAATACATGTCCATGCATTGTTAAGAGGAGATAATGTTTAGAAAATTAATTAATCAATGAAATGGATGTGGTTGATTGAAAGTTACATTTGTATTCTGTGGCTATGCAAATTAATCTTGCTTTTTTATTAATTTTGGGCAGAAACTTGAGGTCTTTAGCTCAATCTCTTAACAGAAGTTCATAAATACGAATAAACAATGCAAATGCCACTGCAACATTACCTGTATCCATTTCTTTGGGGTGCTTGAGCTAATCAAGCAATGGCGTGATAATCAAAGGTTGTTCCTTGGCTTGGTTTGACCCTCAAGAGCTTGCTTTAGCTCTGAAAAAAAAAAATTAAAAACAAATCTAATTAATATATCAATTTCCAATGGCTCTCTTATTGTAGTTTTAGCTGGAGTTGTGAAGACAAAAGTCTTTGTCTTTGAAATACAAGGCTAGAAGCATGTGCTTGGGCCAAAATCTTCTTGTTAGAATAATGTTATACACTTATTAAGGAGTGTTGAATGTCACTAGGCCAAGTTGCTCTACATGTTGAACCATCATTTAAAAAAACTTTGTTTGGAGGGCATTTAAACAAACGTTTTCAATCATTTTAACGTGTCAAGTTATAGGCATTTTACTCTTATTTCTCGTTAAGAGCAAAAAAAAAAAAAAGAGAATAAAAAATGTTATTTCACATTCGAGGACACCATAATCAAAACAAATTAAGTTATATATGCCAACGATAAGTTGAGACTTCCTAACCTCTCTCAAGAAACATGTTCAGATTTCAAATCCTCTTGAGTAGGGTCTTACATATAGAAATAATAATAATAAGTTACATACAGCCATAATTAATGTCATCTAGATTTGAATTTGAAGTGAGATTTGGGCACCGTTTGCAATCTAAACACATAGGGCTGTTCTTATGTCTTCTGAATTATGCAAGTGGTAGGCCCATATCCAAGTCATTTTCCCACATTTAGTCAAACCCACCAATCTATGGAAAATGACCACTAAAACTATATTTAAACAAAATCTAGAAGATATGTTATACATTCACAGAGTGACCTTTTTGTTTTCCAGTTAAATTTGTGCTGTTTTGGTGGGCACAAGATTGTGTGAGCTTTCAAGATGTTAGTTGGGACGAGGAATATATTATATTCATTATTCTCATCAAATAAACTATTTCTACTCCAAAAACTTAAATAACTTAAATTATTAGAAAACAGTAAATTAATCATTTCACAATCATTCTTTAACACTAACATTTTCTCATTCTTTATTTTGAAAACCAACATCAATATAACAATTTCTAGATAATCTAAAAGATGGCATGGAACATTTTCCACAATTATAAGATGATTAAGAAGAAGAAGATGGAACCTTTCCACTGTGTTGGACTGGCTTTCCAAGATTGCTAGGTATTTATAATTTGGAGTGAAGTATGTACTAGCACACTAAGTGCTATTCTGGTTGATCACATTATAGAGACATTGTCTTGGAGAATTTTTACAGCCCAATACAATGAGCTAAGCCTAAGATTAAACTTTCACATTTTGAGTCTAAATATTTCCAAATGCCTAGGGGCCGTTTGGTAATGTTATTCTAGTAACGTTGTTTAAGTATTGTGGAAATACATGTGGGTGAAAAAGTGTTGTGAAAATATATATTGTGTTATTTAAATAACGAAAACTGTTATTCAAATAACGTTACCAAACAGATCTTGGTCATTGAAAGACTAGATGATGTGGGTTTTGTCTTTCATACCATAAGCGGGTGAAATAATTGATTGAGAATGAAACTATATGGGTAAATGAATAGATGAGGCCAAATTAAGACAACCCACTAGACCAAAAAGGGGACCAAATGGACACAAAAGCCCAAAGCCCAAACTTGCTCTTCATGAAGTTATTATTTGGGCTTGAGCCTAAAAGTATTTCTATGACTTGCGGGAGTTGTGACTAGGAAGGCATAAAAGAGCCTTTTTCTTCACCTAGTTTTGGGTTTGGGAGGTTTTGCAAATGGAGTTGGGAGTGTTTGAATTGAAAGAACATGATGAGTGTACTGTGCAGAAAAGCTAAATACATACAACACCTAAATCTCAAATATGCATTGGCACCCAAAAAAAAAGAAAAGAAAAATCTCAAATATGCATTTAATGTTAATTTAATAAAAATTTTGTACGCTGTCTTGAACCCAAAAATTACAATAATTTTAGAATTACACTCTTTCACACATCCTTTTTTACAACTTTCCTATATGACTGAGCGAGTGGTAAAAAAAAGTAACGAGTCCAAGTGATAGTAATAGGCTGCCATATAAATAGTTGTGGACCTTGTGGTAAAAGGTGTGAAAGTTTGTAGTTCTAGAATTTTTGTAATTTTTGGGTTCAAGACAACATATAAAAATTGTTGTTAAATCAACATTAAATGCATATTTGAGATTTTAGGTGTGTGTATTTAGCCTTTTTCTGCACAGTACACTCTTCATGGGCTTGCAAACACTCTGGTCCCAGAATAGCTAAAGCAACTCCAAAAGCTGTAACTCCTCTTATAACAACAATCTAAATCTAACCAATTCTTCTACCAAGACAACGAAAAGGGCCTCAACAGACATCCTATACTTGTTTAAAGGCAACCGCAACGGATGAAACATAACTTTTGGAGGAAGATAACAAAGGGAAATTCTTCATTTTATTTTCCCAACACCACCACACACACAAAGCAGCAGATCAAAGTCACAATGCTAAGAGAGATGTATCAACGTGCATTGGAGCTTGTCTGGAAAGAAGCTGAAAAGGCTTTAATATATACATATATATGAGGAATGTTGGACATGAAACTCAGATGTACGTTGAATACCTTTCCAAGCGTTCATAATTTGTCACATTGGTGCTGGTGTACTAACTAATACTATTCATTTTCATTTTAGGTTACATTTCTTGCACTGATTAGGGACACATTGGAGATAGGCCTCTACACTACCGACTACACCCTGGTTTAGCCGGAGGATGAGGACTCTTTGTTTATTCTATTTCATTCAATTCAAGAGTACTTATACAATCATAATACCTTGAAATGGACCAAAATCACTGAACTCCAACGGAAGTATCCTGACACTCGTGACATTCTGGTATCAACATTTACTGCTATCAACGGCCCTTCTACCAAACAGCTCCATCCATCACCAATTCATGCCTTCAAGCTTCAGCAATGACTATTTGACATACTTCCACAAATTCTTACAATATGAATTCCACAATGAAGGGAACTTGGACTCCATCATTCCCATCAAATTAGCAATGGCCTAGACATCCAATGCTTCCCCAAGCAACACAAGGAAAACCAAGCTACAACTGTAACTAATCTAATGTTATACATGGACAAATGTGTACAAAACTAGCGATGGTAAATTCAGCTCTTCCTCCATGTACAGCTTCTTATTCTTTCATCCAATGTTTTCATTCTCATTTTAGTTTGGCATTTTCTGCACAGCTTAGGGACACACTGGAAATAAATAGGCCTCTACGTCCACTGATCCACAAGGTGTTAGCCAAAGGAAAATGACTTCGTATATGAAATTATGACCACATTCTGTTCCATTAAATTCAAGAAAATATACACCCCTCAAGATGGACCAAAATTCACTAATCACCAGCAGAAGTATCTTGACACTTACCACATTCTCTTATCAAAATTTAACAAGATCACCATCCCTGCTACCACATAGTTGCATACACCACTGTTTCATGCCTTCAGCAATAATTATTTTAATACGTAGTTCACAAATTCTTACCCTACAAACTTCAATAAGGGAACTTGAACGCCAGTCTTCCCATTAGCTTAGCAATAGCCTATACATTGAAGGCTTCCCCAAGCAACATGAGGGAAACCAATAAACAACTGTAACATATCTAATGCTCTACACAGACACAGGTGACAAAATGAGCAGAGCTGGGAATATTGCACATAACTAGCCATGTATGGCTTCTTAGTCTTTCATCCAATAAGACTGCAATACCAAATAGCATGTCAATATACTTTTAAGTAAACTGTAGAGATACCCTCTCCAATTTGGTGCCACTGCTGCTCAACACCTCTTAGATGTGCATAAGAAAGATAAATCATTGAAACCACTGTTTTCAAGTTCCGTACTGTTGCAACTGAGCTTTTCCTTTGTCATTGCTTCTCTATCAAAGTAATACAGTGACACCATCCCAAATTGACAGCAACAAGCAACACTAACATGAATTACCCATAACACAATAATGTAGACTAGATAATTCATCAAGATATTCCTTTGCCTCCGCTAGGAACACTCAAGCACAGCAAAGACACAAATTTTGATAATTGCCAATCCATTCAATTTAACATGTCCCTAACAATGTGAAAAAGAAAAAGTTCTTACTAGCGCACAAGGTTCCCGCTTCTGTGAGATCTAGGAGAGGAAGTTGTCAGACAGTCTTACTCCTAATGAGAAATTCCCTAATTTCCCATACATACATACATATACATACATACATACATATATATATATATATTATAAACAATAATAATAACAAAAATCAAATGAAGATTATCCCCTTTTTCATATAAACTAAAACATAATGACACAACAATAGCAGCTATGAATTTTTTTTTTTTTAACCAAAGTACATTGAAATGTAAAATTTTAGAGCATTTCTTACAAAACAATATTACAAATTGGCTACAAAATAATGTTCAAATGGGTGTTCAAATCAAAGAACTTGCCTATCAGCAGCATCAGCAACAATGGGCAATCTGGGCAGCTGGCCCAGCAAGCAAGAAGAAGACCCATAAATCAAACTCACAAAAAGGAACAAAAACACAGTGCTATCCAAGCTCATCAACAAATCCAACCCCAACCCACCTCTTGGATTAAAGCTCCTCTCCAAAACATCAGGAAAAATCAGCAGCACATCAAGCACAATAGCTTGCATGGTATTGAACCTCACATACCTACTAAAATTTTGGTTCCTCACGACCACAAAGTATAGTGTCAAAAACACCAAAAACCCATTAAAGGGAAAGCTCTTAAACACCCTTATAGCTGGTACAAGAGGTTGTATGGCAGCTTGAATGGGAGTGAACTGAGTGATAACATATTTACCATACTGAATGCCATCAAAAAAGGGGTAAAAGTAACAAACGGCTGAGATTAAACGGTCAGATGTGTCAGCTGGGTTGTCACCATTGGATTTGGCAGTTATTTGTTCACTTCTTCTGGGTTTAGTTGGGATTTTATTTCTGGGTTTGGTTGCAAAGTTAGTTAGAGTGATGAGACAAGGTTGGTTTGTGAAGGAAGATAGGAATGGAGAGTGAAGTGGCTTACGAGAGAGAGTGAAAGTTGTTGGGTTTAATGGGTAGAGAAGGTTGGACATGGCCATGTCTTTCTTGAGAGTTTTGAGGATTGGTTTTGTGAATTTTGATTGGTGACTGAGGAGGAAGCAAATTTTTGAGAGAGAAAGAAAACCCAGTAAGAAAATTGAGGAATATCTTTTGCAAGATGCGATTTTGCCTTTCCAAAATCTACAAAAGCTGCTGTATTAGTGAATTTTATCAGTTGTAATGGCGACTCTGTTATTGTCATAAGACTTTAGAGGGTTTGGTTCATTACTAAAAACCTATTACGTCGAATTCTTCTGCTTTGCATATGGACTCAATAAGTTTTAGTGAAACTTTTAGGGTTCAGTTGGAGGAGTGGAAAAGCGGGGGATGAAAAAATAGAATGATGAAAAATATTTAGTTTTCACTCTTGTGTGTTCGGCTTGAGGAATGGAAAAGTGGAATGGTGAAAAATTCTTTTGTTCGATTGGAGAGAAAAATGGAAGGATGAAAAATGTAATTATATAAATTAACTATTATACTTTTGTTACATAATATGTAAGAAATAAATTTATTTGTACTTATTACATAATATAAAATTTATAACACCATATATATAAATTTTATTTTTATTTTTATTATTATAATGTAAAAATTAGATTAGGTCACGTTGAAAAAAAAGAAAACAAGAGAGACTGTTTAGCCGTTAAAAAGAAAAAAAAAAAAAAAAGAAAAGAAAAGAAAAGAGAACGTTCAGCCTTTAGGTAAAAAAAAAAGAAAAAGAAAAAGAAAAAAGAACTCTCAGCCTTCAGGTAACGTTGAAAAAAAAAAAACGTTCAGCCTTCAAGTAACGTTGAAAAGAAAAAGAAAAAAAAAAAAAAAGAGAGAAAAGAGAACATTGAAAAAAATAGGTGAGAAGAGGGTATTTTTGTAAAAGTGCTATCATAACATTTTTCTTTCTAGATTTTCCTTCCGATTTGGAAGGAAAAAAATGTGGGCCCAGAGGGAAAACTTTTTCTCCAGTTTTCTCTCCTTCCTATTTTCCTTCCCCAAACGAACAGTGAAAAACAGTATTTTCCATCTTATTTTCCTTCCTCCCTATTTTCTATCTAAACGGACGGACCTTAGGGCATGTTTGGTTTGAACAAAAAATGGATGTATTTTGTATTCATTTTCAGTTTTCGTGGGACCCACTATTAAAAAAAAATTGGCTTTGTATTTGTATTAATTTTTCATTTTCAGTATAAAAAAAATAGTATTTGAATATAAAAACTAAATACAACTTTTTAGTGTTTTCATTTTCTTAAAAATGAATACAATGACGTTTTCATTAAAAAAAACTATGTGGGTCCCATTAACACTGGCTTGCCCCATCAAAACTCTCTCTCCCTCTCTCTCTCTCTCTCAATTGCGTTGAATTTTTAATTGAAAAATATAAAGTGGAAAACAAAAGAGAGCAAAAACTAGACTAGAAAATTATGTTAAACATGAAGTGGGTTGGGTAGAAAAAATGAATACAAGATTTGAGAAACAAAAAATGAGTTTAGAAAATAAAAATAGAAAATGAATCCCGCTTCAATGATAACCAAAGAGGGCCTTTATATCTTCAAAAGATCTAAACTTTGTATTTTGTTGTTATTATTATTATTATTTATACCATTTGTTTTGTTTTATTTATTGTAGGTTCTTACGATTGACAAGTAAAAAAAAAAAAAAAATAGTGATTCACATGTGAATATGAATAAGACATTACACAAAGTTACAAACCGGTTTGTAGACAATACAATAACGTCACTCAAGATCTTCTACTTTGCGTGTCGACACAAGAAGTTTTAATGAAACTTTTAATATCTTCAAAAGATCTAAACTTTGTATTTTCTTATTATTATTATTATTATTTATACTATTTATTTTATTTAATATAGGTTCTTACAATTGACAAGTTAAAAAAAATAGTGATTCATATGTGAATAAGACATAGCACAAAGCTACAAATTAATTTGTAGACAATGACTACAACTTCACTTAATAATTTTTTTTATTATTAAATGTAAATTTTGATAAACTCACTATTGAATTACATTTTATTTTTATATTCTCCATACTTGTAAAATTTTCAAAAAAATAAAAAATTGATAGCTATATCATCAATTAAATGTTTAAATTTTAAGTTTTTTAATATAAAATTATACATTAAAAATTAAGTTTATTGATTGTATAGTAAATAATATCTGATTGACATGAAGTTTAATATGTTTGTTAAGAACATAAACAATATGTAATATAATAGTTAAAATTTTAAAATATGTACTTATGTTAATATTTTGGCAGGAGTTGTAGTTAGCCAAATTTTATTTTTTATATGTGTCAGGGTGTGTCAAAATTTTCATGCACATGATTATCCGTTTTGGGTGATTTCTTTTACGAGAAATGTTAGGGACATACACTTTTATACAATTTTGTGCCACAACTCGTCACATAGAGAGTTGTGATTGGTTAGAGTGTATTAGTGGACCATATGGCCAGTTGTGGACAAAGTAATGCAAAAATATATATCCCTAGCATTTCTCTTCTTTTATATTTTATGTAACGTTTTGGCATTGAGATATCACTTTGTTCAATAAAACAATTGGATTGACTGTAAATTATTTGTAGATAGAAGTTGTTTATTATGGAATGAGATAAACTGAAATTTAATAAAAATTCATTTATAGCAAAGCTAATGTAAATGTCAAAGTGCCAAAATAAGTTTTTTTTTATAATAATTTCCTTAAATAAATCTAAAATATGGCTAGAATAATTAGATAAATTTTGAGATTGTGTGGGTGAGAACAGAAACACGTCTTTAAACACTTGACCATTTGTTTTTCTTTTTTTGGGTGTAAATATAATTTCTATTCACACCCAAAAACTGTACAATGAACACAAGAAGAGCAAAGTACATTCTAGCTTTTCTTTTTCTTTTTTTAGAACCAAGTACAGTATAGTTAAAACATAAATATATAGAAAACCGATCAAATCAGGCATGGTTCAGTCTATAAATTAATAATAAAATTTCCTTTTCTCAGTAGCTGTTTTTTTTTTTTTTTTTTTTAAAAAAAATTATTTATTTCCCTCCCTAATAAACATATTGGCCTTTAAAACTTGTCTGTCTATGGATAACTAGTTATGGATGCATTTAACAGAAAAAGGCTACATGGACATTACCTAAACATTTCATGTGCTAGAGTACTTTTCGATTTTGAGTTTTTTCCTAGAGATTGAAATAGCAATGTGGCATTGAATTCACTATATGTACAATTGTTAATTAGCCTTGCCTGGAATCCTATATAACTTATAGTAATAGGACCCATAACTTTTGCTGAATTACAGTACTGAATACTGATACTCTGCAACCAAACTTTTCGGTTTTCAACAATATAATTGAAGTCAATATTAATGCATATACCTCTATCCTTTAATATAATATAAGAAAAATCCCATTTCAATGAATATGAATTTTCAAGAATCATGATCCAATTTATCAAAAATAGATAAGAGAGAGAGAGATTCATGATCCAAACTTGGTGTAATTATGAAACTGTCCATTCCCTCAAGTTGCATTCTTTCCATGAACCAACATGATCAAGAAAACCAGTTTTTGCGGTTCCTATTTAATTCCTTACTTGTTCTTTTTTCTTTTTTTTTACCCTTTTTCCAAACCAAAATTCTCAAAGCCAAAGATATAAAGGCCAACCCAACAGTTTTTTACGCCATATCAACTAGGCTCTTGAATTTTCCAGCTAATGCCACCATCACTTCCATTACCTTTTGCCAATTTTGTTACATGTTTGAATTTCATTCTTGGTTTTTTGAGTTACTCATTTCCAACATAATCAGGGAAAAAGCAAAGCTATACACTGTATTGTCTACCTAACCTATTTATCACATTATTTAATGAACAAAGGCTCTGCATGTTGTGTATATATATATATGCGTCCACATCATAGAATCATCAGTGTAGTTCAGTTAGCTTCTCAGAATCAACCAATGTTGTTGTAGATGAAAGACGCCCCCCTTCTCTCTCTCTAAAATGTCTGCGTTCTTTCTCTTCTATCTAGTTATGCTCTTACAACCCACCCTTCCATCCTCTGCACGTACATTGATGCAGATATCAGAAGCAACTGAATGGTTTGTATTCATTCTTATGAAGTGTGTTTATGGGCATGTGTTTTTTAGTTTATTAGCTTATTTATTTATATGTAGCTTTCTAAAACCTCGCTTTTTAAAAGTGAAGTTGCACTTTTGCCGACTTTCAACAAAAGTTAATCCAAACACATAAAATTAACGGATGCTTCCTTCTTTTTCTTCAATGATTATAAGGGTCTTCTATAAATTCAGCTAACATAATAAATATGTATCTTTGTTATAACTTCTATACTTGGTTTTGTGTGTTATAAACAGGAGCTCGACTAGAAGGCAGTTGGGAACAGGGTCCTGCAGAACTGGAAACCCTATTGATGACTGCTGGAGATGCGACCCTGACTGGGAAACCAACCGCAAGATGCTAGCTGATTGTGCAGTCGGGTTCGGACGCAATGCTATTGGAGGAAGAGATGGTGAATTCTATGTTGTCAAAGATTCAGACAATGATGACCCTGATAACCCAGTTCCAGGCACTCTCCGGCACGCTGTAGTCCAAGAAGAACCTCTCTGGATCATTTTCGATCATGACATGGTCATCAATTTAAAGGAAGAGCTTATCATGAGCTCATACAAGACCATTGATGGTAGAGGATTTAACATACAGATATCAGATGGACCATGCATAACTATTCAAAATGCGAGTAACATCATCATACATAACATGTACGTACATGACTGCATACCAGCATGGAAAGCCATGGGGCAGGTAGCACCACAGCATTCTGATGAAAAATCAGATGGAGATGGCATATCCATATTTGGGGCAAGGGATGTGTGGATTGATCACTGCACACTATCAAATTGCTATGATGGACTTATTGATGCTGTATATGGATCTACATCTATAACAATCTCAAACAGCTACATGTTTGATCATAATGAAGTCATGCTCATGGGACATAATGACGACTTCCTTGATGACAAGAATATGCAAGTTACCATTGCCTTCAACTTCTTTGGGGCAGGACTGGTTCAAAGAATGCCAAGGTAATTGAATTATCAATCTAGCTGAAAAGTTTGTGCAAATATTCACAGATTCATGCTTCTCTTTCTAATCACAATTTTCATGAGATTTTGTGAATGAGAAATGCAATATTTTAAACAATATATTTTCAAATTTTTGCAGGTGTAGGCATGGATATTTTCACATTGTAAACAATTTCTATGCTGGATGGGAGATGTATGCAATTGGTGGAAGTGCCAATCCCACAATTAATAGCCAAGGAAATGTCTTTATTGCAAATGATGACAACTCCACAAAAGAGGTCAGTTTCCCTGTGAAATTGCAACCAAGCTTGGTCACTGTCATTTAATTACAATTAGACTGTGAAGTCAACGATACACAAAGTATATCATTAGTTTATTATTAACAGAACATAAGACAATTAGAAATAGATAGGGAGCTTTTATTATACGTAACTATCATGAAATTGCCATTAAGGGTTCCCCTTTTTCTACATTTAACATCATTAATTTTTTTTGGTAGTACACTTAACATCATTAATCAATTATAAACAGACCATAAAGACCATTAGAACATAGATAGGGAACTTTTATTATACATAACTATCATGAAATTTCCATTTCAAGTGTTTCTCTGTTTCTACAAACTCTATCATTAATCAATTATAAACAGAACATTAAGATCATTAAAACATAGATAGGGAGCTTTAATTGTACGCAATCCTCCTAGTTGCTAGTGTGAGAGTTAAACACAACGGACCACATAAGGAAAGTTCAAATTAAAAGAGAACAGCTCAAATTGATTGAACCTGTATATAGAAATTAGATATCAAAAACAAACAAACCGAAAACAGAAGGTGAAACCTTGACCTAACCCAACAAGTGCTAGTTCTGGAGGACATGCATCAATTTAGATCTGATCAGACTCAGCCAACCTTTTACCTGCATGATCCAGCCCCTTGAATCTGATTCCAACACATTTTTTTCTCAAATGTACTTACTTTTCAGGTGACTAAACGTGAAAATTCAGAATCCGGGGAGTGGCAGAATTGGAATTGGAGGTCAGATGAAGATGTGATGCTGAATGGTGCCTACTTTACACCTTCTGGACAAGAAACTGCTGCAAGTTACATGAGAGCGACAAGCATGGTTGCAAGACCAGCTTCACATCTAATAAATATCCCTCCATCTGCTGGAGTTCTTGATTGTCAGATAGGCATCCAATGCTATATTCCAAAGCGATGAATCCTTTAATTTCTACCTTTTTATTCTTGCGATCAATAACGCTTTCGTTACTTTTGAGTAAATGTCCAATATTATCAAAAGCCAGGTCCTCAGTACACACTCAATCTGAATAGAAAGATATATCCTTCACATTCAATAAGTTAGTTTTTTTTTTTTTGGGTAGAAACATGGAGTTCATAATATTAAATAGAAATAAGTCTGTTACAATTTCTGCCCTCTTTATCATGGGCTATCAAGTCCTCCACCACTATAGGTTAGTAAGTTACAAACACTTTTACACCCCCACCCCCCCAACCCAACCCAAAGTTATAAAAAAAAATAATAATAAAAAAAAAAAAAAAAAAAAGAAGAAGAGGAAAGAATTAGAGGTATTTTACAACTCCATGCTCAATTGCTCATCTTTTTAACAAAGGGGACAAAGTTTGTCCAGTTTTCGACCCTAAAAATCTTTTCATTCATCCTGAAAAATGTAAATGATGTTACAAATTCTGACTGTGGATGGCAACAGTTTGCATATATTTGCCATAATCCGGTCTGCAAGAAAAGGAAACATGTGGAGATACGGATCAAAAGGGGAAAAAAAAAAAAAAAGTGGTTTCGACTGGATAAGACAATTACCTAAATCACTCATACTGCTTATAAAGAAAAGTTGAAAATGCAAAGAACAACGACATTGAAATTCTATTTTATTGATTATACCCTGATTACAGTATAAATACACACACTGTGGTTTGAAAATATGTTACAAAGAATTGAAAGAAGCTGAAATCAAATCAGATCAAGAAAAGAATGGAAATTACCTTGTCAAATCGTTCATTGTTATTTCTTCCAATCACATTGATTATCCTTTTCTTTGAAACAGTTCGTATCTGAATCGAAAATAATTAGCTCTATTGAAAGATGAATAGATATAACCTTTATGCATAAGCAATTGAAAGACGAAGAAAAAACAGGTGAATTGCAGGGAAAACAACTAGACATGCAGCTAAGTTAACATTCCCCAAGCTCAGTGGTTCAAACATGTTTAAGGCCAACACACACATCATATATATATAACCCAAAGTATAGCCATCCACTTACGGGATACAGAAGAATGGACATTAGATTTTGTTAATAGAACATATTCGTGGATTTAGCATGAAAGAGGGATAGACTTAATGGAAGAATAATAAATTTCTAACAATCAAGGATCAGAGGGATTTTCATTAGTCAAGAAGACGTCCCTTACCTGTTCAAGTAATCCTTCTGGGCTGCAAAGACAGGCTGGTGAGGTGTCACTGTCTCTCATTTCTAAGCAGCTATAGTAAAAGATTCAGATATGAGAATGCTACAAGCAATGGCGGCTCTAGGATTATTTTCTAGGGGGTCCATAAGAAACATGAATCATACAAAATCTAAAACAAATGAGAACTTAAATATATCGACATCACCAATAAAAATATCTCAAATACATGAAGTTTTACAATTGCCTTCCAAGGTTTTATATTTTGAAATCGTTGCATAATATTTTTATTATCAACACTATGAGTTACATCTCTTTCAATGTACCCAGCTAAACAATCATTCATCCATTGATCTTCTAATTTATCGATTTATTTCAAACTTGTTAAGATCTAAATGGGCTTTTTTTTAAGGTTTAAGAATTAAGACTAACAAATGACTACTTTTGTTGTTAGGCTTATTTTATTTTTTACTCTTTGTTTTTTAAAAAAGATATTAGATCAAATTGATTTGTTATTGGGCTTTTTTTTTTTTCTTTTTTTTCTTTTGTGTGTGTGTGTGTGTGTGTGTGTGTGTGTGTGTGTGTGTGTGGTGTGTGTGTGTGTGTTTAAAAAGGCCGATATATAGATAAGAGGATGATATTCAAGTTTATTTCAGTTGGGCTTTAAAAAAATTTAGAATCAGGCCAAATTTTATTTTAAGGGTCAAATAAAAATTATATTAATATATATTTTTTGGGCCAGTTCAGGGGGTTCATTTCCCTGAGCTTCAAGTGGCACTGCCCCTGGCTACAAGAGGTTATTTTGACAAAATAACAACTTTCATAAAAATCCAAAGTCAAGCTTGGTCTATGGAGCCAGTAAGAAACAAATGAATTAGAATCTTACGAAACATGCAATGCAGCACCATGACGAGATAACATCAGAGCAACAGGATCATAACCATCCCGGCAAGCAGTGTTGTAGTAACCAGCAGTAAGTTCAGCAGGGTGTGATACTGTGTGGTATGTCCAATATATTCCACCAATTTTAGCCACTAATGTAACAGTAGTTCTCTCATTGCCTTGATACTGCTTCAAAATATTAGCTGCCTTTGCAAGAATAACATCTGCATGGTGAATCAACCTACCACTGTACCATTCCTATGGAAAATTAAGTCAGGTTACTTATACTCTACATGATAAATCAGTCTTCATAACCCTTAGGCTCCAGCTAACAAATGACAAATCTATAAGACCTTGTTATAAATATTGTTACAACATGAAGATAAAAATAAAAGACATATTGCCAATCACAGATCTCCAGAAAAATGCTTTGTTTTCTTTTGCATACAGTTCTATGATGAATTTTCTTAGTGAGGAAACAAACATGTCACCCATGATAAACCCTACTTCAATTCTTTACCACGACAATAGACACCAATGGATTTTCCTTCTTTTTTATTTTTTCATGAGCACCTGATACAATCCATCAGTCTTCAAAAAAAGTTGACTTATTCCCAAGTATAAATTTAGATCTTTTAGGGTTACATCTAACTGCTGACAGCATAAATGTTTCAAATGCCAGAGTTGCATAAATATAAGTCTTGCGCAGTTAACAACACTAATTCCCACCTCCGTTCAACACAATATGTGCAACATACATGGTTTCTAGATTGAAAGGAACCAATAAATGATTGACATTTATGTGAAACAGAACATATAAAGCCCTGACTATGCTGTCTGAAATGAAAACATGAAAGTAGGCAACTTTGAATAGGATACATACAAGGAAAAACCGACCATAATCAGAAAGAAATCCATCCTCTCCTTCTTCAAAGAAAGGAACCCCAGACGGGAGACTGTTGTAATAGCCAGCATTCTGTGGGCCCTTATCTCCCCACTGAGGCTTTCCTTCTTGGGATGCAGCCATCCTCAAGTCCTCCATCCTAAGAGGAAAAGCAAGTTTGTCATTAGCAAATTTCAATATCAACCAAGTTAATAATTTAAGAGGAACGAGTTTAACCTACATGTACTTGTCATAACACTGGAATTCACCAATTCCCGGAAATTTCCATCTGCCATCACCAAAAGGATGTGCAGGATATCTGCATGAAATTGTTCATATGAAACTCTTGTAATTGCTTCAACTTGATACTTGTGATTCTATTATAACTTTACCTAAGCTCTCCGGAAGGACCAAGACCAACACTTATCTCCTCAATCACATTTCCAAAAAAGGACTCAATTTGTTAACAAAACTGAACATGAAGTCTTCGTAACACTGGAGGGCAGTCCGGCCACAAAACAGAGGAAGTTGGTCCACTCCTAGAGTAAGATAATCATCGTTGGAAAATCCATTTTGGTCTCGATAATATATATCCTTATTGTGCTCACCAATCTGGAAAATGAATAAAAAATAAAAAGCATTAGTTTCTGTAATTTAATAACACACAATAAAGGCCTGATATATACCTACCGTACCCCTTCATTTAAAGCTTTATATACATCAGAAACGAAATCAAGTCTACTAATGGGAACACAGAATAAAAGTTATGCAAGGGGAAAAAGGGATCCTGGAGAAGAAATGATGACATTGGATTATATATAGCCATTCTTATGGTATCAGGACAGCTACACCATGGCTACAATGGATCATGAGGAGTAATGACATTGACTCAAGGAAATCTAAAAGCTGAACTGTCAAGTGGGGCTGCACTTTACCAGTATGCATCAGAGAACCTTACATAACAGCAGAGTGGCAAAGTTTAACAACCAAACCTCTAGAATCCACAAAGGTAGACTAACATCCCCATTACCACCAGATGAAGTACGCCTATTTGAGTGAAAAGACAGGTCAACATGCAACTTCAACCCCAGCCGAGATATCAGTTGGAAAAGCTGTTCATAAAGAGACCAATCATATGCAACTGGAGAGAAACGCTCTACAATTCCCCACCAAACCTCAACTGCAATTCCATGGACACCTGCCAACTTGAGTGCTTTTAGAGATACAGTTAAGGCCTTGATTCTGAGGGGGGAAAAAAGCAGCAGAAACATATAAAGTGTTTATTTCTCACCAATGAAATTGTAAAGAAAACACAAATATAAGACCATGGACCAAGAGAAATTAAAATCTATGACTTTGTGTATTAAATCTGGAAGAAGTCATGATACATAACTAAAGCCTATTAGAAGAACATCATCTTTTATTTATAGAAAAGATAGATATGAAATTAAGGTCAATCCTCAAGCAAAGGTATTCTAAACACACACAAAATTCCTCCCTTTTTCTTCAACATCAAAATTCCAAATAAAACTAAAAAGACAAGAGGATAATTTTAAAATTACAACATAGGTGGAGATATCTGCACATAACGCACAAACATACAATAATGTACATAACATTTAACAATTAAGAGGGTAAAAAACTTACTTCCTAATCATTGGACTCCCTGAAGGATCAAAGCCAAATGTGTCCACAGGCATCATCACATATACAGGGACCCTATTATGTCTAGATGTCTCCAATATTGTAGATCTCGATTTCTCGCGGGCATCCATGCTGCAAGACAGAGATCATGTGGTCTCAGTGTAAGGATCTTCTCTATTAAATCTACTTTTTACAGCTTTTCTCAGCAATAACACACTAGCACATTGTTTCCTTGAAACTCCATTTAATTACCTAGTAAAATTAACAAAACAATAGATTTTTCAACACTTGAAACTAATACAATTATACAAATATTTAGATTAATTCAGAAGAGTGTGTATCTTATTCTCAACCTTAATGTTATTAATTTTTACTATCAAACAAAAGTAATAACACAAACTCACTTATCAAATTGATATTAATGATAAATTCATTTCCAGTTATTTTCCAAATTATTTGCACCAAGCAAACCGAACCTACTTTAACTATTCAGCTCAACTAAGCTGAGTTCTTCATTTACTTTTAAAACCAAAATAGAAAATCAAAATTTCCTTTTACATGTCTTTTCCTGCAATTCCGCAGCAACAAAACTAAGCCCAACACCAGAATTATCTAACTTTAAACCGAATTTTCCCTTTTTCTCTCAGAAACCAAACCAGCACAACACACAAAATGATAAAATTTCATTGCTTATATAATTATGTTACACCAACCAAACTGAACCCACTTAATTATTCAGCTTAACTAAGCCAAGTTCTTCATTTACTTTAAAATCAGATTTCCCTTTTTCATTTATTTTCCCTACACTTCTCAGCAATCAAACAAAACCCAATACCAGCCTAGCTTTAAGCCAAGTTTTCTCTTTTTCTTTCAGAAACCAAACCAACCCAAGACAGACAATAATAAAATTTCATTATATAGCTGCACCAACCAAACTGAACCCACTTAATTATTCAGCTTAACTAAGCTGAATTTCTTCATTTACTTTTTTTAAATTCAAAACTTCATTTTTCATTTCTTTTCCCATACTTTCTCAGCAACCAAACTAAACCCAACACCAGTATTCAAAACTCTCCCAGCCTTTTTCCTCAGTTTTCTCAGGAACCAAAATCAAAACTTTCTCTTCTTTTCTTGGCAAACAAGCAAAGTTTAGAGAGACCCAATAACCAAAAATATATGAAAGAGTGAGGTAACCTGAAAATGCAAGTGTTTCTCGCAGGAGATGGGCAACGAGTGTAAAGGCCGTTTCTGAGTAGAGATATCATCGAAACGTTTCGAAGAATTCTCAGAATTTGTGGCTTCTTAAGTAAGCCCAGTTCCCTAAATCCATAGTAGCTTCTTCTCCTTATCCTGTAATTGCATGCCACTCCTCCATTCTCAACTGTTCTCATTGATCCTTTGCTCCACACACACAGAGTCAGAGAGACACAGTTTCAAGTTATCTTGCAATTTTTTTTTATTTTTTGAGGTGCAAGACAATGATGCCTGATAGCCGTGGTCCACTTTTGACCTCAATTCAAAATTTCAATTGTGATCAATTTTTTTTCCCCTCAAAACATAAGAAAAGCAAAATAAGTCCTAAAAATTTTCACTTTTTTTTTTTTCACAATTATTAAAATTGTATATTGTATGATAAAAATTCCCATTTGAGAATGATTATAAGTTAAATTTTTGCTTATTTCATATTTGCATGTGATTTGAAATTTTGAACGTCCTTTCTTATTGGTTTGAAATATTAGTATTATTATTTTTAATTTATTTTAATAAATATTACTATTTATTAAAAAAATGTGATTTTTTTTTTAAAATTTGTATGCACTTAAATTAAGTCATCATTGAAAGAAAAAACCTACAACCTTATCCTTGTTCCATTAAAATAAATTACAGTTGCAAGACACGTTTAATGGATGGATCTCGTTTATTTTAACTCCTTAAAAATACTTTTCTAAGCTTTTTTTTCTAAATTTATTAACAAATCAATAATTGTGGACCCACGTTATCCTCTATCATAATTGTTGTGCATTATTAAAGATTTTTTTTTTTTTGATACCCATTATTAAAGAATTTGAATGATGATTTTATAAGAATCTAACTTATTAGGCAAGTAATTCTCCAAAAAAAAAAAAAAAATTAATTAGGCAAGTTCTAGAACCGGTCTAAGTTAAAATATAAAACATGCAAACAATAAGTTAAAAATAAACAAAATAAATTCATATTTTAACCTTCTTTTTAAAAAAATGCTCAATATTATGAGGATAAATTTCTTCCTTATATTTCCTCAGAATACACGATTATATTTTTAAGCTTCAAAATTATAGGTTGATTTGATATCGAGAAGGAAAAAAATACCAATATTTTAAACAATATGTATTAAAAAAAATCTTAAATATGATATATTGTGATTTATATAATAATAATAAAAATGATACAGTAACAAATACATGTAAAAATAATATTTTATCAAAAATTTATCACGACAAAAATGTCTGTTTAAACTTCACAGTGAATGAGGTACTACCTTGTAAGCCACGTAAAAATTATGGATAATATATAATGAAAGTTTGGTATACATCCCCATTATGTCTTCCTGACATATGCATTCCAAAAACGTACTATAAGATATCGTCTTGTAATACATGTGGGTCTGATCCACAAGACAAGTAGTGAGGAGGAGGAGAACGGAGATGGCTATCCAAAATGGATAAGAACTAAAGTGTGTATCACGAGGTCTCAATCTCTAAACAAATTATCCTAGGCGGGGACTATGACAGACACTAGTCTCTTAAGTCTTAAAATGCTTATCCATGTCCCATCCATGCTTTTCTCTCCGACGTTAAAGTTTTGAGTCAAGACTTCAAATACTGTTCTTTTAGGGGGAGGAAAAATAAGAAATTTTTCTTTTTTTTTGGGTCTATTCTTTAATGAAAACTCAATCAATCTTCATATATTTCCTATTTCGTTCTATCCATGAAAATCATAATTAAAAAGAGTTTTTGTGAAATGAATACCATCAATCTAGAAATGAATACCATCATCAATCTTCACTTTTTTTTCTTTTTTCTTTTTCAAAGAGATTGAAGTTCAGAAACCAGATCCAAATTGATTAAAATGAACCAACTCTTTTTGGGCCTAATGATATGGAAAAAGTGGTCCAATGGTGCCTCCGCTCTGCCTTGTTGGGCTAGCACAAAATAATCTAATGGGTTTGTGGATTCCAACAATTTCTAGCCCAAAGCTTTTGGTCCATTTCCTGGTTACAGAACGAAAAACTACACTTGACAATTAACACATCTGTGCACCAGTAAAAATCTTCTGTTCAGTAACATTGGATTCGTGATCATTTTAGAATACAAAAGTTGTGCAGTTTTATCATCCGTGCACACGAATACTAGAGGTAAGTCAACTCCTAAACAAATAAGAGTAATGTTAATTACACACTATCTCCCAATTGAAATCGTGCATTTAAAGACATGATTTCAATTGCTTTAGGGGGGGGGGGGAAAATGTGTATGAAAGTACGTGTGCACTGTTGCTTTTACCCGACCAAAAATCTCAGGGGAAAAAAAGTTTGTACCCAGGAACATACATCATTACTAGGTTGGATTTGTTTGAGCCTTCTAGGCACAATAACTTGATCAAACGATTAAGAATACATCAGAGGAACAATGATAATAACAATATCATTCAATAAGAAATTAATAATACAACAAAGTCCACAAAATATTCAAATTAGAATAAGGTCTTAGTGACAATACAAATAAATATGAATAATGTGGGATAAAAAAAATATATATATCTAGAGAGTCAAAGCAGCCATAACAGCCAGGCCACTAAAAATGACCCGAACCCTATTCTTTGAATCCGAACCCGACTCATCACTAACCGGGCCTGGTGCCTTTTCCGGCGAAGAACTTGCCGGCGCCGTAGTTGGTGTACTGCTCTTTGGAACCACTACCGGTGCCTCCGCCGGAGTTGCCGAACTCGATGGAATGCCCGCTGGGGTCTCCGGAGTGGCGGCACTAGTAGGAGCCTGTGGCAAATTCGGAGCCCCGACAGGAACCGATTCTGGAGCACTCGCCGGAGATGAAATAGGCGTCGGAAGACTTACAGGGGACGGAATTGGAGGAGACCCATTTGCCGACGGACTTGGGGTGGGAGAAACCGACTGTGCCGGTGAAACTGACGGTGATTTCGCCGGTGGGGTCGACAATGTCGGAGAAATCGCCGGAGTGGACGTAGGCGGCGATAAAGTCGGAGACTTTGAAGGGGATGCCGGAGAAATTGTCGGAGTTGACGTAGGCGGCGATAAAGCCGGAGACTTTGAAGGGGATGCCGGAGAAATTGTAGGAGTTGACGTGGGCGGCGATAAAGCCGGAGAAGTGGTCGGAGAAGTCGCCGGAGAATGTGAAGGACTGGTCGGAGAAATTGATGGAGAGGGAGACTTTGTTGGTGTTGGTGTTGAGTTTGGGCTTGGAGATGGAGAAGGCGCATTGTCTGCTTGTACCAAACCGTTGTTGTTGTGTGACACTGAGACACACAAAACAAAAATGGAAAGTACAACAAGACAATGCTTCATCTTCTTTGTTTGGAAACACACGCACAAAAAACTTGAAGAAGAAAGAATGTGAATGAATGTGACTGTGTTTTTTTTTTTTTTTTTGTGTCTGAGAGTTTTTTCAAAGGTTGTTGTTTTTTTCCGAGGAATATGAAAGGGTATCGGAGAGAGTGAGGTTTATATAAGAGAAAACTTAAACGTTGTGAATTTTAAGAGATTGTTTAAGGCAAATGTGACCGTTGGGTCGGTGTGGTCCCTGAGGAGGTACATGGTGACTGGCTATAGTGGGTAGTGTTAGCCGTTACTTGTAAGGATGCGACTGGCTGGGCCGGTCACTTTGTCGGTTTTTGAACAATGATTTGATATTTGAGTGCTTCAGTGGGTAATGATGGTCTTCTTAGCTGCTAAGGTCTTTCTTTTTTTTTTTCTTTTTTTTTTTTTTTTAGAGAAAATTTGGGTGTTTGGTATTGTTATTTAAACGCTGAAACTTGTTGTTTAAATATCATAATACATATTTTTATAACTCTTTTTAATTCACATGTATTTTTACAATATTTAAACAACAATACTAAAAATCTCTTACTAAACAGCTCTTTATCTCTTAAGTAAAATATGATGTTTTAGAGTGATTTTGGCATGGCTAAAATAGAAGTATAAACCTTTTGTATTGTGTTTATTTGACAAAAGATGATCTTCATTCATCAATCAATCATGGTTTCTTTCATTTGTTTGCTAATTTGAAGTATTTGAAAATTGATTTCTTGAAGTTGAATTTGATAGTTGCTCGTTGTGGATTATAATTATGTACATATTTAAAAAAAAAGATACATATGGAACCTACTAAGTTAGCTATTGAGTACACTTGATTCTAAAAGAAAAATAGCTATTGAGGGTCCGTTTGGATACAGCTGAAAACTGAAAACTGAAAGCTGAAAACGCTGTAGAAAAATAATTTTTAAATGTGTAAATAGTACCGTAGGACCCACTTTTAATTAAAAAATTTCTAAAAAGTACGTGAATAGTAACTACATAGTGCGTGAATAGTGACTACACAGCACTGCACAGTATGTGCACAATAATTTAAACCTTGAGATAAGACATGCAACAGGAAAAAAAAAAAAAAAAAAAGAAGAAGAGGAAAATGTTGAACACGTTCAGCGCAATCCAAACCACACCTGAGTAACATTATTGTTATAATTATTGCTTATGTAGTCAAAAAATGACAAAGTCATGTGATGTTCCGTCATAATAATAAGGTTATGAATTAATTAACCTGTTATGTGTATGATATTTTGAGACCTACCACCACATGCCCTTGATGTGATGGTCACTCTACAAATATAAGTGCTTGTTGGGTGTGGGGGGTAAGGATTGGGGTTCAAATTTCCAAGAGGGAGCTTCACGTACATATATACTTAGATTAGGTTAGAAAAGAATTCTATTTTATATCAAAAAAAACAAATGCTTTTCAAATTTTGAAAGCTAAAATAGAATCTAACTCAAATTAGCTATATATAGCATGTTTTCACCTAGACAAAACTTATGTATAATTACTTAAGTGTTGTGCCTTAAGTTTTCTAATTAAATATAAACATGTGGTTGCATTGATCAATGACCCACATAATTGATTTTAATTGTATATAGAAAAGATTACATCTTTTATATTCCAATGATCAACCTAACCACCTATTTAATTTTAACTAAAGTATCTAAGGTACAACACCGTCAAATCCTAAAAATATTCATAACTTTTATCCTTTTCACTTTTTTATTTTTTGAGGGTGAACTTTTACCCTTTTCACTTAATTAGTAATTTAGTAGTACACATTAAGATATATAGATTTTTTTTTTTAAATTGATAATTACAATAATAGGAGAGGGGAAATTCAAATCCTAATTCTCATCATAAAGGAAGAAAAAAAAAAAAACAATACTACTATATTACAAAACTCTTCACAAGTTATACGGATTTATGGTTCATGCTTTTTGTAACGTGTACAACTTTTTTATATGATTTCTATATATGACAATGCTTCTACTTTTTTTTTTTTTTTTTTGGTTGTGTGAATGACAACCACTATTATCATTCATATCTTATTTATTAGTTGAATTGCTTGAACAGTTGAACTTCTTTTTTTGAGAAAAAACAGTTGAACTTCAAAATGTTAGTTTCAAATTCCAATAGTTTCTCCAAAAAGAAAAAGAAAAAATCAAATTCCAATAAATTACATCACCTTCTTTTAAGTGAATTTCCATGATTTTAATAATTTTTAAAGAAAAGTCACATGTACTTGAAATTATTTCAATTAAATTGTAATTGGGTGAAAATACATTATTGTAAGTGCACAATTGCACCTGGTCCTAAAAACAGTTATGGGCTCAGGCCCAATGAGCCTTAAACAATAAGAATTTGTAGAGTGTGGGCTTGAAACCTAGGTTAGAAGAGTTTAAGGGTTGTATGATAGATCGAAGATTGACAGCACTTAAAAATAACAAGAAATATTGTAACTCAACCTCCTCGGACGTAAGCCGAGAACTGTTCTTATATTATCCTTCTTTTATTTCTTCTTTTTCTGTTTTACAAAGAGCGCGCCCCCTTTTTCTATTCTGGGTCTCCCCTTAAATACCCATCCTTTTGATACCTCATACACGTGTTGCCCTATCTCTCCTTTAACCTAGATATTTCTTCTCTCAGTGCCCTTGAATAGTAACTAGAAGTTTCCCTTCTACTGTTCAAGTGTCACTTCCCCATTAATGCGGTTAAGGTGGTAGGTGCAGGGTCTTTAATGTGGAGGTGGCAGCCTTTAGTACTTTTCAAACACCGGTGCTTCTAGGACATCCAGGGGCTCACCCCTCTTAACCATTGGTCTCCGACGTGTTGTTTATGAACTTCTCTGATAACGTTGCTGATTCTTCTATGCCCATCCGAGAATAAAATCAACCTCGGATTGGTCCTCGGGTCCTCGGCGCATGAGCGGGCCCAAAAATACTAAGAGGTTTCAAACTCAAGTATAGGTCAGCCTTCCTTAATATGGCCCAAGGCCCCATACCTATCAGGACCCTTTTACTCCCCACAATTATGACATGACATGACCAAATAATGATTTTTTTTTTCAATTTTACACCAGATATCTTCGATTTAAAATATAATATGTAATTGATGTTGAATTTTTTTTTTTTTGTGTGTGTGGATTTTTTCTTTCTTTTATTACTTGATCAGATTTGATCACTCATAAATTGCTATTCTCAACCTCATTTCTCTTCTCTTTGTTTTGTGCTAAATTGGTCCTGTGAGTAAATTAGCCCATTCACACAGAATCATAGTACAGAACCATGCTATATGCATGGGATCTTAATTGTTTTGCGTTTAATGTTTTTATTTAAAAATTGAGAAGTTCAACGTCTAACATTTTTACAATAAATTCTAAATGATAATTTTTTATTATTTTAATTTAAATTTGTCACTAAAATTACTTTTTTGTATACTAATAACGTCTGCCCCATAATTTTTCTTAAAAATAGCTGGTGGACATGTTGGATTTGATCATCCCAATTCACAAGAAATCCCATTTAGTTGAAGTTCATCAATAGAAGTACATAAAGTCAAAATTACAAACACAAGTTTTCACAATCATATCTAATTTGGATAAGTATACTATACTCAACCCACATGTTTTGGTCGTATTCAATTTGTTGATATACAATTTTAAAAAGTTGAACAATATGACTTAGTATTTATTACTTAATAAAAATAAACTCAAAATTAATAAAAATGTCTCACACATATTTAAATCACATTTTCTAAAAAGTAAATATAAAAAAAAAAATCAGAAGTTGATGAGACTGAAAGTAAATAATGAAAAAGAGTAAAATACTACATGTCGGACTATAGATTAATAAATTGATTTTTTTTATTAGTTTTTTTTTTTTTCCATTAGTTAGGATGGAGTTTTTGACTTTTGAACTTTTGAACATTTTTATTTGAGAACATATTATGTGAATTATAAGTCTCTTGATGAATTAATAGATTCAATTATAATTTCCAAACTCCATGACAATTTTGAATCAGGTCTATGACACAACAACATTTTGGACTCTCATCTTGACTTATAATTTACTCCTTTCATCGAACCAAAAGCAAAAGGGAATCTTTCTACAGGCCCAAAAAAAGCATACAAAATCAAATAAACTTTTCCTGTTAAAGCAAAGCGAGAATGTCTCTAGCGACCATGAAAAGCCTTCAAAAAATGTTAGTTCGATTGAAAGAGGTCCCTACCTAGTTACCTACAACTTTCTTTGCAAGAAAGCTTCAGCCTGAAATCTCATCAGGCAATCAAGATGGACAAAACAAAATTCAAGGTTGGGCCCAGCAACTTTAACCTTATTAGCCTCACACCTCTCTTCCTCTGTTATTTTTCTTTGGTAAACAAGGGCATATTCTAAAATAAACAAAAGAAAAAACAGAGCTCATGTTTGGCTCTATACCACATTCCAGCAGAGTCTAATCTAAGCAACAGAGAAACCTCCGCTGGAAGTTCCAGAAAAACAAACAAAATCTTGAGGCAAAAGAGATTCCCTTCTAGCAAGTGGATTAGCACATTTGTTAGCTTCTCTGTAGCAGTGTTGAACACGAACTATTGGAATAAGCCAAAGCGCTTGCCTGCTCTAGACCACTCTATATAACCTCACTGTTTGAAACCCAATCCGAAATATGAAGCATAAATAAAAATTTCGATTAAAAAGGAAATGGAAAAAATCGTGAGTGAAAGATCTCACTGAATTGAATTAGGTCCACAATTTGTTTTTTTCATAGTGTTTTGACATAACTATTTTTCTGTCTAAGTTTGTTTTTTTCCATAGCTTTTGGGTTATAACGAGAACTATGTAACATCACTTTTAATCACCGATACTATATTACAAAATATCACCTCATTTCATAAAAGAAATACACAATATATCACCTAAACAAATAAAAAAAAATATTATATGTTCTTGAACTTTTTATAACAATCTACGTGTCAACACGGTTGACATATGAGTGATTATGAAGTACTTTTGATGTAGAGTGACGTAATACTCCATTTTTTTCACATAAATGGTGAATCCTATAATTAAATTCATAATATGACCTTTCATTTGTGTGAGAATAAGAAATACCTTGTCATTATACTCCATTTTTAGTAGTGCAGAATAATTTTCCATGAAAATATTTAGAATTTTTTGTGTGTTATTAGTTTTTTAACTTTAAGGTGAGTGTTGATGACCAAAAGTCTTGTAACTCATTGAGATTGACTTTCACACAAAATCCTGAAGATTTATATTAAGCACATATGTACATGATAATAAGATATTAAATTGGATCATGTGATTGTTAATTCTTTTATGTATTTATATTGTCATTTTTATTAAAAGAAGATATCACAACAAAGTTTCAGAGCAAATTTCGATAAATTTGATGACTTTGATAAATTCAAACAAATTTATGAAAATAAATTTTATACGCGACGGCAAAGATTATAAGTATTTGAATAAACAATTTTACATAGTTATGAAACTGCCTTGTGCTTCTTTTTCATTTTTATTAGGTGGGTGGACCGTTAGACAACATTGACATAGTTCACCTACGAAACATTTTATTATTTAAGTGGGAATTTTATGGCATGTAAATTAAAATGCACTATGTTAGAAATTTGAATTAAATATAATGCGTAAGCAAGATATGAGCAATTGGGTTGATGTATGATATGAGTCATACCATATCGTGGAGTTACCATTTAAGCAACACATATCTTTTTTTCTTTTCTTTTTTTGATGGGCAACAACACACATCTTGACATAAAAATTAATACGATGGTAACTTTTTTTTAAAAATCAATATATGATAAGACTTAAGAGATTAGACTTTGAATATGATATAATTGGCTATAAATGTGTAGAAAAAAAAATATTAAATACTACAAAAATAAAGTTGAAGGAGCAATGTAGTTACCATAAATAGTGATTGAATTCTCTTCCCCATTGTTGTAACAATCAAGTTATATAGCACTGTCAGTTTTTTTAAAACTTTTTCCCTTATCTCTATGTGTATGTGTTAAAATACTTAGTATTCTAAAAAAAAAAATTATTAAAACAATTCTCTCAAAAAAAATTTACTAAAATAATAATAATAATAATAATAATAATAAAAACAATACAGTATATATAAACTATTTGGGACCATTCCACCGTTTATATGAAATGAAAATAAGAAAATCAAGTTTATTGGTTCAGGCTTGGATAAATATATCCAATAAGTATATAGTAGATAGAGATAAATTAACAATAAGTATATATTATTGGATAAAATACCTTTTAAACACTAGGTATGACCGTATGACCAGTTTCAAATTAAATTTTATACTTTAAAAAAATTTAAATTCCAATCAGTAATGGAATTTTGCTTAAATAAAACAGTATTGTGTAATTCAATACATGTGCCTTATATATATAAATAATTTTTTCACTCAAAACCATATAACATTGTTTGTTTAAGCCTTTTCCAATTATGGAATTACTTTGTTGTTACTGGTTAGAATTAAAAAAATTTATAAAAAATGTGGGGTTTAATAATAAACTTCTGAAATTTTGGAATTTGATTGGAAATCAACAATGAAATTTAAAATGTAATTTACCTTTAATTTCCATAAATAATAAAAATTGCAATGCATCACACAATTGTTAACGCTAGTAATCATTGTTTAGAAAGCTCATATTAATTAAGATGAAGTTTTAATTAAAGAAGAATAACTGAAGAAGCTTTAACATTTAAGGCCATTATTTCAGCATAAAATGTTTTCTAAAAATTCATATTTTGGTGTTTAGTGCGGCTTCATCAAATTTTAGTTCATGAAAAAAACGTTTTTTTTTTTTTTGGTAATTACCTAGAAAATGTAAGCTACTTTTCAAAAAAAAAAAAAAAAAAATCGTAAATTAACCTGCGAACCAACCCAATCGCATAAGGTTGAATATTGGTTTAATCAATGTCGATCAAGACAGTGAGAATTATCAATTGATTTGGTGAGGTTGTGTTGGTTAAAAATATGTTGCCTCTAGTAAAAGGTTTAAAATCGACGGTTTAAGTGTTGTTAAAGATGGTGAGCTTATGGATATCTTAAGATCTTTGTCTAGTATTCATCAAATCATACCATACTAGAGGGAGAAGGCGACGAACAATGGTGATTGGCAATGCAAGGCTTTGTGCAAACTTAATTACGGGTTAGGTGCGTCAGTTTAACGTATTGAATTCCTCAATTAATGTAGAAGAGCGTCAACGTTGGCCATTGCAAAACAATTCTATTTTCACACTCCCAAAATTTACTTTTACTACTTTAATACAATATTTGACAATACATTTTACAAAGTAATTCTTCGGTATTCTTGAAGTACGAAAAATGATGCTCCGTCCTCTCACATTCATGGTAAATTCTACCATAAATATGAGAGGGTCCACCATGAATGTGAGAGGAGAGAGCACCATTTCTCCGTGTTCCGGGAGCACTTAAGAATTTTCTCATTTTACATCACATGTTGTACTTTCAAATCCTATTCCTTTATTTATTCATTTCTCTCTCTTCCTCTTTATTAAGCTTTCTAATATGAAGCTCTCCTTTCTCTCTCTTCCTCTTCACTAATTTTATCTCTCTCTTTGTTTGAAACTAAGCACTACATATTGGAAATATAGTAATGAATTAACAAGTTTGATACAACAAACAATATCCCAAATAATTAGTAAGAGTGTAAAGAAGTAATAACAAAATAAATATATGTAAATTTAGGAACAATTTCACAATGCTATAAAATCATGCAAAGAGTATTGTCCTCAAAAGTTAATTGGTGCCACTCTAAGTAAAACTTGGTGTGATTGGTTCTCTTGGGCAAACAACCTCACAGGATTAGATTATAGAGTTGACCTTCATGATACACGCACTTCCACTCACAAAGGTTTAAGAACAACCTTATATTGTCTTTCCTTAAAAATAACTATTCTTGTAGAAAAATATGTAGGAAAGAAAGCTAATAGAATTGTGTATATCTAAATATAGAGTAGTAAAAAAAAACTTATGAGAAAAGGTGTTGTGATGAGTATTATATAGGCTACTTACGAAAATAATAGTCTATAGTTATTGTTTACTAATAAACTATAAAAGCCCAATGGGTATATTATCAATTATTACTTTTTTTTTTTAGAATACTAAGTATTTTAACACACACACACACACAAGAGGAGAGGGGAGAAGGTTTTAAAGAAACTAGCAGTGGTGTATATTCAAAAGGGTCTATTATCAATTATTATTTAACTGTTATTTTTCTCATAATTGCCCAATGACTATTTTACTCATAAATTCTCAATGACTAAAAAAAACAAAAATAATAAAAACGTTTGGAACACACACCCACACCAACACTACACACAGCCACCAAATCAATCACAATCACATTATTTGTGTTTGAAACTCATCACCACTAGGGAAAAAAGAAAAAGAAAAAAGGAAATACCAGAACACCATCTGAAACTCACCACCACTGAAGGAAAATATAAGCCGACCCACGACCCATTAACTAGTAGCCAAAATCATCCCATGATCCACCAACATAAACCCACCAAAATCATTGGCATCATAAACCTAGACAACTCAGATCGATGATGGCGAGATGGCATGTGGAGGTGTGATGGGCGAGATGGCAAGCAGAGGTAGAAGGAAGTAAAAAAATGTTTTTAGTTTTAGTATTTAGGTCCCTATAGTTGTACTAATAGAATGGTACGATTACAAATGCTAAAATTTGTTGGCATTTGAAACATCTCATGTAACTTGTGTTGAAGACTCTTTTTTCATCCCACATACCACTACTTCATTGGCAACTCATGCCACATCAACATATTATTGACTTTTTGGGCAAATCTCTTTAAAACCCAAAATAAGCTTATATGTCATGAATTGGGCTCATATGGCCCATAAGATCCTTACTTCCAGAGGCGGATTCATGGTCCACATTTCCTCTTCATTAATTGAGATTATAATCACATGACATCATCAACATCAACATATGGATTGGCCTGGGGCAAATCTCTTTAAAGCCCAAAATAAGCTTATATCTCATGGATTGGACTCACATAGCCCACAAGATCTTTACTTCAAGAGGCGGATTCATGGTCCACATTTCCTCTTCATCAATTGGAATCATAACCCCATGACATCATCAACATCAACATAAGGATTGAGCTCAAACAATGAATCAAAGCTCACAACCCATATTACCTCTCTTACACTCATTGCAAGCAGATTCTTTAACAAAAGCTTATATTTACATAAAATGATAACAAAACCCAAGGTATGTCATCTCATCTTCCGCTTATGATCCAAGTTCATGAGTCTATTCGGGGAAATTTTGGGAGTCGTGGTTTGGAGGGTTACGAGGTATGTTTAATAAAACTCTAGCGATTTAAGTTGATAAAAGAAACATGTTGCTTGGCATGTCTTCTCCAACTCCCTGAACTCTGACAAGTCCGTGTGTAGCAGATAACATATGGTAAATATCTCTTATCACATAGCACTTAAGATGATAAAACTCCTTATTGCTCTTTTCCTAAAACTTTAATATTCATCATATGACAAATACTCAATATCTCTACCCATCTAAATGCTGAGAAAATAACTATTCATTCAATATCCAACTGTTCCTATATAAATTTAGAAACTTCATTATATTATTCTACATAAACTACATTACTACTTTTAGTTAATATCCAACTCAAACACATGGTCTAATCTGATTGGCTATATTTAATCTCCAAATATATAGAATATTCATGATATCTCTCATGTCCAACTGTTGTCTGCCACAATCAGACCAAATATTCCTCTACTAGCTGCTAGAGCAGAGCATTAAATGCTCTTCTTGCTCACCAAGATTAAATCACAACATAATGAGACATGGACTAGATCTCTAAAGCTTCATTAACTATTAACCAATCATCTATTATTTACTAAAAACGTGTTGTAATGAACATTGGACAAAAAATACAAACACCTAAAAAATGCTCTTCTTGCTCACCTTGAAATATTTTCAGCAAAACACCAGCAGTGTGTTCGGCAATTGATACCTAGCTGAAACTGATATCATCAGCCTTTTAATGCTAAAATCCCAACAGCCTGACATCTACCTTATCTACTTTTTCCCCCAAGTAACAATTGTCTTATGACAGCTGTGACAGCTGACCCAGCAGCCTTAATATTACAAATTTTTCCTTATATGGCTTAAAACCAAAACCAACTAAAGAAACTATCTTTTTCTTACTAAAATACTTTTCTTTTCTGCTACTCTTTCCTCCAATAGCTACTCTTTCCTCATATCATTTTTGGCCAAATCCTAGGATGGATTTCTAGAAGATTCATTATTGATTAGGATAGGTTTTGGCTAATATTATGTGCAAAAATACCCCCTTAAACTCAGTTATAAATAGAGTACCCCATCAACACAACAAACACACCAATAGAGAAGAAAAACTCTCTCATTAACTTCTCTATACTCTCCCTTTAATTTATATTCTTAAGCTATTAATGAAGTTTTGAGCTTTTGAGTTTTTAGTTTTTAAATTGGGAACTAAACTCTTTAGCTTTTAGCTTATAAATGCCTTCAAAAGCCCTTATCCATCCTCCAGCAGAAAATCCCAGCAACATTACTAAACACATTTCAAAACCATTACTCTCTTATACTCATTCTCTCACTCTCTATGTTTTTAAAATACATCTATCTTGCTACCCATATCTCTAAACATCTCTTTCTCCATTTCTCTTATACAATCTCATACACATTTACTACACCATTACATATAACACGCTACAACTCTTTTAAACTCCACTCTCATACTCTCTCATTCTGAAATTCTAATGTTTTGCTGCCCATAAACACATCTCAATACTCTTCCTAACCACTCTTATAAAAACCTTTCTCATTAAAGGCATAAACTTCTAATACTAAAACCATTCTCCTAGAAGGCACTAAGATCTCGTATCAAAGCTCTTCTCATGGAAGGCACAAATATATCTTACATGAAACCCTTCTCTTAGAAGACACAAATACATCTTACAAAAGCCTTCTCACGGAAGGTTATCCTATTTATAGTTTCACAACAACTGAAAGAGCATTGTTGAGGGGGAACTCATTTAAGTGCATAATAAAATGAGCAAGCTTAACCAGCCTCTACACACAGCTAGACATACTCTCTCTCCCTCTAGTTGCACCCATTTTCTCCATCAATCTTGAAGTTATCATGGCAAATTGCCTCTCTACCATTGGAATCATTCTATTGGAATGCTATCAACTCACTGATACTATACAGCTGGAGCTACAAACCATACAAAGATAAGTAACTCTGTTTATATATCTTTAAATTTATATCATTGAACACATGATTACTTCACCTTTAAATACGTATTGCTTTATTTTAACTACTGTTACAAATATTAATCAAAGCTATTATATTAAACACATATTATATATTTATTCAACCATTATCATGATTCTTAGACTTTGACTTTGACTTTAATGGTTTTGTAAGCTTAAAAATACATTGGTAGCCATTGGACCACGTGGCCCAATGTTGAGTTTCGGATGTAACTCCCTAAACAAACCTGGGCCTAGCAAGGTTACCCCTTCAACAGACCACACGTGACCGAGCAATCGAAAAAATGCTCCCCAAACAACTTGTTTTTTGATGTTTGGTGTGTTAAATGCTAAAATTTAGCATTTAGCAACCATTCAAATCGATGAATCAGATACATGACAAATTAAGTTTTGTGTGTGTGTGTGTCCAAATAGTCATTAAACAATTACATCCAAACAATTAGAGTATTCTAATTTTGTTTTAAGTCCAATAAGAATGAGTTGGGTCGATTTCAATTAATGTATAAATTCCATCATCATTAATTAAAGGAATTTTGAATTGAAGTGTAGTGTAGTGACATGATTTTTTTAATATATAAATAATAGAAAGTGTTTTTTTTTTGTGTGGATAATTCAATAATTATAATAAAGAAGATAAATTGAACCTTAAATCTTATGTTCATATTAGGAGGTACTGACTACTAACTAGATCTTATAAAGTTAAAAAATATACTAAACAAATTTAACTATAAAGCTCTTGACCAATTGCAAGGGAATTGACATAACAGTAAAAGGTAATAATTGCCATTATATTTATAATTCACACCATAACACAAACACAAAGATAAATGACAAATGATAAAATTTAGTTACAAAATTTGTTGTAACCTAAGGGTACAATCTTATTCAATATCTTTGTATAAAAGGTGAATTTTGACAAATCCACCATTAAATTATATCTTCTTCTTATATTCTCCATACTTGTAAAATTTCTAAAAAATTAAAGATCAATAGCTATGTTATCAATAAATTATTGAAATTGCAAGTTTTTGTAGTTTAAAATTATGCATAAAATATGAACTTATAGATCATATAGTAAATAATATCTAATTGATACAAAATTTGACATGTGTATTAAAAACGTAAAGAACATGTAATTCAACGGCTAGATTTCCAAAATATATAGTAATATTTATTTTATTGAGTAAGGTTGTAACCTTATACTACAACAAATTTTGTAACTAAATTTTATCTAAAGACAAATGTATGAAAATTATGGTAAAATTTGACTATGGCTACAACACTAAAAAAGAAGGATAAAGTTTAGTTACAAAATTAGTTGTAGATTTAGATTACAAATTTACTTAATATCTTTTTATTGGATTTTAATTTTGAAAATTCTACTGTTGGATCACATCTCCTTCTTATATGCCGCATACTTGCAAGTTTCTGTAGTTTAAAACTATGCATAAAATATAAGCTTAAAAATCATGTAATAAATAACATCTGATTGGCACAAAAGTTGACGTGTTTATTAAGAGTGAAAAAAACATGCAATTCAATGGTTAGATTTTCAAAATATGTAGTAATGTTTATTTTATTGAGTAAGGTTATAGCCTTATGTTACACTCAATTTTGTAGCTAAATTTTGTCCAAAAAAGAATTATGAGCTAGTGTTAAGTGTAAACATGTAATAAGATAGGAGGACGAGGAAAGAGCAAAACGCAACACAGCTTTTCATTTAGCCCAAACGAGAACTATACACCATTATTTTAACAGATTACTTATTACACATCATCACAAAAAAACAAAGACAAAAAAGAGAGGAAAAAAAAACCCAAAGAATTCACACCCCTTCACAACTTTCCAGATTAGGGCTTTTCTCTCTCTCTCTCTCAAAACCACAAACTTAAGAGTCTCGCTCTCTTTGGTAAGATCTTTCACTCTCTAAATCTTTTTGTTTTTTATGTTTCTGATTTCTCTATTTCCATAAACAAAAGAAAATATGCTTTAATTTCATACTCTCACACTCACCACAAAAATTTCACATATTCAAAAAAAAAAAAAAATGAAGAGAGAACATTTTGTTCTGAAACCCTAGAAGATGGACGAAGGGGAGAGAACGACGGCAGATTAGATGGACCAGTTCCATTGGAATGAGGCAATATTCGCCATCACTAACGTGGCCTTTCTTGGCAAAGAGGAAGAGGACGACGAGGACTACGAGGATTTGTACAAACCCACCATTCGTGTGAGAATAAAGAATACTGCATCATTAATAGTGCAAAATAATTTTCCATGAAAATATTTAGAATTTTTTTTGTGCAGAGTGAGTTTTTTTTTTTTTTTTTTTTTTTTTTTTTTTTTTTTTTTTTTTTTTCACCTTAAGGTGAGTGCTGGTGGACAAGAGTTTTGCAAGTCAGTCACATTGATCATTCTATTTTAGTATTTTATAAGGTATAAGGGGAATCATAATTAGAATCCCCTTCCAATGAATCTTATAATACTGCAAGTTAATATCGGCTGCAAGTTTACACAGTGACATTGACTTTCACACAAAATCCTGAAGATTTCTATTAATCACATATGTACATGATAATAAGATATTAAATTTCATCAAGTGATTGTTAAATCTTTTATGTATTTATTGTTATGTTTGATTAAAAGAAGATGTTACAATAAAGTTTCAGAGCAAATTTCGATAAATTTGATGACTTGATAAATTCAAACAAATTTATGAAAATAAATTTTACACGTGATGGCAATTACATAGTTATTAAAGTGCCTTGTGCTTCTTTTTCTTTTTTATTAATTGGGTGGACCATTAGAGGGCACTGACGTAGTCCAACAGAGTACCAGAATTCCCCCCCCCCCCCCCAAAATAAATGAGTTCCAGACATTTTATTATTTAAGTGGGAATTTTATGGCATGTAATTAAAATGCACTATGTTAGAAATTTGAATTAAACATGATGGGTAAGCAAGGTATGAGTAATTGGGTTGACGTATGATATGAGTCAGAGATGGACTTAGGATTTTAAGCTAGCGGGAGCCGGAGTATAAAGAAAAAAAATACTCCAAAAAAGCATATATATATATATAGTATTAAAAAATTATAAATACTTAAAATCGCTGTTTCTAAATATATTAAGATATAGTCATTTATCAATAAAAAAAAAAAAAATGTCTTTTTTTAATACTAGGCTAGTTAGGATTTTTTTTTGGTTGAAATTAGAGCATTCACATTATTGGTGCTAAAAATTTTAGTTTTTAGCAACTCAAAAAGTTACTTTATCTATTTTACCACCCCATTTTACAATACATCCAATATCAAATGCTCTATTTTTTTATAATTTTATTTAAAATAATATAAAAAATTCATTAAAATAATAAATGAAGCGAGAGAATTTGAGTTTTTTAATTGAAGGAAGAGATATGATATTAATAAAATATTGTATATTATTCTTAACAACTTGCTACAATCAACTGGTACTTATAACAGTTTACTGTAGTTGCAAAACATTTAGTTTTAACTTCTCTAATAACACATGATTTTTTAGTTCTTGGGTGGTAAAATAGTATTTTTTGCTAAAATATAATCACTATTGTAAATTTTTTTATTAGATTTTTTGGTTGAGTAGTTGCTATTTGGGTAAGGCTAATTAGGCTTATTGTGGAGAAAGGAACCTAACTACAAAAACAAAAAATATTATAACTGATGATGCGAAGAAAATCAATAAACTGGATGATTTGGATTTCAAAAGTACGATGACTATCTTGAAAGCCTAAAAAAGAAAGAACAACAACCAAAGGTGACCGGGGTTGCCGGCCAAGAACCCTCCGATGGCAAAGTCAATTTTCTCTTTTAAATTTTGGAGTTCCAATTTTTCAGGAAACGTAAAGCGTACCTTTGTCTGATTTGAATGAGTGTTTATATAGTGTCCTGGAAATAGTTATTAGGCTTGTAACCTCCCTTGGATTTGAGGAGATGCGAGAGTTCAATGATAACTTCCACAACCGTTTAGGAGTTATATTTTTCTCATATAACGGTCACTAGAAGTTATGCGTATGTTACGGAGTGGTGATACGCACTCAGGAATTTTCCTAAGTGTTAAGGGCTCGTCCAGGGATTCTTTTGTTACATGTACCTCGTTTCTAAAGGAGGTTGTTCCTCTTATGGACGAGGCCCTTCAAGACGAGGTTGATAGCTTCCCTAGAACGAGTAGATGCGGTTGTGCCAAATTTGACTGCGAGCGTGCTTTTGTTTGACGACCGTGGATGTTTGATTCATCCTGGTGCTTTCTTGTGGACGACTGCTGGTGTGGATGATCATGGACGGTCTGGAGTATTTTATTTTTCTTCATTCCTCATCAATAACTATATATAAAAAAAATTGGACCCGAGGGGGGCCTGGGCCCCCACCAGGTCCGTCCTTGTCTCTTTCTCTCTCCCTCTCCTTATTTGTGTCTTTTTTTTTTTTTTTTTTAAAGTTAGAGCATTCACATTGGTGGTGCTAAAAATTTTAGTTTTTAGCCGCTCAAAAAGTTGTTTTATCTATTTTACCACCTCAATTTACAATACACTCAATATCAAATGTTTTATTTTTTTCATAATTTTATTTAAAATAATATAAAATAATTCATTAAAATAATAAAAGAAGCAAGGGAATTTGAGTTTTTTAATTGAAATGAGAGATATAATCTTAATAAAATATTTTATTTTATTTTTAACAACTTGTTACAGTCAACTAGTACTTATACCAGTTTACTGTAGTTGACTGTAGCTGCAAAACATTTAGCTTTAACTTCTCTAATAACACATGATTTTTTTGGTTCTTGGATGGTAAATTTTTTTATTGTTTTTATTAAATTTTTTGGTCGAATAGTCGCTATTTGAGTGAGGCTAATTAGGCTTATTGCAGAGAAAGGAACCTAACTACAAAATATATATATATATATATATATATATATAATATATATATATATATTATAACTATAAAAAAAAAAAAGACCCAAGGGGCCTGGGCCCCCACCTGGGTCCGACCTTGATATGAGTCATACATGTGAGTTCCAATTAACTCAACTAGAAAAGTCTTTGATAGTTGAATAAGAGATTTGAGATTCAATCCCCGTCTACATCAAAAACTGATTGGTGTCTTGGTCTGATGATAAAAAAGTTATCATCAAGAGAGGATGCTATAAATTGAAATTGTCTATAAAAAAAAATGATATAATTCGTACTTGATTGTGGAGTTACCATTTAAGCAACATATATCTTGACATAAAAATTAGGATAAATTGCAAAGCATACACTTGAAGTTTGGAGTTGCTTGAATTTTACACTTTAAAATTTGAGAAATTTAATTTTCCACCCTAGAGTTTAATTTCGTTAGCAAAACTACACTCTTGCTCCCTTAGTTAGTTTTAGCTGTTAAGTAACAAGTCATTATGCTGTTTTTTTTTTTTTTTTTTGCCAAATCAGCCTTTAAACTACATGTTTAGTCCAAAACTCAACACAAAATCTTGAATTTTATAAGATGATGTTTCAACATCTGAACCTATTCCCAAATCAAAACAACAAACCCACCCCAAAGTTTCTATTCTACTTATCGTGAACCCCACTAACCCAGCAGCCACAGTGACTACAAGATGATTTGACGGTTAAGAAAAATTTCTAGGCAATCCACCATGTCTGTCTCGGCCATTTGATGAAGAATTATGGTCTAAATAGAAGAAGTATCAGTTGAGGATTAAAACTCCATAAAATTAGTAGCGGAAGTGCATGCAGAATATGGCTATGGGAGAAGCCAATGGAGCTGATGATGGTGCAGCATTGAAAACGAGTTGGTCATCATCAAATTTACAGGCTTTGCTTGTAGTATTGTGGGTTTTCTTTCTTTCTTTCTCTATATGCGAGAGTCAGACAGATTCTAGTGCTAGTTTGGGAGAGTGATGCTTCTATATTTATATAAGCCCTTGCCATGGTTGCTGGGTTCGTGGGGCACAATGAGTAGAAAGGAACCCTGGGATAGATTTGATGTTTTGATTTGGCTAAACAGGTCGTTTAAGGGCTAATTTGGCGGAAAAAAAAAGTTCTTAACAACTAAAACTATTTGAGAGTGTAGTTTTGCTAAGGGAACCAAAATTTAGGGTGTAAAATCAAAATTTTCAAACTTCAGGGTGTAAAATCTAGGCAATCTCAAATTCCAAGGGTGTACTTTGCAATTGTTGAGGTACAAATTTTTGGGCCCTAATTTTTTTAGCCCACTCACAAAATATCCACACAAGCCCAAGAATTATTTTGAAGCCCACATAAATATCTCCCACATATTACTTAAATATTCTCCATGTTATTGGGCTCCCACAAATATTTCCTACATATATAAGCCCCACAAATTACTTTGGGCATTCTCACAATATTACCCATTATATTCTACATATTATCCAACTTGGGTTTTCACAAAATTACCCATCACATTGCTACAAACATTGGGCCATAAAAATATACTTCCTCCACTACAAAAAGCCCAAAATCATTTAACTCATGGATAA
This sequence comes from Castanea mollissima, assembly GCA_014183005.1. Lineage (NCBI taxonomy): Eukaryota > Viridiplantae > Streptophyta > Magnoliopsida > Fagales > Fagaceae > Castanea > Castanea mollissima. Next base: position 52,883,932 of record JACAVU010000005.1, on the reverse strand, counting down.
GACCCAAAAAGCCCAAAAAAACCCTTTACTAAGCCCGTTGCTACACGACAGCTTTCTAAGCCCGTTGCTACACGGCACTTTAAAACTCGTTGCTACACAACACATTTCTAAGCCCGTTGCTACACGGCACCTTTCTAATCCCATTGCTACACGGCACCTCTAAGTCCGTTGCTACACGACAACATTTTTACAAAATCTCAAACTATTTTACAAAGCCCAAATACTAATTTGGCAAACTATTTTGCAAAGCCCAAATACTAATTTGGCACTATTTTAGCAAAGCCCAAATATTATTTGGCAACTATTTCGATTATTTCATAAAGCCCAAAGCCCAAATATTATTTGGCAACTATTTCACGAAGCCCAAATATTATTTGGCAACTATTTCAAGTATTCCATAAAACCCAATATTATTTTGATAACTATTTCATAAAAGCCCAATGTCATATTTGGCAACTATTCCATAAAGCCCAATATTATTTTGGCAACTATTTCATAAAAGCCCAATGTCATCTTGACACCATGTCTAAAAGCCCAAATGCTATTTTTTGGCACATATTTACAAAACTTAAATATTATCTTAACAATTATTTCACTTATACTAAACCCCTTACTCATGGGAAAAATAATACTCATTCTTTAAAAAATACTCTTATTACAAAACTTAAAAAAACCCATGTATATCATCCATGACAAAACTCTTCATTTTGTAGGGATGATCAAGCCCAAACAAGCCCAAATATAAAGCCCAGCTGGGGCCAGCCCAAGCCAAACTCAAGTCCCAGCAACTGGAGCTCACGTGAGCCAACTAGCCAAAACTTAGCACAAATTCAGCAGCTAGAGCCCACTCCCATCAGGTTCCAACTTGTCCAATCAAGTTAGCAAAGTACACATGTCCATCAGAGGTTGAATTCTTCCTCTACAAGCTGAAATATCATCATTTATTGTGTGACATAAAGCTGAAACAGACTTGACATAAGGCTGAAAAGACTTGACCAGAAGCTGAAAGCACTTCAGCCAGCCATCTCCTCTTTCTCCTCCAACCCATTCAATCAAGCATCAAAGGTAGCCATGACTAGGCCATTAAAGCTTCTAAAGCAAGCTGAAATCAACTCATTTTCATGCTAAAAAATATGTATTTTTTGGTTCATGGACCAAGCACATGAACCCCTTATGGGAAAACTTAGGGAAATGTGGTTTGGAGGGCATCAAGGAGTTCCCAGCAGAGGCTCCAAGGTTAACACTTGGCTTGGGGTGATGCAACCTGCCTTTGGGAGCTCTAAATCTAGTAAGCAGCACAACCAAAGTCATTAGCTTAATGTATGCTCTAACCCCATCAGCCAGACCAATCAGCATTAATGTTAAGTCAGAATCCCAGCTGATATTACCCAAAAACAGCAAGAGTCTTCCAAATGGTCAAGCTTACCATTCTTGGCTAACACTCTAAGAACAAATCCCTAAAGATTTTCTAAAGATTGGGAAAGATTTAGTAAAAGCTATTTGCCAATTGCCCCCTAAATCTCTACTATAAATAGAACCCTCCATTAATGCCTCAGGGGGAACAAGAACATACCAAGAAACTCACTCACAGAGAAAAACTCTCACAAAAACCCTTCTGTTTCAGCTCCTCAATATCCCAACAAAGTTCTAAGTCACAAAACTTTCATTCTCAAGCATGGAAACTGAGTTCTTCCATATCTAGCTCAAAAACACCTCCCATACTTCTACTTAAAAACATACAGCTCCTCCCCAGCAGAAAGTCCAGTAATCCTACTATACACTCTCATTCATTACTCATACCTCTCACAAATGACTCTCTCTACCCATTACATATACTACATCCAAGAGCATGCTTTGACACCATAATGATCTTGCTGCAATTGCCGGGATCTCTCTCTCTCTCCCTTCATCTCACACTAAACTTTTCTCATTATTTACTATCATGGAACCCATAATGTTTATCTATTCATTTACTATTCATGGTTCTGATGTAACTGTTAGAGCTAATGGATGGTGATTCTGATGTTTTCTCTTAACCTATGAAATACTCAAAATTTATTTTACTGTACTGCTGGGTTGTTTTTGCTGTAGAAATATTTTTACGGCTGAGTCACTCTTTTTTGCAGAAGTACTTTACAGTTAGGTTATTTTCTACAGAAGCATTCTACCGCTGGGTTATTTTTTTGCAGAAATATTTTTACGGCTGGGTTACTCTTTTCTGCAGAAGTGCTTTACTGCAGGGCTATTTTCTGCAGAAACACTTCATTGCTGGGCTATTCCATACATTATGCTTTTCAACCGCACTAACGCGTCTACTATATGGATTGTTTATGGGCCATTCTTGTAAGTTTGAATCTAGGCCCGAGGCATAAAAATACGGTGAATTATTTGGATCTTTGCCGATAGCCTTCGGGCCGTACATCGGGTCCATCGTTGAGTTTCGGTTTAAGCCCCCAACCCAACACAAATCTCATTTGTCGAAAAGGGAACTTTTTTTTGCCCCCGATAGCAATTTACCCTAAAAATTAATATATGGTAACTTAAAAAAAAATCAATATGTGATAAGAGATTAGATTTTGAATATGATATAATTGGCTATAGATGTGTTGAAAAAATAACAAAATTTATTAAGTACTACAAAATAATGTCGAAGGAGCAATGGAGTCATCATATATGATTGAAATCTTTTACCCTTTGTTGTAACAGTCAGGTTATTAAAATAAGAAAAGAAAAGGAAAACAATAAATAATACCAGATATATCAACTATTTGGGACCATTCCCTTTCTCAAAATAATAAATAAATTGGGACCATTCCTTTGTCTATACGAAAGTAAGCAAATCAAGTTTATTGGTTCAGGCTTGGATAAATATATCCAATAACTTATCTTGTCTACTTTTCTACATATATTATATATATATATATATATTATTGCATAAAATACCTTTTAAATACTATGTATGAGGCTATGAGCTGTATCAAATTAAATTTTATATTAATGGGTTCCAGCTAGTTCAATGGGTAAAGTCTCTGATAGTTGAATAAGAGATTGGGGATTTCTGCTTATACCAAAAACTGATTGGTATCTTGGTCTGATGATAAAGAGCTATCATCAAGAGCGGACGCCATAAATTGAAACTCTCTCTAAAAAAAAGTATTCTTTTAAAAAATTTATATTCCAATCAATAATGGAATTTGCTTAAATAAAACAGTATTGTGTAATTCGATACATGTGCCTGAAATGTTAAAAAAAAAAAAATCACTCAAAACCATGTAATTGCTTGTTTAAGTCTTTTCCAATTATGGCTTTACTTTGTGGTTAGAATTTAAAAAAAATTATAAAAAATGTGGGGCTTAATTATAAACTTATGAAATTGTAGAATTCGATTGGAAACCAACAATGAATTTTTTTTCATAAAAAAACAATGAAATTTAAAACGTAATTTACCTTTAATTTCCATAAATAAAAAAAATTATAATGCATCACACAGTTGTTAACACTAGTTATCATTGTTTAGAAAGCTTATATTAATTAAGATCAAGTTTTAATTAAAGAAGAAGAACTGAAGAAGCTTTAACATTTAAGGCCATTATTTGAAAATAAAAGATTTTCTAAAAAAAAAATTTTTGGTGTGTAGTGTGGCTTCATATTTTTGTCAATGAAAAAAAAAATGTTTTTTTTTTTTTTTTGTTTTTGTTTGTAATTACATAAAAAATGTAAGCTACTTTTCAAAAAAGGAAAAAAAAAAAAAAAAAAAACTTTCATCATCACCACCACAATTGTTCATTTTCACTCCTATAAGGTTGAATATTGATCCAAGCAATGTCGACCAAGTCATTGAGAATATTGATCCAAGCAATGTCGACCAAGTCATTGAGAATATTGATCCAATCCAATCACATAAGGTTGAATATTAATCCTGTGACCCAACCTAATCACATAAGGTTGAATATTGATCTAATTAATGTTAACGAAGACACTAAGAATTATCAATTGATTTTTGGTGAGGTTGTGTTGGTTGAAACTTTGGTGCCTCCAGTAAAAGGTTTAAAGTTGATGCTTTAAGTGTTGTTAAAGATAGTGAGCTTATGGATATCTTAACATCTTTGTCTAATATGGTGGAGATCTTTGAGATATTTATCAAATCATACCATACTAGGAAGGGTGAAGGTGACGAATAATCATGATTGGCAAGGCAAATCATTGTGCAAACTTTTGAGTTAGGTGCATTTGGTTTATAGAATTAGGGATTGACATTTGACTTAAAATGATCAAGTTTAACATGTACACTTTAATTAAATTAGAATAGAATTCCTATTTTATATATATATTTTTTTAAAATTGAATTCCCTCACTTTAATTAAATTAGAGTAGAATTCCTATTTTATATTTTTTATAAAAAAAAATTTGAATTCCCTCTATATGTAAGTATACTTGCAAACCAATCATTCAAATCGATCAATTCGAACACATGGGTTAGTTTACTTGACCACTCCCATATTACATTCAAATGTTCATAAAAAAAAAAAATTACATTCAAGCCATTAGAGTATTCTAATCTTTTTTTTAAGTCCAATAAGAATAAGTTGGGTAGATATTTGTTAAATTATAAAATTAATTATCATTAAATAAGAGATCTAAATTTGAAGAGATCCAAATTTAAAGTGAAGTGAAATGATTTTTCTTTTTAATATATAAACAATAGCAAGGGTGTAGACAATTTAACATTATAATGAAGGAGATAATTTGAAATATGAATGTTATACATATATTAGGGAGACTTAGTTTTTGTCCAATGCCTCAAATGTATTGAATTCACTACAATCATGACACGTATTCAAAAATAAATATTTGCCATGATCGCAGTGAGTCATGATGATAAGTGATCTGATGGTAAGTAATCATTGCCATTTCAAGTCCACAATAACATAATTACAAAGACAAAATGTATGAAAAATTTTGGTAAAATTTGACTGTGGCTACGCTAAAAAAGAATTTATAGGCTAGTGTTAAGTGTAAACGTGTAATAGGCGGATGAGGAAAGAGCAAAAACGCAGCGCAGCCTTTTGTTTTAGCCCAAACGAGAACTATACGCCATTATTTTAACAGATTACTCATTACACATCATCACACACAAAAAAAAAAAAAAAAACAAAAAAAAAACCAGAGAATTCACACCCCTTCACAACTTTCCAGATTAGGGTTTCTCTCTCTAGAAACCACAAACTCAGAATCTCTCTCTCTCTCTCTCTCTCTGGTAAGATCTTTAACTCTCTGAATCTTTTTGTGTTTTTTTATGTTTCTGATTTCTTTGTTTCCATAAACAAAAAAACATGCTTTAATTTCATACTCTCACACTCACCACAAAAATTGATTCAAAAAAAAGAAGAAGAAGAGAGAAACGTTTCGTTTTGAAACCCTAGAAGAAGATGGACGAAGGGGAGGGAACGACGGCGGATCAGATGGACCAGTTCCATCGGAACGAGGCGATATCCGCCGTCGCCGACGTGACCTTTCTCGGCGAAGAGGAGGAGGACGAAGAGGATTACGAGGATTTGTACAACGACGTCAATGTCGGCGAGGGTTTTTTGCAGTCTTTGAAGAAGGGCGAGGAGTTAGGGTTTAAGGAAGAGGAGGCTGAGGAGGAGGAGGAGGAGAGGAAGCTAGAGTCGCCGCCGAAGGTATCGCAGGAACAACCGCGTGGTGCTGTTTCGATTCCTGGTGTGGGTGAAGGTAGTGGGAATGTTAGGGTTTCGGGTTCTGGTGGGTTTGGTGTTGGTGTTGGTCAGAGTAATCAAGGGTTTAGAGGGAATGAGATGAAAGGGAGTGGTGGGATTAGGGTTGAGTTAGTTCAACACAGTAAGATCAATGAGGTTGTAGAGGAGCAAAGTGGGTTTAGCAATAGCAACAACAACAACAACAACAGTAATGTGAATATTAATGGTAATAATAGTAATAGTGGTGTTGGGCATGCTGTGCCTGTTGGGGTTCCAGGGAATATTGTTGGTGGGCAACAGCAATTACATGGTAGTGTTGGTGTTGTTGTTGGTGGTGTTGGTGGAGTTAATGAGGGTGTGGTGAGGCCTAGTGGGAATGTGAATGGGTTTGGGAATAGTGGAGGTGGAGGAGGAGGTGGAGGTGGAGGTGGAGGTGGGGGGACGATATTGTTTGTTGGGGATTTGCATTGGTGGACGACGGATGCGGAGTTGGAGGCGGAGTTGTGTAAGTATGGGGCAGTGAAGGAGGTGAGGTTTTTCGATGAGAAAGCTAGTGGGAAGTCGAAAGGGTACTGTCAGGTGGAGTTTTATGACCCTGCTTCGGCGACTGCCTGTAAGGAAGGGATGAATGGGCATTTGTTTAATGGTAGGCCGTGTGTGGTGGCGTTTGCCTCTCCTTTTAGTGTTAAGAGGATGGGTGAGGCTCAGGTGAATAGGAATCAACAGATGGCCCAATCTGGGGTTACACAGGGGAGGAGAGGTGGGCCTAATGATGGTGGGGGTAAGAATGGTGGGGGTGGTGGTGGTGGTGGTGGGAGTAATATTGCGACTGGTGGGAATTATCAAGGTGGGGATAGTAGTAATAATAATAATAACAACAATAATAATTACAATAACAACAATAATTATAATAATAATAATAGAGGTTATGGGAGAGGGAATTGGGGCAGAGGGAATGGGCAAGGAGGAATGGGGAATAGAGGGCCAGCTGGGCCAATGAGGAATAGGGGTGGTGGTGGGATGGGAGGGAGAGGTATAATGGGGAATGGTGGTAATGGGTTTGGTCAGGGTATTGGTGCAACCCCACCTTTGTTGCACCCTCAGCCAATGATGGGTCAGGGTTTTGATCCGGCATTTGGTGGGCCTATGGGGAGAATGGGAGGCTATGGAGGCTTTCCTGGTGCTCCAACACCTCCATTCTCAGGGATTTTGTCTTCATTCCCTCCTGTAGGAGGTGTTGGTTTGCCTGGAGTAGCACCACATGTGAATCCAGCATTCTTTGGAAGAGGGATGCCAATGAATGGAATGAATGGAATGGGCATGATGCCCACATCTGGTGTTGATGGACCTAACATGGGAATGTGGTCAGATCCTAGTATGGGTGGATGGGGTGGTGAGGAACATGGTGGTGGGAGAGCTGGGGAGTCAAGTTATGGGGAGGAAGCTGCGTCTGACCATCAATATGGTGAGGTGAGTCATGATAGAGCAGGTTGGTCGAATGCCATGAAGGAAAAAGATAGAGGTTCAGAAAGGGACTGGTCTGGTTCTTCTGAGAGAAGGTATAGGGATGATAGAGATCCAGGTTATGATAGGGAAATGCCTAGAGAAAAAGATGTGGCTCATGATTCTGACTGGTCAGAAAGAAGGCACCGCGATGATAGAGATATTGGTCGAGAACGGGATAGGGAGCGTGATCGGGACCGAGAGCGATCCCGGGATCGTGACCGTGAGAGGTCTCGTGATAGAGACCGTGACCGTGAGAGGTACAGAGACGACAGAGATAGGTATGCTGATCATCATAGGTACAGGGACCAGGAAGTGGAGCATGAGGATGAATGGGAAAGGGGCCGGTCATCAAGGACTCACAGCAAGTCACGGATATCACAAGAGGAGGAGCATCACCGATCAAGGTCAAGGGATGCTGATTATGGGAAGAGACGGAGGCTTACCTCTGAATAACTGAATCAAATGCTTCTTATTTGTTGAACAGCTCTGGATTCATCATGATACTTGGACTCTCCTTCAAGTGCTGTTTGTGGGGTCCTTGATTTGTTGAACAGCTGTTCTCACTTCATTGCCTGAAATTTCTTAACTGCTTCTTCAACACAGGAGCATGGCTCCATTCCTGCGTGAAGAAATGTAAGTTCCTGAAATTTTTTCCCTTTCATATGTTAATTGTTGGATAATGATCATGAGTCTTCTCTAACTGTTGCATGCTTCTGTTGTTGTGCATTTGACAAACTGTTACTCATACTTTTACATTATAAAAATGCTCATACTGTTGCTTGTACTTGCTTGTTGGAATTGTTTCCTGCTAACTTTGCTGTACTGTTGTGTTGCTTTTCAGTCATTAACTGTACAGAAAGTTGTCTGTGGCTTATGAACCTTACAATAGTTCAAAATATAAATGTGCTGATAGTGATGCTTGTCTTTTATATTGAGAAGTTTTTACACCATTTTTGTTCTTCCTGGTATTGTTTTATGCCACTGCAATATACAGGCTCTTTTTGTTGGATACACTGCTAGCTTGTTGCTTTTACTAAACTCTAGTTTCTCTTATCTAGAGTCTCAGCTATAACTTGGAAACATTTCTCTTTTTGCTAACTTTTGACTTCATGAAGTTGCTATGCTCTAGTTCCTATCTAGTTACCACATCTTTTATGTTTATCTAGTCTTTGGTTGACAATGAAATGCAAATTCTTTAGTTTTGGGTTTTCTTTGGAAAAGAATTCTCCTCGTATAAGTGATTTTTTATACAATTTTAAAGATCTTGAGATGTTGCACAAGGTTTCATCAGCACTTATGACCTTTTTCTCCCTGTTTTCGTTTTCCGTTTCTTTCTCAATTTTGACGTGCCTAGTATCTCTCATTATATTTATTATTTTGTGCATCTTGCACTTAGCTTGTGCCTTTTCCTAGGTTTCTTGTTTTTAGCCCCTTTGTTTTCTCTTGAGAGTTCCCTTTTTATTTATAAAAAAAATTGAGAAAGAGTACAGTCTACATGAATGAGAAAGAGTTCCCTTTTTATTTATTAAATGATTTTATTTATAAAAAAAGAAAAGAAAGAGTACAGTCTACATGAATGGAGGCAGAATGTGGTTATGACATCACCATTACTTCACTGATTTATGCACCTTAGTTCCCTTGAAAGAAATATGTCAAGCGGAAGTTCAAAACTCCTACCACATTGATGCGGTTTCCTGAATTTTTAATAAATGAGTATTTTTTTATAGATGATTTGTGAAAATATCTGTAGCTTTTAGAAACCTTAATATCAACAGCATCGAAACTACTGTATTAAACTTGATAGATCACTCTGAAGGACAATAAGTTTCTAATTAATAATATAAAAGGAGGAGATGCTTCTCCCCTCAAAGAAGTAAAGGGAGGGTGGAGGGGAGATTTTGCTTCATCTGTCATTTGCCTTCTTTCACATAGTTATTCGGACAGTACTATAACTGTTTATGTGGATTTACTCAAGATAACCTGTCACATGAGCTTCAGCATGTATAACCCCACCACTATTCTTTTGACGTTTTGGAGGGAGAGGAAAAAGGTGAAGATGCTGAGCTAGATGGAAACTCATTCAAAACCATTTTCCTAGTCCTTTGCATGATTGGCTGTGTGCATTGGGCAATATTGCATGGGTTCTTTCTTGGATTTTATTGCATTTTCAGTTGTAATATGTTTAGAGGATCTAGTTTATACATCAAATGTATATTTTCTCTTCTTCTCTCATAAATTTCTTACTATCAAAGAGGGGGTAAGAAATTCTTAACAGTCCCATTGTTTGCCCAATCAGGGAGACTTGGAAATATGTTTCATTTATCCTGCCATGCTGAAATTATTCATTTTAAGTGAAATTGCAAGTTTGGAATTTTCTCTTGCCCTGTTAAGCATACGAAAGTATATTCCATTGGGCCGTACTGCAGTAGACAGTAACCCAGGGTGAACAATTAAGTATAAGCTATGCTAAATAGAGTTAGTGGGCCACTATGTATGTACCATGCTAGAACTGAGATTTAGCTTATTTTTCAGTAGGCATATTTTGACATAGGCAGATAGGATGCCAGTGGATGCAGTACTTTTTTATATGCTCCTAGGTCCTACTTGCTTTGGAGTGCTTGCTAATGTTTATGGTGACCATGGAAGTAAGATATAGGGTTTGTTTGAGATCTGCTTATTTTGTTGGAAGTATTGTAAATAAAGGTAAAGATAAAGGTTAGCTAAAATAGTATAGTGGGACTCATAAATAGTACCAAAAAGTATAATGAGGCTCATGAATAGTAGTAAAAATAAGCTAAATATTAAAATAAGCTGGTTTTTTAAGTTGGACCCAAACACACACCTAGTTTACATTTTATCAATTATTGTGGATCTAGTTGTTCACATAGACCTGATTTGTAGCAGAGGAGATCATATACTTATTTATTTAAAAGAAACTTCCATTGGTCTTCTTATGTTCATTATGCATTAAAAAATTTAGACAGACTAGTTTATTGATGGTGTATATGAACAAGATTTTCTATTTTTGGACATGCTTTCTGGTTCTGTTCAGGAGGACTTCCTCGTGCTGTCCTTTATCAATTTTGTGCTGTTGTTGCTTCCTGTTTATTATTTGCTATTATAAGAATTGCGATACTAATAGGAATTATTTTTCATCTAATTCTTTGTTTCATAGTTTGAAGGATATTTGATCACTGGGGAAGTAAAGCTGTTCAGCAGAACTCTGGGTTGCCTTGGAGACAAGAGGACTTCAAACTTCTACTTGGGAGAGAGACAATGCATGGTGTTTACTGGTTGGCCTACATTGATGTGGAAGTGGAACTCTTTCTTTAAGTTTTTAGCTTTCTTTTCATTTATGTTTTAGTTAATTAGAACTTGATCAAACCAATGTTGTGGATGATAATGTAATGGCTTGAAATTGCTGAAGTCTGAAATGTGGTAGATTGTTGTACAACTTAAATGTATGAATGGTGATGTAATAGGATTTAGTTGTCTAGTTGGTAATGTTCCTTTTCTGATTGTCTAGTTGTATCCTTTGACCCCTCTTTTTTTGTTTCTAGAATACCATGTTAGCCATGCAAATCTTTTGTGAAGATGTAGAAGTAGAATACTAACCATTTCATTTATGCGATTCTTTCAACCCTGGAATTGTATATACTACATTGTATATATCGATATATTGAAGTTGATCAAATTTTCATAATGTGCATACCTGCTCCCTTATTTTAAGCTGTTCAGATATTTCATTCCCCTTCTTATTTAGACACTTGGGGTGTGTTTGAATGGAGGGAGATATCAGTTTGGATACATGTATCATTCCTCTACAGGTTTCATATGGCTGTGGTTCACATGATGTGAGAAGGAATATGTATGCATCTTATGCATAAGATATTTATTGGGAAATGAGGGAGAGTAGATGAGAAAGCGGTTGAAATATATTAAAAATTAGTAAATTTTGGTCATTTTTTTTTTACTCTGCTCTCCCCTCATTTTCCTCCATCCAAATATAGGGATAAATTAAAAAGGTCAATTGCACCATGGGTGGAATAGCTAAAATTTGTTTTTTTTGGAACAATAGTAACAACCCCCCATGGATGTGATGGCGTGCAAATTAAAGAGCACACCTGTTGCATCTACTTTATTCTCGCAAACGCTATCTCGATTGGGAGATCTAAATGGTTGCATTTGGAGTGCAGAAATGGAATCAATATAGAGATTGTGTTCTGTGAGTATTTTGTATATGCAACCATCAGAGATAACATGCATCCATGTTGCTTACAATTGCCTTTTGAGACACCACAAAAATACATGACCTATTCTGTGGGTGAAATTGTAGTGGATGTGTCCTGTCACCATGTGAAAGGCGCAAATTCCAAAACGCTATTCCCTGTAATATTCTAGCTATGGATTCTCCAAACAATAGGTGAATAATTCAAAGCAAGAGTCTTGTGGTTTTCAAGAGCCTAAACTAAGCCTAAAGGTTGAGACTGCAAAAGGCAAAATAATTACTCAAGGGAAAGCATCAAACAAGGAAAAAGGATATTGGTACTATCGAATTTTGGTTACCTACTCCAAGCTATTTTGCTGTCATCCACATCTCCTTCAAAAATGTACCAATGGAGAAGACATAGATGCTAGTACCAAGCAATAAAATTAATGCAGCTTACTGTTGGGGTTGACTGAGTTACAGGGTTGATATGAACCATAGTGAAAGACATCATAAAAGTCCGAGGTTACATGGAATTCACGGTTGGGCCCAATTTGTGTTGTCAGTCTCTTTCATTCTAGAATCCAACCATCCTAAAATTTTAGTTCGATCCAGATTGAGCTCTCCAACGACTCTGTAATTTACTGCTCTTTATTAGTACGTTCTTTTTTTCTTGGGTGAAGTTGGTAGCTTGTTGAAAGTTTTGATGGTGGTTAAGTGAAGCTTGATCATGACCCAATCCTGACCTGCTCACAGACCTAAAGGAGTTGAATTATCCAACTCTAACAACCATATATTTTACCACTTCCAACGAGTGATTACAAAATAATCGTGAGATATAAATGTATAAGTCCAGTTAATGAGTGTTCTTAAAACATTTGTTAATGCATCATTTTACGAAAAGTTTTATAAAAAATTTAAAAAGTTGTGAATAAAAAATAATTACTTTTTTATTCTTTCATAAAAGTTTTTTTTTGAAAAATTTAAACCAATATCCTTAATGCATCCGTACACTTCTTTTCTTTTATATATATATATATTATATATATATATATATTATTTCTTTCGAAATGTTTTATTTCTTAATCCTACACACCATGCTTGCCCTTTGGGTAATCCAATGCATTAATACAACACATTTACGTTGTACTTGAAAAATTAATTGTCCTTTGTTGTAAAATTTAGCCCACAATTTTTTTTTTTTAAAGAGAGATGATAGGGAACTGCATCTCTAGGTTTTTGGCATAACTTATTTTGTGTGAAATAAGGTTTAAAAATGTTCCAAGGCTTCTTGAAATATTATTCACTAACATTTCAAGACTTTTGTTAATGGGTGTCTTAAGCACGCGTTAAGAAGACTTCTAGGAGATCTCACTTTCATTGGAAAATAACAAAATTTACTTTAAAAAAAAGGCTTTTGCCAATGAATGCACAGAGAAGAATGGTTAAAGTGCATTTGATGTTTTATTAAAAAACATTTTTATACACTTCCCAAAAATAAGGTCATATAGAAATATACACAAAAAAAATGCATAACATAACTGCAATCAATTTATGCGTGTAAGTCAATAAATTATTAATAAATGTATTTTTTTCTTAAAAAAATGTATATTACAACTTATTATTAAACATTTATTAATTTTTAACTGATAGCCTTAAAACATTTGTTAACATTACCCATTAAAAAATTAGACGCTAGATTAAAAGTGACTCAACATCCTATATAATGTTGCTTGACAGCATTATAAAATTCTACCTTAACGGATGTACTTAGATAGTCATTAACTGAAACCAAACTTCAATCCATTACAAAATGGAACAAACAAAAATTATATAGTTCATGATTACAAATCTATGGCACTGTAATTTTACCTTCCCATTCCATTATATCCTCATCCTTCACCCAAGTTTCAAAGCAAAATTCCTACCAACCTACTTAAGCATAAATTTACCCACTCACCCACCCACCATAGGAAGAACCAATCTCATTCTATTCAAACAAAAAATAAAACTATCAAACCTCCTTCATTCTCTAACCCCAAATTACAAAACAAAAACATCAAAGTAGAAAAGATTAGAAATAACACAACAAATGTAATAAAAACACTATTGACTTTGATTGACACTAATTTTCTACGCATGTTTTCCTTATTTTTTCTCTTTCTCTCTCATCACATGCACCGGTTACATAAAATAACTAATAGAACAACCGACAATTATCAAAATCAACTTCTATTGTATCCAAGTTCAACAAACCCAGACTAATTCAGTAAAAATTACACACACACATATATATGAAAGGAACGTTAAATACAAGTAATGGTAAGAACACATAATTTGTAATTTGCCGTAACTTTGTGTTCACGTTGCTAGTTATGATTGGTAAAAGTGTGATGGCTCGCCACGTGACGAATTGTAACATATAATTGTGGCAAATTATGTGTTCTTAACATCTCTCTTGAATACACATGTTACATATCATCGTAGTTATCTTGATCGACCTGTATTGGACCTGAGTTCTGCGTAGTTGTGTCCACTTAAACCACCACTGTTACTGTTGCCACCGCCGCCGCCACCGCCGCCCGACATATGATGAAACCCACCAGAGCCATACACGTGTCCTTGATGAATCATCATCCCCATCCCACTACTAGTACTACCACTACTCACTCCATAAACATCACTTCCATTTCCCAAACCCACACTCACACTCACCGAAGACGCGCCGCTGGGGCCGTCCTTCTCACGCGCCGCCACAGTCTTCTCCCCCTCCATCTCTCTAAACCTCTGCAAGTAAACCTTCAATGGCTCCACGTAGTCCTCGAACCCGAGCGTCGTCATCGCCCACAGCAAATCGTCACCGTTGATCGTCTTCCGCTTCTCTCTCTGGCACTTGTCGGAGGCCTCGCCGGTGATGAAGCTGATGAACTCCGACACGCATTCCTGCACAGTCTCCTTCGCGTCCTTGGAGATCTTCGCGTTCGCCGGAAGCGCCTTCTTCATGATCCGGCTCACGTTCGCGATCGGCAAAAACCTGTCCTGCTCACGTGGCGACTGCTCATTGGCCGAGCCGCTCCCTCCTCCTCTTCCTCCAGAATCGTTGTCGGAGTCCGCCATTGATGGACCTTGGAGGTAATTTTCTTCAATTCAAACTTTTTTTTCTTTTTTTGAAAAAAAAAAATAAAATTAGAGTCGTGAATTTAGGTAGCGATTTTAGAATTCAGAAACAAAAGCAATAACCGTGAAGAGAGTTTTCGGTTTTGAACGTAACGGAAATTTCGGGTTTCGGAGGTGATCGGAAAATTAAAATGACGAATCGGAGTTTTGAGAGAGAGAGAGAGAGAGAGAGAGAGAAATTTTTGGGAGCGAAAAAGAATTGAGTTTGAGTCCGTTGGATCAGAGAGTTAATAATGCGAATCCAGGGTGACACGTGGAGTTTTGTGGACCGTTGTTAGTCGATAAGTGTGTGTTTGCACGGACGGGTTTGGAGCCGTCCCATTTTTTGAGTGGAGGGTGATGTGGACCGTTGATTTCGCATCTTGGCACGTGGGCGGTCTGACCTGGATTATGTTTTTATTTTATTTTAATGATTTAGTCAATTGTCTTTGATTTATTTATTTATAAATTTCAATAACTATGCAAAGGGTTAAGATGCATATTAATCATCGAATTCGTTTACAATGTTGAGTGATTTTATATGAATATTCATTTTAAAAACAAATTAGTGATTTTTTATTTCTAAAGCTATGAATATTCTTTTTTAAAACAAATTAGTGACTTTATGTTCAAAGATTCATACTTAAGTAGTGTCATTTCTTAAAAATAAAAAATAAAAAAATTAGTGTCTTTAAAATTGTGTCTTTCATGATATTTGTTATTTGAGGTAAAACTTAAATACAATATCTTAAGTGTAATATAATAAATTTAAATATATGGTTGTATTAACTAATAAAACACAAATACAATTTATTTTTATTCAAGGCAATAAATAAAAAAATAAAAAAAAGGTCTTCGGTTTGGACTCATTGGCCTCAAACCATGTGATGACAACGGATAATACCTTGTATATCACTGGGGTCTTGATAGGGTTATCATTGTGGGTACAACATATTTGTTAAAGCGTCACTATTTGAACCGCTTAATTCTTATTATATATCATGTAAAGTGTTACACGGTATACGTTTGAATTTTATTCGAAAAACTAACATATTAAACTTAAAGAATTTTATTTTAAGTGGTACTCAATAATATGATACTAATTATATTTATTGTCACTTGAATTTATAGTAATAAAATTGGTAATAGCTAGAGTGCACAAACCTTCCACTTAATATTTTATAAGAATCCTTTTCCAAAAGCTATTTTTTAAGAATCTTGCACAATCTTAACGCCATTAAATTTGACTGAAGTGTTATTGGTTGTCACGGCCTGCAAGAAATGCTGTGCATTTTGTGCCTAAAACGAATATGCTTCCTTTTCTTTTTGTTGGTTCTGCCCACTCTATTACTATGTACTGTATAAATGAGACTTGCTTATTTTCTTCTTTAGTTTCTTGATTTCTGTAAGTTATTTGATGTAAGAAATAAAGAATATAAAGGTTTATTTATTTATTTATGAATATGTAAGAATATAAGGTTCACACTTCTACTTCTTTATTCTCTCTTTTCAAAAGGAGGTCAACCATATTTATGTGATCCAATAATAATTATGATGAACAACTAAGTTCTCAAGACTTCAAGAAGATTGTAATCACTCAAAAAAATTTAATTTTTAATTTTTTCCTTAAGGTGCTCAGGCTTGTTCCTCAAGCAAGAACCTTTATTTTCTAGGCCGCTGATCAGTTGCATTTTTTTGAGCCATTCGAAAGTGATTGTAATAGATATTAACACTTCTTTGGGCTATATAAAAGAAGTCATGTAAAAGCTTCTCGTAAGATAAATAAGACCAATTTAATGGTCCTGAATTTGATTGGTTTATCACTTTGTGCTTTTGGTTTCCTTAGATGGGTCAACAATAGAATTAATGTTATACCTAAATAAACCTATATAGTTTTCATGGAGAGTTTAGATTTCTTTAAATTATGAACAGTATAAGAATTCATTAGATATTAATATTTCCATTCTCCAAAAAAAAAAAGAAGGAAAATAACACAGATAAAACTTACATTTATTTATTTTTTAAATATCACACATTTTCACAAGACCAATGAGTCCTATTTCTGATTTTTTTAAAAAGTTCAACCTCTCTCTCTCTCTCTCTCTCAAATTTTTTGATAAAGAAATGATGTTCTAGCCTTTGGTCAAAGATCAAACTAATCACCTCCTATTCATGAGGCACCCTAGAAACCCTTAGACCAGTAGTGTGGTGAATTGAATATGTGATTTGCGAATTTACTTCATATTTTAACCACCGAGTGCTAGTAGAGGGTCACTTACTCTTTTTCTTAGTTGCCTATTATTATATTAATGCACTACATGAACCACATATATTACAAAATCAATTACGAGGAGAATATAAATTAAAAATTGAATTAATGACCAGAACCAAAATTGTCAAAAATTATAATCATAATAAACGAGTTAAAGGTATATATAGAATAATAGTTATAAATATACCGGTAGAATACTGAAAATATAATAATCAATCCCAAGGAAATATAAATTAATGCAATAATGTGTCTTAAACAATTTTGGCCAATGACTCAAAATTTTTAAAGAACTTCTCCTAGAATAGTTTCCAAATGCAAAATGAAATTCATAAGCTATATATATATCATAATAATATTTTTTTGGGGAAAAAATGATACAATCACTGTAAGATGAATGGAGAAAAGTAGGTTTTAACTTATTTTTTTAACCTTATTTCTACCATCTTTCAGAGGATTGGCTTCTTCAATGATATTCTTTTAATAACAATTTGTCTGAATAGTAAATCAGGTTGCATAAAAGACTTCTGATGATAATTTTTTTACAATTTCGAAACCATTAAAATGATAACTTAAACAATTAAAGGAATTTTATCAAACACAAAACGGTGATTTAATGCATGAGTTTGAATTATTCTCGTACCATGGGCATAAAAAAATATGTATTAAACTTAAACCTACCTCGTACCACTAATTGAAGAGCCAATTGGTCTTAGTTTTCACGAGTTTTGAAAGGTATTTTGGTCCCCCCAAAGTGTTTAAGAGGGGTTAGATATATATATTTTTACTTATAAAATAAGAAAAATTTATGTCTCATCTTAATTTAATAATCTATCTTCGTTATCTAACTTATTAGTTTAATAGCATTATCAACCAGTGAGGTTTGTGTCTGGTGGCATTGCTCATTTGCTTAGTGGCCACACCCACAATAACTTGCACGTATGCTACAATGATAGTGCCAAATCTTCCATTTTTAAAATATGCAGGTATGAATGCATATAGCTCACCAAACCCTTCACTTTTTGCATCATTTTTTTTTTTTTTGAAATAATGTAGACAAAAGACACAAGTGATGGGGAAGGAGGGAGTAGGAAGATAAGACTTAAAATACTAGTACTTACAAAATGGCTTAACCTTTATAAGTACTAACGAGACTTATAAACCAAAAACTTACTCACTCACTCACTCACTCACTAACCTTTGCATCATTTGTTTAAGGTTGTCTATTCCCCTATCAATATTTTGGAAAAATAATATAGTAGAGGCTTCAAATTAAATTCTATAATAAGTTACAAATTGAATCCTATATTTTAATAGAGGTTTCAAATTGTATCCGTTTTCAATTAAAATTTTGAGCCCTACTGTTAGAGAAGGAGGGTTTGAATGAAGGTCTCTTATATGAACTTATAATGATTTGATTTTTCAAATAATTCCAACAGAGATGTCTATGGTTCAAATCACCCCTCTCTAACTATCAAATTATATATATATATACTATATTTTACTATTGTTTATACCCGAAGTTGAACTTCAAGAACTACTCAAGAATTTTGATTGTATGACCTCATTCAATCATTCTATAAAGTAATAAAAAAATAGTAAGAAAGCACTCACCAAGTCTATCATAGGATGATATGGTGTCAGACTTTAGCCTTAAATCATAATCTCGAGTGACTAATTTGTTGATAAGAAACAGAGCCTCTCCTCGTTGCAATTAAAGTAGACCCATTGAAAACAGATAGTAACCATGAAGTATCAAATAATCCCAAACAATAATTTCAATTAGTACAATGATAACAAAAAACTACACTACCAAAAATACTAATTTGTCATTAAACGCGTGTAAATGATCTGCCATCCACCACTTATGCCTCTAATTAGTCTCCTAGGGGTCTTGATTACTAGAGCTTAGATTAGTGCTCCACTACTTTTAAGTGGAGGATTTTGACAAATTATCATTGTTTTTTAAGATAATAAGTTTAAAGTGTAATTATTAAAAAAGTGATAGGAGGATATTTTATGTTTATCTTGCATATAAAAAGTCAGACGGTCTAGTCTCTTATAGTTAAACCCACTAAAATGAGAGTAATTTTTAGGTACTCTAGGAATATGGTATATAATACTTCATTCTCTCACGTTTATAGTTGTGTCTATTTTTTGAATTTATGATAAAATTCATCATAAATATAAAAGAAAAAATCTTCATTTCACTATACTCCAAAAATACCTAAGTGTATTCCACAAAATGATGCTACATTCTTCTTTGTAACAGGTAATGCATTGATCCTCCGTACAAACATGAAAAGGACTACAACTTTTGACAATTACAACTGGATTTCTTAACCCCATAAATTGGTGTGATTAGTCAACCATACAACAGAACTTTCCCTAACGTATAGGTCCTAGGATGGTCCATGATATTGTGGCTATTGCACTCAAAACAATTTAATTGAAAGCAGGCTGAAAAAAGGTGTCAAAGAAAGTTAATGCTCTATTAAAGGTCACATACAATTTTCCTCCCCTTTTTAAAAATTTTAAATTATCTTTGCTCAACCCTAGGTTTTTTTTTTTTTTTTTCAATTATTGGTTTTTTTAAAATTTTAAATTATTAGTTTGTGATATATTTTTGTCTCCTAACTAATACCTTAAGGCCACTCCAATAGAATTATCAAGTAGACTACACTCAACCAAAATTAGTCAAATACTTTAAGAGTCTATTTTTGATGGGTTATATTAAGAGCCTTGGAAACCCATGTTAACAAAAGAAAAGGATCGAGTTCAACATCCTTAGTGCAAATATAATTCTTGTCATGTTTATTTTGCTTAGAAGAGCACATTTGTATCTTCCTACTCAACCCAAGTCCAAATTAAGTAGAACCCTACTATAAATCAGTGAAGTCGATACCGTACCGACCGGTATGTATACTGGTATCGAAATGATAATGTTTCGTACCAGTTTCAATACCGGCCAGTATAGTTTTTTTTTTTTTTTTTGGTTGTAATTTTTGAATTTTTGTAATAACATAATGGTAACTTATTTACATTAACTTATTAGTATTATTTTTTTTCTTTTAATTGATGCTAAAGTCTAAAATTATGAATAGTTTGTTCTGAATTGAGGTAATATTTTATGATAAACTTTTATATTTATTATAATATTAGTGAAAATATTATATGCTTATAAACATGGTTCTAGAGATTGTGTGTGTGTGTGTGTATAAAATAGCGGTAAACCCGAAACAGTACACCGGTATTGACCGGTACCTGAAATATATCGTACCGCTGGCCAAATCGGTATAATCTGCGGTACGGTATTGACTTCCCTGCTATAAATTGGAGAACCAGGCCTAACCCAAAAAAAGTGATGCAACAATGTCAAGCTAACTTAGAATCCCAAACAACTCTCTCTCTCTCTCTCTCTCTCTCTCTCTCTCTCTCACTCATGTTAGTCATCCATCGGTCTCGTGTTAAAAATTAATCTTATAACCATGCTATATGAACCATAAATTATTTCAATTTTAACTAAAAATAACGTGTCCATTTATCTTGTATCTAACATTTTATATAGTGTAATATTATTTAAAATTTTAAATAATATTATAATAGATATATCTTTAATTGTATATAATATTTAATTCGAACCATAATATAGATCAATTTGTTTGAGAGGATGTATAAATTAGTCTTACATGAAGAGGATTTGAATTTTTGGTTGATTATATGATTCTAAATTTACCTAGCACACCCCTACCACGACAACTTTATAGCCAATTTGGATGAAAGAGATTTTACGCTAACTCTACCATTCCATACTTCCTCTTTAGGACCCATCATCCAAATTGGCCATCAATCTATTTATGCCTAGTAAAAATTGAGCCACCCGACATTATGATCAATTTGGACTATGAAATATCACCAAACTTTTCAAGTAGAGAACATGAATTCTAGAAACCATTGTTCGATGAGTAATATATTAAACCTCAAGGAGTTGATCACATTGGTAACATTCCTCACATTGGTATTATTGTCAGTGACTGTTGGATTTAAAACTTTACATGCAAAGCATCTTGCTCTCAGTGAGATGGGTCACAACACGCACTACAGATCAAATAAACGCTTAGAATTCCACAAATAGGCTCCCATTGAATCTGCTCATAACAGAACATTGTTAATGAAAGATTGACACAAGTCTTTACCAAAAAAGAAAAAAAATTAACATAACTTGACAATAATACCAGGCTTTGCAAAGCATATGAAGAAACTCCCAAACGGCAGAAAAATAATAATGAAATACGAATGAGTATGAACTTCAGTCTCCTGAAAGTCAGTTATATTAGAACAGGAAAGTTCCTAAAATTTGTTAATGTATACAAGCCGGAATCCTACAGCGCAGCTCCAGTACTCTGCTAATCTCTAATAATTACTAGTTTGTTTTGGGCAAATAGAACTAAGAACAATAGATTACAACCAACTTTATGCAGTGACAAACTAAATAGTACAGGTTGGCAGGAATTAAGGAAAACATAAGCAGCTATGCTAATTTCCATTTGCAGTCATGTTCAATCTTATTTTTCAGGTTTCCACCTCTTGGCCAGCAGACTGGTTTTCATCTTTCTCGGCATCAGCGTCTCCATCATCTTCGTCATCTGCCTCATCAGCCAGTTTAGTAAGCTCTTCCTGGATCATGAGCTTTATGGACGACTTTCTTGGGGCGAGATCCATACTAAACTGCCGAGCTGAAAATTTGTCAAAACTCTGTTAGCCACCATTGCATAAAATTCTAGGAAGTAGCAATCTCAGTTTATAACAGCAAGGTTTTAGTTTGAAAAAGTTTCTACTACTTAAAATGATAGAGGATACTCGATCTTGTGATTAAAAAAAAAAAAAAAACTAATAAAAAAGAATCTTGGGGCGTTTGGAAGGAGGAATATTTCCCAGATCTTATACTGTTGATGATTTTTTTTATCACTCAACTGATGAAAAATTAATGGTTTTTCTGCAACTTACTTCATAATGCAGCAAACGAAAGTTTTTAAGCTTTTGTTTTTGTTTTTTTTTTTTTCAGAACACCCATATTTGTTAAGTTTCAACACATGAATAATGCATTGCATGAAGGGCTACAGTTTAAAAGCCAAGGCCACAGATTAATATGATTTAATAATTGAAGATTTAAAAATCATAAAATAATATAGTAAAAATAAAGTTGCAAATAACATACCAAGTTGCTTCAGAATATCAGTGAAAGTGGCCTGCAAAATAAAGCAATATAATTTCAGATCCTTCAGTCCGATAGGCAAGATTTAGGAGATCAAGAAATCTGGCATTATGGAACAGGAACTCATTACAACCTCTTAAATATTTCAAATTTGCATTTTCTCCATTATCTCAGCAATCAAAATGCCAGGTTCCTTCTCTTTTCATTCTTACTTTTGCCTCTACTGTATACAACTATAAATGAACACATGTAACGAAGAGAAACAACATCGAGACAAGAACATACAATCCTGGATAGACGGGAAAATACATATGCACATGCAGACATTAATGCATCTATGTGTACTTGTATATGTATGCATTCACATTAAATTAATCTTAACCTACAAAACTCATGGGTAGTTCAGGAAGATCGTATGACCCATACAAGCAATCACAATCAGCTTTGAGGCAGGTACTAGAGCAAAGCACCACAACGAAGCACCATTATGATATGTACAGAAATGCTCCATTTTTGCAGGGTCAATTGAATAGGTCAGCATGATCAATTGCTCAAAATCTCTCAAAATTTCCCTTACAACCATTATACAGTACTGGTATCAGCAGCTTACCGTATTAAAGTCAACTTCTTTAAGAATTTCGCATATTGCATCTCTCAACTCATCATCACTTGGCCTGAGTTTCTCCTCTCTGGCCCTGTCCTTTCCTTTAGAAACCTTTTTCCCTAAAGAAACACCAAAGAGATTCTTAGTGTTGCTGATTAGCAAAGAGAATGATATACGAGCTTCTATTCTTGTTCTGTTTAAAGTTCACAATTATAATTTATCTCCTAGCAAAAATTTAAGCATGTTGAATGACAACAATTTCAAATCCTCGAAAAATTGTAGGAAAACCACCATTTTCTCTAAACATAAAAACCAGAAAAATATAAACTACAAGAATACAGGGAAAGGGAGGCCAAAGGCCATGATTTATACCAGCTTTCTCCCTGGATGCAGGTTTCGATGGAGTTGAAGCCTTTTCTTTTACTATTTTTTCGTTCTTCTTTTTCCTTGAAAACACCTTTGGACTTGTATCACTGTCATCATCAATCTTGGAGCGTTTGGAAGATGCTCTCTTAGGTGTTCTTTTGGGTGGTGTAATGGATTTCTTTGAAACTGTAATTTTCTTGGGTTTAGCTTTTCCAGCAGATTCCTTCTTTCTAGAAGACAATTTAGAACTTCGTTTGGGTTTCTCCACATCTTCTTCAGAATCATCTTCAGAATCATTTTTCTCCTCACTTTCAGAAGGCTCAAGCATCTCATCCTCAGATTTTTCTGGAACACCATTTTCATTTTCCTCCTCTTCGTTTTCTTCAGCCTCTTCTTTTTCCTCTTCTTCAGACTCATCTTCCTCCTCAGCTGCACTCTTTTTATCCTCCATTTTCACTGTATCCTCAGTATTTTTTCGGTTCTGGAGAATATGTCAAACCATTTAAAATGGAATAGGAAAAGTAGAAGAAGAGAGAAACAGCATAAATAGTATAAAAGTGATCTAAATGAAGGAAGAGAGAGATTGTTCTAAAGGTTTTCATGATTCTGCTTCTTTCTGATGCATTGGCTTATCTGCTAGCTTAAGTTTAGGTCTTCCATAAGAGGAATTATACCCCTTTTAAAAAAAAAAATTAATAAGGAATTAAACTCCATTTAATCCACTTTCAATCGCTGGTTCATTCATTTGTTAAGATTAGATAGACATATCTCCATCTTACAGTACACCCAGAAATTGGAGTTAGGCTCCACAAATGATTAAGAATATCTGCAGTACGTCTAGGCTTCACTTACTCCAGCAATAAGAGTTGCAGTAATTGTATGTATGCAAGATATGCTGACAAAAGGTTAAGGTCCAGCAACAATAATAAAAGCAATACAAATTGCAAGATCAGATCAGAAGCCACAGCATTAGAAACTCTATAAATCTTTTAGGTACCTATTGATCCAAGAAATATACAAACTTCTTTAACTCAAATTAAATTCCAATGTATGAGAATAGTACCTTTACTGAACGTTTTGAAGCAGAACCTCCAGATCTTGAAGAACTTCCTTTGACCACCCTCTTGCGTTTTTTGCTGCCCTTACTTGACTGATAATCATAGACAATATTTAAAAAAAAAAAAAAAGAATGAAGATCTCATAGCAAGAAAGCTAAAATGGAAAATCAATAAAATATGAACAGTCGGGCAAACAAACCTTCTCTTTCTCTGCAAGTAGCACAGTAGTCGTAGGGTGAGGGGCCACCAAAAAGTCTATCAGTTTTGCAACAATATCTTCCTGCATGTGCACCTTAAGCTCATTAAAAACAATATCACTTGACATGAGAACCTTCAATAGCACCAAAGCTAGCATCCAAATGCAGGCTGCCAGGTGACACTGATGCATAACAGACTAACGCATAACAGATTATCTGATTAGGCTACTTGCACATTCTTTGCAGGCATACAGAGAATGCCAGTTAATGATCTAGAACTTAACCACATATTAATCAACCATAAAAGAATATCCACCAGCAGATGACTTCCTCAGTTAGTGACAGAATCAACACATGAACTAGGTGTCAAAAAATAATACAAAGTTATTTAGCCACAAGTACATTCCCGGCTAGCATGCATCAGTAGTAAATCAACAAACCTTCCTTGTAGAAGCCTTGGAAACTGGTATGTCAAGCACATCGCAGATTTCCACTAGTTTCTCCTTATGACACTTGTCAAATTTCTCTTTTATTTTGATCTTTTGCTTTTCCTGTAAGATGAAAAACATTGCAATGATGGAATATTAGTGAGATCAAGTCTGCCATGCTACCACATACCAAACATGATAAATGAAAAATTCAATGCCAAGTCTAGAAAATGGTACTTGTACACACAAATATTACCTCATTGTCATGCCATACAAAACCAGAAAACCGGGATATATTGTTCTTGACCTGAAATGCCTGTAAAAAAAAAAGTGGATTTTACATAGAATACAGATTTGCATACTGAGTCACTGACTAGTAACATCTGGGATGAATCACAATGCCAGAGTCCAATTTATTGGCCTTAAAGTGCAAATTCATTACCTACTATAAAGGAGGAAAGAAAAGCAAAATGTATAAACAGAAACATACACACAAAAGTCTTTAGAATATGTATTACCTTTCCTCTCCTTCCAAAGAGAATCGTATGAAGCAGTTTGAAAGTGTCATCAGTCCTTTTTCTTGATAGCTTGAATGCCACTGGAGCAGAAAAAATATTAAGGTTTCATCTATTGCTCCATAGATACCACCACATGTATGTTTGGTCCTTAAATATCTCAAATGCTTACCCAGCAAAGGCAAGATTTTTATCACTATATAAACCCAGTATTATACAACTATATGTCCTTCCATAAAACTGCTAATTATAGAATTACCACCCCAAAGGTTCTCAGCAAAATTTATAGAATCTAATAAAATATTATCGTCAAGTTATGTTCTCAAGCCCATGACTGCAGGTTCAAATGTGACCTGAAAAAAAACACTACTTCTTCCTGTTAAACATATATCGTCATGTTCTCAATCCCACAACTGGCTTAAAACATGTATTCAGCTTAAAACTGGGAGGAAAAAAAACCCTTAATAGAAGCATAATCATCTCAGGTTAAGAACCATACCATTAGGTATATCCTTCAGTGCGGTACCAGGGCCCTGCAATTTTGAAATTAAGTGTGAAAAAAATTCAGATGAAAGCCAGAATTAAAACTTCATAGAACCAAAAGCAAATTATAACGAACACCTTTTCAATATGGAATTCCTTGACAACTTCTTTTTCAATTGATGCCACCAGCCTTTCAACTGATTTCCTCTCACGCACAGGGCGATCAATAGCAGGAGTCCTTGGCTCTAGCTCCTTCTCCTTCTTCCCTTTAACTTCCCTTGTCTTCTCTTTTACTTTTTCTGCATTCTTCCCTCTCACACGCTTCTTTGACCCCTTACCTGCCTTACCGGCTGCCTTCTCTTCATCCTGGCCTACTTCCTTCTCAGTCACATCCCCCTTTTTCTCCACTTCATCTTTGGGTTCACCCTTTTCTCCAATCGCATCTTTTTCATTTGGACTAGTATCTTCTTCCATTGCTTCCGTTTTTGGTTCCTCTGCTTTTCCATTTCCATTTTCCTCTTTGCTTTCCTTTTCTTCATCCATTTTTCCAGCCTCAGCTTTCTCATCTTTCTCATCATCTTTATCTTCTTCCATGTCTTTTACTCCGTTTTGCAACTCTTTCTTCTCAGTCACAGCTTCACCATTTTTCTCTGGCAAGCTAGTACCATTTTCTGTGGCCTCTGCAGCTTCACTCACTGTATTCTCCTCACCCATAATCAACTTAAGTCAAAGCAAATGCTCCAGCAGCAACTGCCTTTTCCCCTCCTGACAGAACTAGTAAGGCGAAGACAACAAAATACTGCAGTTATAAAAAGGTTCCCAATCAGATAAACTTCACTTCCAGAGACCATAGGTGTTAATTGAACACTATCATTTAGTAGCACTGCCCTAAATTTGGGTTTTTCAGGAAAACAGTTTTTCAGATTATATTGATACAACACTTTCCATGACTGACTCCTCAAGTTGTGGCACAATCTTGGAACAAAGATACTGTCATGTTGGTCACATATCAAGCAGTGCACAACATGTATAATTGATGATCACTTAAATGGCTAAGGTCGCAGGAAATTGACTTGCAAGTTTCCAAATTACCATACATTATAAAGTTTTGCAAGCTTCTCAAATAAAATAAATAAATAAATAAAATTAATGCAAAAAAAAAAAAAATCTTTATTGGGAAAAAAAAACTCCATAATTAAAGAGATTCAAAAGTTAACCTAAATTGGAGTTTGGAAAAACCATAAAAATTGAAAAGCAATAAATGGAGATGAACTACACTGGAGCAAACATCTGAACTACATCAACAACATTCCAAGAAAAAAGGAGTATAATTTAAGTGTAATTATAGATAGCTTACCACACTGAAAACCCTAACAAGATCTAAAAAAGCCAGAAACTTGAATAGACCCATCAAAAAGATTGAAAAAAATACCATACAATTGACAAGTAACACAGTCAAAATTGACAATTTAAAAGCCAAAACACACTCACACTATCAAAAAATTTCGAATCTTTGACTTGTATGCAGCTTTAAGAAATGCAAAAACCGAGCAAAACAAGGCCCCCACAAAACCACAATTTAGATAAGCTCTCATTCCCACTCAGCCCCTAACTACCCCAGAATAATAAAACACCCAAAATTCAAACAACAGAATCTCTCAGCGTTTCCCACATTTTCTCGGGAAACAAACAGAGACCCAATATCGAATTCACAACTAAAACAGTAAAAAAAACAGCACAACAAGTCGAAAAGTTCAAAGCTTTGTAACTTACCCAATTTCAAAACCCTAAGATTTGCACCACAAAATCCACACCAGATCAAAACAAAAATTTAAAAAAAAAAAAAAAAACAATTGTACAAATTGATTGCAAAATTAGGGAATTGAAAGAAACTTACAGAGATTTTTGGGGTTTTTTTTTTTTTTTTGCTTCAAAAAACAGTCTCTCTCTCTCTCTCTTTCTCTCTCTGTGTGACTTTGGACTCTCTCTGTGTGCAGAGTCAGTGTGTGTATTTTTTTTGAGTTTTTGGGAACAAATATTTTGGCTTTGGGGTCTCTCTCTAAAAGTTGGGGGGTATTTTGGGGATTTCACAGAAGTTCGGATTTGAAGCCCGGATTTTAAAGTGCTGTTAAAATGGTGCCACGTTGGACGTGGGTGTCAGGAGTGGGGTGAAAGTTTTGAAATATTGGAATTTTTACGGACGGCTGAGATTTTGATTTTGGTATCCAACGGCTGTTATTGCAAGAAATTCGCAGCAACTTGTGCTGGTGGGATCCACCTGTGTGGGGTCATGGTGGGCCCAGTGAGAGTCTGGTTACTTTTTTACTACTTTTTAAAATGGGTGTTACGTGTTAGGATCATCTGTGGGTGAGAGCACGCAGAAAAAATATATATATATTTAAAAAAAAAATTTATGAACAAATGGTATTGATTTTTGCTATAGTTCATTTGGACTTTCATATATATATATATATATATATATATATATATATATATATATATATATATATATGTATATATTGGGTTGAATTTGCTCATTACTAGGCCCACAAAATTTCTAGATATATAGCAGAATCTAATCGAGTTTTGTAAAATTGAACTCGATCAAAACTCTTCCAACAAAACCCTTTAAAGGCTTTTGATATGGGGTATTCTTTTCACATTCTTAGAAATATTGAAATTTTTTTAATATTTTAATTTTTTTTTTAATGCTCTAATATTTTAATGTTTTGTTACAAATCACACAACAAAATCTAGCTCTGACTCCACTTTTGTAGCAATGTAAATTTCCTTCCTTGATTATTGGAGAGTATTCATATTATCATGCCATTAAAAAAATTACATTTTTTTTAATTATATTTGGACGATTTTAGCCTATTCCTCCTTAATCCTAATCATTTTTTAACAAATAGGGATAAATCTTTAAAAACATTGGGGCCATTTGGTATGGTTATTTGAACATCACTTTTCAGTTTTTAAACAATATTATACGTATTTTCACACACTTTTTTACCCACATGTATTTTTAAAAAATACAAACAACGTTAATAGAATAACGTTACCAAACGGCCCATTGTCTTTATCTCTTTACCCCACTGCTATGTAGGTACTAGGTAGGGAGAACAGTTTTCTAGATATCTTTATCTAGGAGTGTGCATGGGTCGCGTTAAGGATTTTTTTTGACTCAACTCACCATAATTAGTTAAAAAAAATTCAACTCAACCCAACTTATCACATAAATCCAACCCAACCCACATGAGTCGAGTTAGGTCAGGTTGAACCCATGGGTTGGACAATTTTTTTATTACTATTATTATTAAATTGAGCAAAAAAATATAAATATAAATATATAAAAAAAACCCAAAAATCATTATCAATGTAACTCTTTCAAGGTAAACAACACTAATGACTAAATAACAATAATAATTTATTAGAGTTTGTGTGAACTAATTGGCTTTTTATATAGGATGGGAAGAGTGATTATTTTAAAAAATATATTAATTATATAATATATTATAAATATATATTAAATATATAGGTAGATTTGGTCGGGTTTGACAAATTTAAAATTTTATAACTTAAACCAAATTCAACCCACCAAGCCCTAAAAACCGACCCAACCTAATAAGCTGGATTGAATTGGGTCAATTTTTACGGGTTGGTGTGTTTACTAAGCATCCCTGTTATCAACAACAATACTACTCGGACTATCAAAAATTCAGATCTTCACATTAGAATTTGGTCGTGGAAAAGGAGTTCACAAGGAACATGGATTTCAACAAATTTGTCTTCATGTACTACGTGGCTCTTTTAACTTTTAAGTACAAATGTACAATACGAAATTTACATAAATATAGACAAAACGAAATTTTGATACTAGTAACCTCAATAGTTTTTTAAAAGGTAATTCTACATTTTAGTTATCTTTTGTGTCAAAAAAAATATATCTATAGTCTACTTTCTAAAAATTTATTTAATCTATTTTAAAATGAGTGGTTGGATTTTATCCCATCATCAATTTTTTTTTTAATGCAAAGTTCAGGAATATATATTACTAAGTTAGAAACTATTACTTGAAACTCTCTTTAAAAAAAAAAAAAAAAAGTTAGAAACTATTACCTACATAAATTGTACCAGATAAATTCTCCAGCCAAACACTATCATCTACAATGCTCTCAACATAAGTGGCAACTAAAAAGGAGGAACTTGGTGTAGTTGATTGCCATAAATTCTAAGCCATGATCACAAA
The DNA here is from genome assembly GCA_014183005.1 of Castanea mollissima. NCBI lineage: Eukaryota > Viridiplantae > Streptophyta > Magnoliopsida > Fagales > Fagaceae > Castanea > Castanea mollissima. Next base: position 52,853,962 of record JACAVU010000005.1, on the reverse strand, counting down.
TGATTGCATTTCATTTTCATCCATATCCAGCCTTCTCAGCATGACTTCAACAAGCTGGCTAAAATATTCATCTGTTTATCTCATGGGGTCCAATGTGGAGGTTGAGCATTAGACTCTATCTCAATATGTAAACATTTAACCCCAGTTGTAAAATTGAAAAGAGAGTCTTCCTTAGAATTAATGGCCTGCGTTTCTATATCAATTTTTCTTTTAAATGATACCACATTAATGTTTCCAAACTTTCGGAGGTCCGCCAAAGGTAGATTGAACAGATGGAAATATGGTCTATGGAGGGGAAATCTTATGAATGGGATAAACACCGAGGGGAGAAAGTAAAGACGTACAATATATCAGAATATTGGAAAAGATTTTGATAAAATTGATGTAAAAGTTTGCATGAACAAAAAAGAGACGTAAAGAGAAAAAAAAGAAGAAGAAGGTCAATAAAGGTAACCAATTCAGGAAAATTAATAGTAAATAGCAAAATAGTCAGTATTGGAATGGGATAAGATAATAGTATTTTCTGGAACCCTATAAAAAATAGATAGTAAAAATAATAGTTGTATGATCATAGAGAACATAATTTGAAGATCCTGTTCATCAAAAAAATAATAATTTGAAGATCCTAAGAGAGTACGATACTGACAGGGAAGAAATTATGAATATAGTAAACATGAGGAAATTGAGAAAGTCGTCACCATTTAGAAGTTAGAACACATAATTAAGGAAGAAGATTTGATAGAAAAGACGTTAAGAAAGGATTTAAAAATAAAAAAAAATAAAAAAACCTCATCAAACAATTGGGTCAAATTTAACTCCCCTAAACTGAAAAAATCAACCAATGTACCATATAAACTATTAGGAATAAGCAAATAGTTTCCTATCGTCCAATTTTCTGTTAATTAATAACCATCAAAAGAGAAAAAAAAATCTTTTATATAAATCCTAAAATTTCAATTACGTTGTTTATGTCTTTATAGTTTCAAAATCATTTTCATTTGTCTTAATATCTTTCAAGGCCAAAGCATAAAAATAAATAAATAAATAAAATAAACCAACCTTTGCAGAAGCACTTAAGTACATGCTTAAAGGCTTTTATTATTATTATTATTATTTATTATAAGAGTTAATAATTTGTATTGATTATAATTTGATATTATTACATTTTCTAATCACAAAAATACTTAAGAATGTGATGAGTATTATGCATTTGTGGGTGAAATAATTTACTCATCACTCTCTTAGGTATTTTTGTGATTGAGAAGGGTAGTAATCCTAAATTATAACTGATGCAAATTATTAACCTTTACCATAAAAGAAAAGAAAAAGAGTCATTGAGCACGTGCATATGCAGAGGCTAAAATACACTCTCTCTCTCTCTCTCTCTCTCTCTCTCTCTCTCTCTCTCTCTCTCTCTCTCTCTCTCTCTCTCTCTCTCTCTCTCTCTCATGCAGACCTTGGTCAATTTAAGCTTGAACTAGTCATCATTTTTACTTCACACACTATTGATTGTCCTCGCTAGTGATTCATCTATTGAGCCAGCCTTGCCTCTATCTCTCTCTTGATTTGAAATTTCACACATCAGGTATTGTCAATGTGCTTGTTTTGTAATTGGCACCACTCATAGAGCAGTCACCACTGCTAAGGATGGAGGTGATTCTCAATCTCCCTATGTCTCCAAGGATGAGCCCCTTTGTGTACGCATCGCTATGGACATCGTGATTATGCTCTGCTGACAACCACATTAGTCTTCCTTTATCTTTGAACACCACTTCTCATGGTTGTAGTCTAGTGTCCACAATGGGGATTGTATTGGTCTGATTTTTTGGGTTTTAAAATGTATATGATGGGTTTGCTAGGGAATTTTTTTGTGTTTGTGAGTAGTAGATTTATAAACCATATATTTAGTTCTTGTGTTTGTATAAATGTGTAGATTTGTAAATCATACTAATTGTTGAGAGAGAGAGAGAGAGATGCGATGTGATTATTTTATTCTTTTAAAAATGATTAGTTTATTTATAATAGTAGAGAGGCTATTTACTTATTTTTAATAGTTCAAGAGTGACATTGGTCAAATTTATAGCTTAGAAGGATACTTTATAATTTTTCAAGAAAAATGCAATTAAACTCCTTTTACTTTTATAATTTGGGGTAATAACATTTTCATTTCTTGAGGTTTGGGGGAATAACACCTCATTTGTGCGACGACTATAGCAAAGAGGTCTATAAATTCGTCCCACTTAACTTCTGACACTCATTTATTTGTCTAGTAATCTTAAAATGGAAACGTTAACTGATGGGGCATATTAGTTTAGGAACTATTTTTAGAAATATTTTATAAAAATATAATAATGTAATTATCTCTTTTTACACATTTTTTTTAAATATTTTTGATAGAGCAGTGTCAAAACTTTTTAATAAGATGATTGACTAAGCGCATGTTTAACGTGACCTTTCTTAATAAATTTCCAGGCCTTTTAGGACACTTCAATCGGTGCAGTAATCTTAAAGGGTTTTGGTCCGAGGCCTTGGGTTCGAACCGCCGCAATGGCGCCTGTGAGAACCACAGGCGCTATTGTCGCTGCTGCCGCTATATCAATGGCGGTGCTTTCCTACTTGTTCAGCTCCAAAAAACCCAACTTGGCCCTCTTAAAGAAGAAAAAGAAGAAGCCCAGAAATGGGCTTATTGATGCCATTGGAAACACTCCCTTGATTCGCATCAACAGCCTCTCTGATGCCACTGGTTGCGAGGTTAACACAAAGCAATTCACTTTTTCAATTTTCCTTTCATTTTATCATCTGGGTTTTCTTTAGTTTTCGTTTTTAATAAGTAATTTTCTTTTTGGTGTTCAGTTTATTTAATTTTCATTTTGAGAGAAGTTTCAACTTTCATGCCAAAGATTAGTTTCTTCTTTTTTCCTTGGATGATGTTTCTGTTTTGTTCTGTTTGCGGGGTTGTTCAGATTCTTGGGAAGTGTGAGTTTTTGAATCCTGGAGGGAGTGTGAAAGATAGAGTTGCAGTCAAAATCATTGAAGAGGTAAATATCTGTTATCTAAACTTCTTTGTTTGGTGGTGTTGGAATGATTTAGGGGGAAATAGAAAGAAGTTTTAATGTTGGTGTTTTATTTATCTTTGTTTGGATATTCAAGAAGTTGTAGTAAACTGAGATTTATACATGTATCTGGCTTAGTTGAGAATTTTCTGGAAACTGAATTTTACCAAACCATGAAGCACAACTCATGAAACTCTAAGCAGCTATTTTGAAGAATTGGTAATAGTAAGAATTAGCAATCATAGGAATCTTATATTGTTATTTGTATGCTTGTTTTTATTTTATTTTATATTATGCTACCTTAATTGGTTCAAGTGGTACATTGCTTTGTCAAGGATGGATTAATGCTAAATATGAATAAAACCTCTCTAAAAAAAAAGGGCTAGTGATATGAATGCCTTGGTGTATAGTAAAGAAAGTAATGGCAGTTATTTTGTATGCATTCCAATTTGTGACTTTATGCAGGCTTTGGAATCTGGGAAGCTAGCTCAAGGTGGAGTTGTTACTGAGGGGAGTGCGGGAAGCACTGCTATCAGCCTTGCTACAGTAGCTCCTGCCTATGGATGCAAATGCCATGTGGTTATCCCCGACGATGCTGCTATTGAGAAGGTGTATATGGAATGTATTCTTAATGAGCAGTGTTCTGTGTTTCTGCTACAACCTTCAAGGGTTACATTATTGACTTGTTAAGGAACTTATGCATCATGGACCTCACTATATGCAATTTAGTGGTTAGATAAGGCTTGAAGCAAGATAAAGAAAGATTTGTCTTCTTATTTCTAGGCAGATTATTGTGGCCATTTTTTTCATTTAATTTTTTCATAAGTAGCAATCCAGTGGTTGTAGGTCAGTAGGTGTCTGAATTGTGAATAATTTTTAGATTTCATAAAAAATGTTAGCATGGTGAGGGAAGCTGTAAGATATGAAAGGATGCGTGGCTAACTACTCTAATATGATATAGCTTCTCCCCCCGAATCCCTCTCCTGCTCTCCTATCTTTCTTTTGCACCTCTTTTATGTACTACAACAAACTTAACTTGTCTACTCTTTGCAAATTTGTCTCAGTCTCAAATAATTGAATCCCTTGGAGCTACTGTTGAAAGGGTAAGACCCGTCTCAATTACACACAGGGACCACTTTGTCAATATTGCACGCAGAAGGGCACTAGAAGCAAATGAGGCAGCATCAAAGCATAGAAAAGCTGACCAAATGAATGGCGAATCCCTGGAGCAAACCATTGATTACACAACCGGTGGAGAGAAACAAAGTTTGGCTCTACCACATAATTGCAAAGGTGGCTTCTTTGCTGATCAGTTTGAAAATCTAGCAAACTTCCGAGCACACTATGAGGGTACTGGGCCTGAGATTTGGGATCAGACTGGAGGTAGTTTAGATGCATTTGTAGCAGCTGCAGGCACAGGAGGTACAGTGGCTGGTGTTTCCAGGTTTCTCCAGGTTAATTTCTTTTTCCTCCATTTGTTTAAACATTCATAATAAACTAGTCAATGAGTCCCTTAGCATGTGTTCAACAGGAAAAAAATCCAAACATTAAGTGCTTCCTGATAGATCCTCCCGGTTCTGGTTTATTCAATAAGGTTACAAGGGGGGTGATGTACACTAGAGAGGAGGCTGAAGGACAAAGACTTAAGAATCCATTTGACACAATAACAGAAGGAATTGGAATCAACAGGTTAACACAGAATTTCATGATGGCAAAACTTGATGGGGCTTTCGGAGGCACAGATTTGGAAGCTGTTGAAATGTCTAGGTAAGTGCATGCTTTTGTCTTTTTGAAGTAAAATATTTTGCTGAGAGGTTGAGAAATGGAACTAATGGAAAAAGTTGTGTTTGTTGTGTTGCTGATTATGCAGAACTGTGGATGCATTTCCCTTTTATGATTTACCATTAATATTTGTCAGATTATGAAACATAAAAAAATATCCGTCCTTTCACCCATTTTCCTTGATTATAACACAATTAATTTATGTGTTTTCATGCTATGCTGCTTGAACTTTATCAGGTTTCTTTTGAAGAATGATGGGCTCTTTCTTGGAAGTTCATCAGCCATGAATTGTGTTGGAGCAGTTAGAGTGGCACAATCCATTGGCCCTGGTCACACTATTGTGACTATTCTTTGTGACAGTGGGATGAGGCATTTGAGTAAGTTTTGCAATGCTGAATACCTGTCTCAGCATGGATTGACACCCAAGGCTATTGGATTAGAGTTTCTGGGGATCAGATGAGATTGTGTGACCTAGACTTTTGGCTTTGATGTTTCTTGTCCACTTCCATCCAAAGTTTGAGCAGGCCTATGCTGCTACATTTCTTCAGCAAAGTTTTGTATTAAATTATAGCAATTATATCAGTGTTTATCTCCCTTAGAATGTGCCATCTTAGTTTTTTGTAGATAACATATTGAAGCAGGATTAGGCAGTAGGCACATATCTGTTAGGATAGTGTCACTTTTTTGTTTTATTCTCTTACAGCAACACTAAACCGAGAGGCACATCTCTGTTTGTTCTACAGACAATTTTTGGTTCATTCTTTTTGGGACATCAATATGTATTTTCTTTCAGAGCTGTATACAGGGATGATTGATATCATTTTTTCAAGAGAAATGGGATGAGTTAATGCAGATATACCAGTTATTATGATCAATTGTGGGGCAATAGTGTATATGTTTTTTCCTACCCAATTCACAATAGCGATTAAAACTACAGTGTCAGGTGGAAATAAATCTGCCAGACTAGGTTCTAGCTTACCAGAAGGATATTTACATTGTATAATGTATGCTACTTATCTTGCTTGGCTTTACCTTTTAATGTCTAATTTTTGTGCTATTGTAGCCTTTTGAAATCAACTAAGTTCTTGAGTCATAACCTTTGAGCCGTTGTAAATCAGGAAATCAACCAAGTAGTTATAACTGTTGACATGCCTAAAACATTTAGACATGCAGTAATGTGAATCTTCTGCATGATTAACCGGTTCCACTCTCCTCTTATACATAAATTGTTTATTGTTATATTGAAAGGACAAAATACTTTGCTTGTCTAAATGAACATACCAGTCCAGATTTCCATTGTTACCAATCAATTAGCGAAAGCTAGTTGAAGTCTTCAACATTGAGAACATTGAGAATATTAATGTTACCACACGTTATAGTTCATTAATAAAATTCCATTTTACTTGCATCGAGATTGAAATTTACAAACCAACTAAAGTGTATAGAAGCTCTGTAATCACTCAATAAGCTAGTTAGAAGTCTTCAACATTGAGAATATTAATGTTACCACACATTATAATTCATTAATAAAATTCCATTTTACTTGCATCGAAATTGAAATTTACAAGCCAACTAAACAGTATTGAAGCACTGTAATCACTCAATTGCATTGCAATTTAGCTTCAGGAGGCCTTCCAGAGGCCACTTTTACTACACGACTTGCCTTTCATCAATGATCAATAGAAGCCTTCCCTTTCCGTGATGCAGAATCATGCACTTCAAATTTCTGCGAAATTTTGAAAGGAATTGCTTGGAAATTTATTTATTTTATTCTTGAACATCACTTGATTTCTCAATCTCCAAATGTGATCCATAATTTTTGCTGCCATAAGAACAAACTGCTCCTTGGTGACCTGCTCATGTAACACATGAGCTGGAGGACTGACTATACTCTTAATGAGATCAAAGCTGTTATTAGCATTCAAAGATTCAATAAAGAACCCCCAGCTTGAGCTAAACCAAACTGCTTTTGCTACAGAACAGTTTTTGAACAAGTGCAGGCATGTTTCTTCTTTAGTTTCACACAAAGGACAGCAAGTAGCCATCTTACATGTTAGCTTCATTCGAGCTTCTGTTGGTAAGATATCATTTGCAATGTTCCATAATAACATTTCAAAACACTCATGAAGCTTTAAATTCTACAAACTTCCTAAAAGCACTTCACAATCCTGTGTGAGTCTATGTGATTGAGAAAAACCATTAGCTGATCTGATAGAAAATTCTCCTTTACCATTCATCCTGGTTTATTAGGCACGCTTCTCAGTAGCAATGGCAATTTGATAATAGCATTAAATGGTTCTTCATCAAGTAAGCTTTTTAACATGTCGAAATTCCATCCATGGCCATCTGTTTTAAAATCAAGTAAATTCTGCTTGTTGTCATGGCTAAAAGATTTTAATATGCAATAATGTGAATCTATTTAGCTATATATTAAAGCTATTGGCAAAATTGGGTTGAACTCATTAAGAATAATATATGATTCTTTGTATGAGCAAATTACCATTACATTTGAAATTCATTTTATATCATAATTAAATTGAGTTCAATCTATCATTCTAGCATTTGACATTAGTTAATTTAAGCTAATAACTACGTAGCTAATAGATGTTTGGATGAATGCATGTAATTAGTGATGGAACGAACCTCTCGATCTGCCTGAGTTGTTATGAATAATACTGTGTTTTTTAATGCTATGCTTCTTGAAATTTTATCAGGCTTCTTTTGAAGAATGGCAGGCTCTTTCTTGGAAGTTCATTTGCCATGACTTGTGTAGGAGCCGTCAGACGGTAAGTGACATAATCCATTGGCCCTGGTCACACTATTGTGACTATTATTTGTGATGGTGGGATGAGTCAACTGAGTAAGTTTTACAATGCTAAATATCTGTCTCAACATGGATTAACACCCAAGGCTACTGGATTAGAGTTTCTGGGACATCAGATGAGTTAGTGTAATCCAGAGCTTTGACTTATATGTTTGTTGTTACTTCCATCCAAAGTTTGAGCTGACCTATGCAACTATATTTCTCCAAGAAAGTTCTGTATCTAATTCTAATTTATACTGGTGTTTATCCATCTGAATTCTTGTAGATAAAAATACATTGGAGCAGCAACACTGGAACAGGATTAAACACAGGATATAGTCAATTTTCTGTTTCATTCTATTTGGGACATCAATATGTATTTTCGTTAAGGGGTTTACAATATATATTACATTCAGAGCTGTGTACAAGGATGATTGAAATCATTTTTCAAGAGAAGTTGAATAAATTAATGCCAATACACCAGTTATTATGGTCTATGGCAATGTCATGAGGAAATAAGTTTGCCAGACAATTTTGAGTAGTTAGTTCATTTTACTGTGAATAAGACTCTTAGAGCATCATTGTAGAAGGATATTAACAATGAATACTACTTATCTTCCTTAGCTTTGCCTTCTAATCTCTAACCTTTGAGCCATTATAGACAAGAAAAAATATTGAAAATCAACTAAGTCTTCCTTTTAATCTCTTAACTTTTGAGGACTGTGATCTAGGAAGACTTGAAATCAATCTGTTGGTGTGCCTATAACATTTGGATACGCAATAATGTGAGGTTGTTTATTATTAACTGGTCCCACTCTCCTCTTATTCATCAAATGCAAATCATCTTTAAAGGACACAATGCTTGGAATGGCTAAATGAACATACCAACCAAAATTTCCATTGTTATTAAGCAACTGGTGAAAGCAAATTGAATTCTTTAACATTGAGAATATTATTATAACCACACACATGTCAAAAATAAAACTCCTTAATGTCTTACCTTGATACTCCATCATCCAGTGGCTTAGTGTCCACAACAACAAAACTCCTTTTGTCTGCATGTGTGTTTATGCTATTGTTTGTGACTATCCATTGTGATAGTGGGATGAGAAATCTGTGAATGTATTACAATGCCAAATATCTGTCTCAGCTTAGATTGATACCCAAGGTAATTGGATTAGAGTTTTTGGGCATCAAATGAGTTAGTGTGACTTAGAGTCTTGACTTTGCTGTTTCTCTCCACTTTGAACCGGAGTAGTAACACTAGAGAAGGACTGAGTACATCTCTGTTTGTAAGGATAATGACATTTTTGTTACATACTTTTCAGGACAACAATATTTATCTCATTCAAAGGGAAGGAGTTAATTGCAATTATACCAATTAGAAGATCAATTGTGGAGCAATAAGTTATTTAATGAATTTTCGACCCAAATTCACACGAATGATTAAAATTGAAGACTATTTTGCAAAAAGAAAAAGGTTTGCCAAACTAAATTGAAAAATCATACATATTCTGGAAAAAGAAAATTTACAAACCAATTAAACAGTACAGAAGTCTATTTTTTCCCTCAACAAACCACTATACATATCCAGTTACTAAGACTATGAACTACTTAGTTTGCATTCCTTTTATTCAAACAAAAGAACAATTATCAAACTCCTTTGCCAATAACAACCTATCCTCCAGTTCTTATAGCATCAATACATACCTTAAGGGTCTGCCATAACGATAACTTCCCAATCACAGGTTGAAACTGCCATACAAGCTCTGTCATCATTCAGTTGCACCACAATTAAACTTCAAGAGGCCTTTCAGAGGCTTCGTTCACTGCTTGGATTTCATCACTAGAAGCATTCCTTTTCAATGATGCAGAAGCATGCTCTTCAACACTCTCAAGAAGCTTTGAATTCTGCAAATTTCCCCCAAGCACTTCACCCGTTTGTGCGAACCTGTGTGATTGAGAAATACGATTAGCTGATCTCCTAGAGAATTCTCCTTTATCACTTAAGATGCATACCAGTTTACTAGGCCTGCTTCTTAGTATCAATGGGGATTTCATAATGTCATTAAATAGCTCTCCATCAAATTAGCTTTTTTAACTTTTCTAAATTTTGAAAATCAAGTAAATTTTGTTTGTTGTCATGCCTAAAACATTTGGATATGCAATAATGTGAATCTGTTTATCTATAACATATGATTGGATGAAGTCAAGTGAGTAAATAATTAGTGATGGAACGAACCTCTCAATCCGCCTGAGTTGTTTGGTGACATCCACCATAGTTGGCCTTCTTTGTGGATCTTCCACTGTACATGTTAAGGCAAGGTCCACCACAGCTTGTAATTGATGCTCTAAACTAACACCTCCTTCTTCATCTTCAGCCAAGATTGCGGGATCCACAATCTCGTTTATGCAACTCCCTTGAGCACGGTTATGTATGTCTTTTCCAGTTAAAAGTTCTAGAAGAAGCTGACCGAAGCAATATACATCAAATTTCTCTGTTACTTTTCTTGATGCTTTAAACTCTGGAGCGTTGAAATAAAAGGCCCCATGCGCTTCCACGTCAGCTTCACCTTCGGGAATTGATACAGAAAAATAAAAGTCGGACAATTTGGGAACATCATCTTCATCTAATAAGATATGGTACATATGTATAGACATTTGGAGGACAGGTCTTGGGAAGGCAGTATGGAGATAAGAAAGAGTATGAGCAATCTGCCTTGCAATCTTTAACCTTCTCTCCCACCCCATCGGCTGATGTTGTCGTTCAGTAACACGAGAGATATAAATTCGATCTGCAAGGATACCATTGGCGGAAAATTCAAACACCAAAATGGGAGTTGGAGTGTGGAGACAACAGCCTATGGGCTTTAATACATTGCTGTGACCACTCATTTGTGCAGAAATCACTAAATCATTGATGGCTAAATCGGGCAACATATATTTAAAACGCTTAATGAGAACAATTCGTCCTTCAAGAGAACCCTTGTACCAATAGCTCCAATCCACTCCCAGAAGTTCAGAAGAAGAAAAGTAGTTGGTTGCTAGGAGGAGCTGTTGAGGGGAGAAGGTAGGGATGGGAATAGGCTTGGCATTGCAAGAGGCAATCAGCTTCTCAAGTAACAGGCTTCCATTCTCATAAAACGCTCTTTCCTCTCTTTCTTTTCTTTCCACTCTTTGCTTTATTTTAATAAAGAAATGATATGGCATGAACCAACTCCAGCGCATGATAGCTTGAATGTGGAACGTCCTTTCCTGCTCTCTTTTGTTTGTGCTCTTCTGCTAGCGAGGGATGGAGGCTCAGCTGAATGACAATGAGGGCATTTTTATAAGTGAAGTAAAAGTAAAGTGGAGCTTTCCTCCTCATTAGCTTTTTTCCGAATTTCAAAAAGGAAAGTAGAGGTTTTGCTTTTCACATTGGCCGATCGAGGCCCATACCGTGTGTTGACTTGGGTGGGCCACACCGCTTTCACATTAGTCATTGATTTTGTCATCCACATTCCACGCATCTCTCTCCTTTTTTATTTTTTATTTTTTTTTATGGAACTCTTTTGTCATTTGCTTTATAATAAGGTTCCATTCAATTCCAATAATAATAATAATAAATTTTTTTTTTTCATTCAATTACTCTTAAAAAAAAAAAATAGAGTTTCCATTCAACAAAAATGAAGATGGGTAATTAAGATTGATCCTGGGGTTCGCCTAATTATTATTATTCTTTTTATTTTTGATAAAAATACCTTTTTCGTCCATCTATTTTGGCCATGTTTTTAATTTTATCTTCAAGTTTTTATAATTTTATTTTAGTTATTATATTTTTAAACTTGCCTATATTTTAATCCCGATGTCATCTCAGTTACAGAAAAGCATAATTAAAAAAAGAAGAAAAAGTAGACACTAAAATGACAACAAACTTAAAAATATAAGAACCAAAATGAAATTATAAAAACTTGATGACTAAATTATAAATATGACCAAAATATAGAAACCCAAATCAAGGAAATTGTCTTTGTCCTTGTGTCTAAAACATTTGAATATACAATAGTGTGAATCTATTTATCTATATATTAAAATTATTGTCCAAAGTAGGTTGAACATGTTAAGAATATTATATGACCATAACATTAAAATGAAATTGAGTTAATTAACTTAATTCTATCATCCTAACATTTGACATTAGTTAATTTAAGCTAATAACTGGCTAACAGATGACTGGATGAACCCAAGTAAGTAAATAACTAGTCATGGAACCAATCTCTCAATCCACTTGAGTTCTTTGGTAACAAGTACCATAATTGGCCTTCTATTATTTTCATATCCCAATATTTATTCATGACTTTATCTCTATAAGTTTATCTATTTATCATGGTTTTTACTTAGTTTCTATTTTTTAAAGAGGATTTGTTTTTTTCATTAAACCTTGGGAAAGTAAAATAATCCACCTCAAAGGGGCGGGGGGACCAAGTTCATCCCCTTCTTGCATGGCAGCTGCTGCTACCTACTATTCTTTGCCTTCCCCCCCCCCCCCCCTTCTCTCTCTTATTGGTAGGCATGCATACTTGGCTTTTGTGTTCTTTAATATTTTACTCATTCATAATCATTTTAATAAAAGGTGTCAGATGGTGGGGTGATAGAATTTATTTTAAACTCTTGTTTACAACTTGGGAAAACTTTGGTCTCAATTTGGATCAGTGGGAAAATTCAAATCTGTTGCTAACAGCGTGTGGTAGTTAGTAGCTGCGCTGTTCAGGTATTCCTACTTGCACCGCAAATTTATTTATTTACTTATTTTTTTGTGAAAGTGTTGTACACTTGTACCACACTCCTTAAAAAATAAAGTAGTTTTGATTGCCTAATTCTAGCTCGTTTTAGTTTTCCTTTAGCAAGTTGTGAAAATTTTTGTTCAGTTATACTTAATCTGCCACAACAATTTCTTTTCACTCCATCAGTTTAAACATTCTTATTAAAGTGATCAATGAATCCCTTAGCACATGTGCTCAACAGGGGAAAAAAATAAAATCCAACATTAAGGTGCTTCTTGATAGATCTTCCAGGTTCTGGGTTATTGAATAAGGTTACAAATTAAAATCGGGGGAGGGGGGGGGGGGGGGGAGGTGATGTACACTAGGAAGGAGGCTGAAAACAAAGATTGAAGAATCCATTTGACTTATCACAATGACAGAAGGAATTGGAATCAATAAGTTAACACAAAAATTCATAATGGCAGAACTTGGATGGGGTTTTGAGAGACACAGATTTGGAAGCTATAGAATATTATAGGTAAGTGCATGCAGTTGCTTTTCTAAAGTGATATATTTTGCTGAGAGTGAGAGGTTGAGAAATGAAACCACTTGGAAAAAAAATTGTGCTAATTCTAAGATTTGTTGTTTTGCTTTGATTCTACTGTACTGTGGATTTTCTCCCTTTTCGTCTACCCTTAATATTTGTCAGATTACGAAACATAAAAAATTCCATTGTTTCACCCATTGTCTTAGCTAGAAAACAATTTATTTTTGTCTGTTTTCATGCTATGCTGCTTGAATTTTTATCAGGTTTCTTTTGAAGAATGATGGGCTCTTTCCTGAATGTTCATTGGCCATGAATTGTGTTGGTGCTGTCAAAATGGTTAGGGCAAAAATGGCCCAATACCACGATTCTTCAAAATTTTTAGCCAAAAAACATTGTTTCGGAAATAAATGGCGATCTACCACTTTTTTCAGTACTCGAGCTCACCAAACTCGAGCACCAAATTTTCTAGTTCCACTGTGACATGCCAGCATGACATTTCGGATTTAAAAAATCCTACTTGTTACTCAAGTTTACTGGGCTCGAGTACTGTATACTATGGTACCTGAGTCTAGTAAACTTGGGTATCAATCTGTGAATTTAAAAATTTCACTTGGTACTCGAGTTTACTGGGCTCGAGTACTGTATACTGTGGTACCCGAGTCCAGTAAACTCAAGTATCAATCTGTGAATTTAAAAATTCTACTTGGTACTTGAGTTTCTTGGACTCGAGTACCATTTCCATCAAACCCCACCCTATTACCCACACTTAAACTCTCTGATCACCCACCCACACTTAAGCTTACTCCCTTTCTCAGTCTCCCTCTCACTCTAACTCTCCCACACGCTCTCAATCTCCCTCTCAGTCTCGCTCTCGCTCTCATTCTCAGTCTCCATTTCACTCTCGGTCTCCCTCTCAGTCCCAGTCTCGCTCTGTACTATTCCTCTTGCTCACGGTCTCTACTCTCACTCTCAGTCTGCATCTTCACAAGGTATGTCTCCTTATCTCAATATTTGTTTGAGCATTGGGTATTTGTGGGTATATGTGGGTATTTGTGGTGTAATTTTTGAATTTTTTTTGTTGTTGTTGTTGTTTTTAATGAACATTTTCATGTGTTATTAGAGCAATTAGTCATTGTAGGACATAGTAGGACACAGACAGCCACAAAACAGAAACAATTTATAAAAGAGTGTTTGGATTATAAGGAAATTTCTAGTAGCACTGCATTTTATAAAAGCAATGTGCAGTTACTATTTCAACTCACAGATCAAAAGAACTCCTAGTCCTAGTAAAGAGCAGCTATACAATTGCATGTCACATTAAAGGACAAAAAACATACATAAGGAAGAGGTAGCCTTTGTAAAACCACCATACTAGCAACCAAATCTAAACAAAGCCCATTTAAGAAATGTACTGCAAAATCTTCAAGCTGAAACTCCAAGTATTGGAACGACTCTGTTCGAGAGAGAGCCTTCATATTTCAAAATTCCATTTCCAAGGATAATTGCATTTGTCCGATGCCAAATATCGTAGATTGCTCCTAAAGCTAGCTTACACACCACAGCTTGGAGAGATTTTCCCCTACACTTCTCCAGTCTCCATTATGTGATGTCTTCCCATGCAAACTTGGGAGCCTGTAGATGGCAGCACCTCATTAACTCTTTTCTAAATAAAGAGCTTTAAAAAATATTCACTAAAAATCAAATGGATTTTAAGAGTGTGTAATAAGCGAGAACTTCATGCAAATGGACGTTTAAATTTTTATATGCATGATTAAAACACTCCAGAAATTGGGGCCAACACAGATTGATACTCGAGAGTCCATGAAACTCGAGTATTAATCGGCATGATGACTTAACTATTTCAGGCCAACATAGATTGATACTCGAGTTTCATGGACTCGGGTCCATGAAACTCGAGTATCAAATGGCATGACACTCAACAGATCGTGGCCAACCTAGATTGGTACCCGAGTTTAGTGGACTCGGTACCACACTATACAATACTTGAGCCCAAGAAACTCGAGTACTAAGTGCATTTTTTAAATCCCAAATGCCATGCTGGCATGTCATGGTGGAACTAGAAAATCTGGTACTCAAGTTTGGTGAGCTCGAGTACTGAAAAAAGTGGTACATCGCTATTTATTTTCGAAATAGTGTTTTTTGGCTAAAATTTTTGAAGAACCGTGGTATTGGGCCATTTTCGCCATCCACTGGCCCTGATTTTACAATGCTAAATATCTGTCTTAGCAAGGATTGACACCCAAGGCTATTGTATTAGAGTTTTTGGGCAAAAGACGAGTTACTGTGACGCATAGCTTTGACTTAGATATTTCTTAGTCACTTCCATCCAAATTTTGAGCAGGCCTCTGCGACTATATTTCTCCAGCAAAGTTTAGTATTTAATTCTAGAAATTTATATCGTTATTTATCTCTGCAAGAAGGTACCATCTGAATTTTTTTGTAGATAACAACATACTGAAGCAGCAACACTAGAGCAGAATTAGGCACAACTCTGTTTTTTAGGATAATATCAATTTTCAGTTTCATTCTCTTACAATAACACTAGAACAAAATAAGTTAACGCTGCTATTTATTTTTTAACTTGATCAGCTACCAAGGTCATTCTAAACAAGACTTATATGATGTTTAGCATGGATAGAAACCTCAGTTACAACTATTGAAAGTTTTTGTATGTCTCATATTCCATCATACGTTATTCAAAAGTTTGATGAAAAAGAAGAGAACATCTATTTCGGTTTCAGCAATGAACAAAATGCTACCACTTCGACAGAACCTTAAGCAAGATAGGGTGTGCTTTACACATGACCTCCAATGGTATGACTTTTGGCATGGTGACTCCATTACCTTCAGTCATGTCAGCTTCTTCCATAGTAACCCTTTCCCACTCAAAGCACTAATAAATCATCAACCCCAAAGTCAAGCCCAATGTACGCGGTGCAAGGCCTGCCCTAGGACAGGCCCTCCTCCCTAATCCAAAAGGCATAATTTATATATGTCACTCTCATTCATTCCAAACCTCTCAGGTTTAATACTAGTACCATCATCCCATAACTTAGGATCTCTATGTAAGGTCCATGCATTGACCAATAACATTGTGTCACGTGGTATATCATATCCTCCGATGGTACAATCATTAGATGACAAGTGAGGTACTAATAGGGGGGCAGCAGGGTACAATCGAAGGGTATTTAAAATGATACTTTGAATGTAATGTATTTTAGAGACATCTGGTTCATCTATCAATTTTTCTTGTCCAATTTGATTGTCCAACTCCACTCTAGCTTTCTTCAACACATCAGGATGATTTATCACTTTGGACATTACCCATTCTAATGTCATTGCTGATATGTCGGTTCCTGCAACTATCAAGACTTGCTCAATATGTGTTAAAAACCAGGAGAAGAATAATAACAAAAAATATGGATTGATTTGATACTATATAAAAACTAAATCCTAATCAATTTTTTGTTGTTGAAAAGAATGGAATCTATTCTATCAAAAAAAGGAGAAAAGAGGGGCGAAGGGGTTCAAACAAATAGCTATAATTAAATCAATTATGAGTAATCTGTAACTGAAGGATATGACTTTGGGCTCATTAATATATTCACCCCTCCATTAATCAAATTATAAATCATAAAGCCACGCTATAAAGTTACAACTCTTCACTTACTAAAATTCTGAACATTTTTATGACCCTAAAAAAGTTTAAGCTACATATATACAAAGCCAATTGGCAAATTAATGCTAATAACCAAATAAATTTAGCTCTCGTGGTTCCAATGAAACAAATTATGCATAATGATTCAGATTTTGTCTTATTTTTCTCCAGAAGAACATTCCGATTTTTCCCCTATCCTCCGATTTCTCTTTCACTCTGACATTGGTAACGTTGTCAATTATTGGGGAATTTCAAGCAGCATCATGAATATAGAGGAAACAATAGGAATTGAAACAAAGAATATATATCATGGGACATGGCTTACCTCTAGTGTATTAGAGTTGACACTAAGTGAACACGTGTCCGAATTGTGTCTTCTCTAAAACATTGGAGCACGAGAGCCAAGCCATACTTGAGAGGGAGAGATACGTTGCACTTACCTGAATAAGCCCTTTGATAATTTGGTTGGTGTAATATTCAGGTTGTGATCTTTGTAAAGAAAGCAGATGATTGATCATGGTTTCCCTCTTTATCCTTACTTCCCACCTCATCAATTAGACCTTGTAAGAACACATCATTCCTGGCTGCCAGTCTCATCATTCTCTTCTCCAAACCCCCATAGTCAATACGTTGCAATATGGGCACAAATTCTCCTGGATCTGATGCCCCTCCAGATCCTAGTATCTCTTTAATTATCTCCCTAAACTGCTTAGCTTCTTTCTCATTCTTCACATCTTCTCCATACCCATAGTACCTCTTCCCTGCCACCATTCCTGTTTTGATGTTAAATGTCAGCTCCAAGAGCATGGATTTCAACTCTACCTTGGCAAACCCACCTGAGTTGTTGTTTGACTTAGACAGTTTGCTCAGCAAGTGTTTCACCCCGTCCTTTCGGATGCCTGAGAACATGTTGAGTCGGTTGGTGGAGAAGATTTCAAGGGTGCAAATGTGGCGGAAGTTGCGCCAATGGTCTCGGTATGAAGATGATGACATAGTTGTGTAGTTGTAGCCTATGTACTTGCCTAGTAAGAAGCGAGGACGGTTGGCTAAAACCATGTCGTTCTTGGTGAAGCATTCTTCTACTGCGGATAGGGATGACACAATAACCACAAGGCGAGAGCCGAATCGGAGAGAGTAAACCTGACCGTATGTTTGCGAAAGGCGGTGAAATGTACGATGAAGGGGTTTTAAGGAGATGGAGATGCCCTAGAAGAGGCAGAGATGGTGGGCTGGGTGGAGGTGTTTGTGTCGTGGTGTTGCATGTAGAAAAAGCTTGAAATAAGCTACAAGGAGGAGGAGAAAAGAAAAGGATAGAGAAAGCAACTTGTCTTCCATTATGTTTTGGTATATGACACGTTATATTGGCTCTTCTATATATAGGCCACTTAGAGCATCCACAGCAGTGGAGCTAAAATTTTAGCAATTTAGCTCTACAAAAAGTTACTTTATCTATTTTACCTATACATTTTACAAAACATGATACAACAGTGGATCTATTTTAGCTTTCAACACATTAAAATAATATAAACATTACAATAAAATAATATTTCTATTACACTAAAATAATACACCAACAAAACAAAAAAAAAACACCACAAGTCGGTGAAGATCGGCGAAGAGCAGGTCGACGAAGACCGGCGACGAACAGGCGAAGAACAGGTCGGCGAAGATCGGCGAAGATTGGCGACGAACAGGCGAAGAACAGATCGGTGAAGATCGGCGAAGAACAGGTCGGCGAAGACCGGCGACGAACAGGCGAAGAACAGGTCGGCGAAGATCGGCGAAGATTGGCGACGAACAGGCGAAGAACAGGTCGGTGAAGATCGGCGAAGACCGGCGAAGAACAGGTCGGCGAGGACCGGCGAAGAACAGGTCGGCGAAGAACAAGCCGGCAAAGCAGAGAGTAGATGAGGGAGAGAAAAAAAAAAAGAAAAAAGAGAGAGAGACAGAACGAAAAACGAAGGAGGAAGAGAAGCCGGAGAGAGTGAGAAAAAGAAAGAAAGAGAAAACATTTTTTAAATGAAAGAGAGAGAGAGAAATTTAATAAAATAATATATTTTTTTTAACTTTGAGCTACAGTGCACATCTAAAGATAGATGTGCACTGTAGTTGGAAGCAAAAAATTTTTTGCTATAGCTCCACTGCTGTATCATCAGTTTTAGTGGTTGAGAAGCTAAAATATAGCAATATAGCAATTTACAACCACTGCTGTGAATGCTCTTAGGTACACAACTAAAACTGATCCAATATTCAACCAATAATTGAGATTGAAAATTAAAACCTCATGTTTAATCTCAGCTCATAGATCAAAAAAAAATTTAAAAACTTTTTTTATTGCCTATACAGAGAAATGTTATATCTACGATATTTTTACAATACTTTCATACCAAAAACTAAAAAATAAGTTGTTATTGATTGTTATTAATGGGTAAAATAGTAATTTTAGTAGTGGGTTTAAATTAGAACTAGTAACAACTTACCATTTAAGATTTGTTGTAAAAGTATTGTAGATATATTATTTTTCTTATATTTAGAGAAAATTAAAATAAAATATATTTTATTGACTTTATTTTCTTGGAAAGTGGTTAATATTTTACTTAAAAAAATTGGAAGAAAGTCAGAAACCCCTATTTTCTTAGTTTGCATTTCTTTTAAATGCCTATAAAATATATCCATTTTGATATGAAAAAAACTTTTAAAAAAGGGTGATGATTTTAAAATGTATTTTTAAGAATCATATATGCTCCATTTTTTATTTTTTATTTTTAAGAATTATATATGTTCCAATATTTATTTATTTATTTATTTATTTTTTAGGAACCATATATGCTTCACTTTTTATTTATTTATTTATTTATTAAGAATCATATACAAGCCACCCTTCTAGATTCATAATCATATCAATTTTTCTCTATAATCTAAACCATCTGTCATCTTTTCAAATAAGCTCTTCTAACCTAAAAACTTTTGTGTCAGAATTTTGTTGTGGTTGACTGTAAATAAAAAATAATTACTTATGTATGAAATTGCATTTTATTTTTATCCACTCACGACCGATAATATAAATATAGCAAAACTTGTATCCATAAGTCAAGCATACAGAATTGAATTTGTTCAACTTCCACAATAGACGACACGAAATGTAATGTGGCTTTGCTCAATTATCCATTGAAAGACAATTTTGGATTCATATGTTCCTTTCCTCACTTGAATTCATGTTATTTTTATTTTTAATTATCATTTTTAAATAGAAAGAGCCTCTTCAAGTATTTATTTTTTTAATTAAAAAAACTGGTTATATAGAATATATCAATTCACAAGATAATTGAAATCATTTAATTTGATTGTAGGTTCTAAAGAGGAGAAATAGTTGGAGCAGAAGTAGGAAAAGACTTGAAGCTTCAAATGTAATGTCATACAAGTCATCAACATCCGAAAGATGGATGCATTAGAAATTATGAATCAAAGCTTCACATTCAGTTATCAATTTTAGACCTGTGATGACCTAGTAATTTTTTTTTATTAACTTTAATTTTGCTTTACTTATTTCTTTTGTTAGTCCACAAGTTAGTAGGTCCCCACTTGAAGACAAGAAAAGAATAAAAGTTCCCGAATATATCCCACTGTCATATACTTACATTCATATCTCAATAATTATTCATTTATTTGTCTTTAAATGTATATCTATTTATCTTGGTTTTTACTTATTAACTTTCTATTTTTTTTAGGAGGTTATTTTTTTTTTCTTTAAACCCCGAACTTACCGATATGTTACTTGGTACAACAAGAGTTCACGTTCCATGTTACTGATCAGGGCTCACCATGTTACTTGAAAAAGCTTCCTTGAAAATTTATAAACTTTCTAATGAAGGAATAAGGATATATAAGACTCTAGGATAAGATGAGAGTTCCCATCACTGATATAAAATGGAAGAAGACTGATATGAAATAGAAGAAGAAAACGATAAACTAAAAACAGAGGAAACTGAGTTGTACTGAAACTCTCCTGCTTTATTGATAAGTAAATGGCCATAATATATGCTGAAAACAAACGGTTACAAACATAAAAATAGGCACCACTAACATCATGCTAAACAGCTCCTACAAACTAGGCAACAAATAAAAACAAACTCCTGAATTCCTAAAGACTAGGACAACCCAAATCTGCACATTCTAACGTGCTGCTACTGATTTATTCAACAATCCCTCCCTTAAACTGATGTTCCATACATAACATCAATTTAATAAGACTCAAACTTTGAAGTGCCATTCCTCAGATAAAGTCCTTTGAACAACGAACACCAAGTAGCTCCCTGAGCTTCTGAAATGCAAGAAATTTGAGAGGCTTTGTTAGAATATCAGCAATCTGATCTTCACTTCTGCAGTAAACTAGATTAATAACTCCATCATTTGTGAGATCCCTCAAGAAATGATACTTCACATCTATATGCTTGCTTCGACCATGTAGAACAGGATTCTTTGAGAGCTTTATTGCTGAACTGTTGTCACAGTAAATAAGAGTAGGCCCATCTTCTTTGAACTTCAGCTCTTCAAGAATCTTCTTTAGCCAAATAGCTTGACAAGCACAAGCTGTTGCTGCAACAAATTCAGCTTCAGTGGTTGACAATGTGACTATTGGCTGCTTCTTTGATGACCATGAAACAGCTCCTGTTCCCAACATGAAAACATACCCAGATGTACTTTTTCGATCATCAGAATCTCCTGCATAATCACTATCTGTAAAGCCAAACAAATCTGACTTTTCTCCCTTTTTGAAGAACAACCCAAACTCCTTAGTACCTTGCAAGTACCTAAGAATTCTTTTTGCAGCCAAGAGATGAATCTCTGTAGGACATTCCATGTACCTGCTGATCACACTTACAGCATGCATTATATCAGGTCTTGTTGCTGTCAAATACATTAAACTCCCCACTATTTGTTTGTAAAGAGTGTCATCAACCTTTTTTCCTCCATCATCCTTGTTTAGCTTCATACCAAACTCAGATGGAGTATTTACAGGATTACAATCCTTCATCTGAAACTTGCCCAAGATTTCTCCCACATACTTCTTTTGAGAAATAAAAATTCCAGTAGAGGACTGCAACACTTCTATGCCAAGAAAGTAATGCATCATTCCAAGATCAGTCATTTCAAATTCAGCCATCATGGATTTCTTAAAGCTTTCAAATATGGCTGTATTACTTCCAGTATAGATTAGATCATCTACATATAAGCAGACAATAAGCATTTTCCCTCCATCATCAACTTTTATGAAAAGTGTGTGTTCATAAGGACATTTTTGAAATCCTTCCTTCAAAAAATAAGTTTCTATACGATTATACCAAGCCCGTGGAGCTTGTTTAATCCATATAGAGCTTTCTTTAACTTATACACTTTATGCTCATTACCAAGTTTTACATAACCAGGGGGTTGATTAATAAATACCTCTTCTTTCAAATCTCCATGAAGGAATGCTGATTTCACGTCCAACTGGAAGATAGGCCATGAGTTTTGAGCTGCCATAGCAATCACCAATCTGATTGTATCATGCCTTGCAACCGGAGCAAAGACTTCTTTATAATCAACACCAAACTCCTGCTTGTAGCCCTTAGCTACCAAGCGTGCCTTGTGCTTGTCAACCTCACCATTCTCCTTCAGCTTTGTCTTGTAAACCCACTTTACGCCGATTGTCTTCTGCCCTTTTGGAAGATCACATAGCTCCCATGTATCATTTCTTTCAATGGCTGTAATTTCAGCATCCATAGCCTTTCCCCATTTTGGTTCTTTGACAGCCACTTCAAAACTGATAGGATCACAATCTGAAAACAGAGCAAAGTGAGTGAGTGGGTCTTCAGATTGATCAATTCCAGTTACCTCATAATCATACATCCATGCTGGTCTTCTTCGTACACGTTGAGAACGTGGTTCAGCTGCTGCTTCTGGTGCTGTTGGAGTGACTTCAGAGGCAATACGGGTTTCATTTTGTGGATTCTCAAATGCATCAATTGCTGGAACAAGGTGCTGCTGCGGCTGGTTTACTTCATCACCATCTTCTCCATCAAAACTAGTTGGAATATGCTCTCCAACTACATTTTTACTCCATTTCCAAATTTGATCTTCATCAAAAACAACGTCTCGACTGATAAGTATTTTCTTAGTGTTAGGATTGTAAAGCTTATAAGCTTTTGATTGATCACTAACACCAAGAAAAATACATTTTTCTCCCTTGTCATCCAACTTCTTCCTCTTCTGATCTGGAATATGGGCATATGCAACACACCCAAAAATTCTAAAGTGATCAACAGCTGGTTTTCGTCCACTCCATGCTTCCTCTGGTGTCTTATTTTTAACAGCAAGTGTGGGACTTCTATTCAATATATGAATACTCCAATTAACTGCTTCAGGCCAAAAACTCTTTGGAATACAACTCCTTATTAAAAGACTTCGCACCATATTTAGAATAGTGCGATTCTTCCTTTCACAAACGCCATTTTGTTGGGGCGTATAAGCTGCTGTAAGCTGCCTCTTTATTCCATGAGTCTCACAGAAACTTGCAAATTCATGTGAGTTATATTCTCCACCACGATCTGTGCGAAGAATTTTTATGGGGCTGCCAACTTCTTTTTCAACTAGTGCTTTATAGCTTTTAAAGGCTAGAAAGGCTTCGGACTTCTCTTGCAAAAAATAAACCCAGCTTTTGCGACTAAAATCATCAATGAATGTAAGTATATATCTCTTACCTCCATTAGAACATGGAGTTATTGGCCCGCAAATATCGGAATGAACAAGCTCCAGTACAGCCTTCGCCCTCCATGATTTCCCTTGTGGAAATTGATTACGGTGTTGTTTGCTAACAACACATTCTTCACAAACTTCAGAAGGAGCTGTAATTTGGGGAAGACCAACCACCATATTCTTTTGTTGTAAAGTTTTCAATCCGCCAAAGCTAAGATGCCCATAGCGAAAATGCCATAGCCATTCCTTCTCTCCCAATCTTGCAGAAAAACATGAGTGAGCGGTGTCATGGATATACAATGGAAACATTCTGTTGGCTGTCATGTTGACTTGAGCTATCAAGCCCAACTTTTCATCTTCAATTCTGCAGACTCCATTTTTATAGAGATTCCATATCCCTTTTCTTGTAGCTGACCAACACTAAGTAAATTGGTTCTCAAATCTGGAACAAAAAGAACGTTAGAAATAGTTTGAGTAAAATTTCTGTTGGTTTGAACTGCTACCTTTCCCTTTCCCATAACAGAAACTGTAGAGCCATCTCCGAACTTCACAACATCGCGAAAAGCTTCATCCAATTCAGAGAATACAGACTTGTCTCCACTCATATGGTTGCTGCAACCAGTGTCTAAGTACCACAAGAATTTTTTGTGGGTTTCCTCCTTGCCGTGACAAGCCATCAACAAAGACACTTCTTCTTCCTTCTCAGCAAAATTGGATTGCTTTCCACCATCTCTCCTTAGATTAGTACGGCACTCTGACTTGTAGTGGCCAAACTTGTGACACCTGTAACATTCAACTCTTGATTTGTCTGCTGACTTTGACTTGGAAGGTGTTGAATGATTGTTGTTGTTGTCATGACCTTTTCCTCTCCCTTGAGAATCAAAATCTACAGATTTCTGATTTGAGTATCTACCATCATTGCCGCCTCTGCCTCTGCCTCTTCCTCGTCCTTGACCTCCTTTTGATGCCAAGGCTTGTAATGCTTGCTCCTCCTTGTCTTGCCGATTCATTTTCTGCTCATGAACCAACAAAGAACTCTGCAATTCATCAATGGACATACTGTCAGTGTCTTTAGATTCCTCAATCGAACAAACAACATAGTTGAATTTTGTTGTCATCGAACGAAGAATCTTCTCAATGATAGTAACATCTGCCATTTTGTCGCCATGGATTCTCATCTTATTTGCTATTGCCATTGTCCTGGAGAAGTAATCTGACACTGATTCTCCAGACTTCATGTGTAAAGTTTCGAAATCACCTCGAAGTGCTTGAAGCTGTGCCCTCTTCGCCTTTGCTGTTCCCTCATACTTCTTCTTCATAGAGTCCCAAATCTGTTTGGAAGTTTCTTTACAAAGGATGGTTTCTAGGATGGAACGATCAATTGCCTGGAAGAGGTAATTTTTTGCTTTGAGATCCTTCAACTTCTTCCCTTCAAGCTCCACCTTCTGTGCATCTGTCAGCACAACACCTTCTGCTGGTTCTGCTACTCCAGAAACAACAACTGTCCAATATTCTTTGGACCTCAAGAAATTCTCCATGAGCATGCTCCAATGGTCATAGTGACCATCAAAGCGTGGAATGGCTGGCTGCACAAAATTTTCAGAAGCCATTGTGGAACTCTAACCAAGCTCTGATACCACTGATATAAAATGGAAGAAGACTGATATGAAATAGAAGAAGAAAACGATAAACTAAAAACAGAGGAAACTGAGTTGTACTGAAACTCTCCTGCTTTATTGATAAGTAAATGGCCATAATATATGCTGAAAACAAACGGTTACAAACATAAAAATAGGCACCACTAACATCATGCTAAACAGCTCCTACAAACTAGGCAACAAATAAAAACAAACTCCTGAATTCCTAAAGACTAGGACAACCCAAATCTGCACATTCTAACGTGCTGCTACTGATTTATTCAACAATCACTGTCTTGCTTCTCTCTCCAGACCTCTAAAACCAGAATGTATTGCTGAAAATTCAAACAACCCATCAATTCATATATATAGTGATGGGCACTAAAATCAGCAGCTGGTGCATGTTCCATATTTATATATAAAAAGATTCTGTTCCCACCCTTCAACAAATGACATTCCATTTTTGATCGAGGAGGTTAATAAGATAATTATCACACCTGCCACAATTGAGTAAAATGTTAGCCTTTGACATAGCAATCTTCTCTCTATCATACACCAAACTGGCAAACTGCATTAAAAGACCCTTGCATGCATTGCATTCGGACTTTGTCCAGAAGATGATATAAAACAAAACTGAAACTTATACGTTTGCAAAAGTTATATGCTTGAGTTATGAACTGGATTGATAAATCTGATTTGGAAAAGTTAAGATGCTTCATTTCATCTCTTTGGACTTACCTGTCAGTCTATTAATTACCTATAACATCTCTCAGATTACCCTAAGATAACATGAGGAAAAAAAAAAAAAATTTACTAATATCAGAACCTCATATCCATTAAAAAAAAAAATAATAATAATAAACAGGGAAAGGGACTAGTCCTAAATGTAAAAATTCCATCCTTTCATCCATTTCCCTGGCTAGAATACAATTAAGTTTTGTATGTTTTCATGCTATGTGCTTGAACTTTTATCGGGTTTCTTTTGAAGAATGATGGGCTCTTTCTTGGAAGTTCATCAACCATGAATTGTGTTTGAGTGGCGCAATCAATGGGTCCTGGTCACACTATTGTACTATTCTTTGTGACAGTGGGATGAGGCATCTAAGTAAGTTTTACAATGTCTGTCTCAGCATGGATTGACACCCAAGGCTACTGGGTTAGAGTTTCTGGGCATCAGATGAATTAGTGTGACCTAGAGCTTTGACTTAGATGTTTCTTGTCACTTCCATCCAAAGTTTGAGCAGGTCTATGCGACTATTTATTTTTCCTGCAAAGTTTAGTACTTAGTTTTGGTAATTTATATTGGTGTTTATCTCCGGTAGAAGGTATCATCCGAATTTTTGTAGATGACAACATATTGGAGAAGCAACACTAGAGCAGGATTAGGCATATCTCTCTCTGTTAGGATAATGTCAATTTTTGTTTTACTCTCTTACAATAACCCTAGAACAGGAGGCAAATATCTGCTTATTAGCCAAATTCACTTCCAATTCATTTTTTGTTTCATTCTTTTCGGGACAACAATATGTATTTTTGTTCAGAGGTGTATACAAGGACAATTGGAATTATTTTGTCGAGAAATGAAATGGGTTAATCTGTTAAGGCAATATACCAGTTATTATGATCAATTGTGGGGCTATAAGACAGTTAATGAATTTTCTACCCAAATTCACATTAATGGTTAATTCTGTAATGTCAGGGGAAAAGAAGTTTGTGAGACTAATTCGAGCAAGTAGTTCATTTTATTGTAAATACGACTCTTAGAGCATCTTTCTAAAAATATTAACAATGAATACTACTTATCTTGCTTGGCTTGGAACCTGTTAATCTCTAACCTTTAAGCCATTGTAAACTAGGAAGCCTTTTGAAATTCAACTAAGTTCTGCCTTTTAATCTAATAAGCCTTTTGCGAATACTGTCATAACCACACGCATCTTATAATTCATAAATAAAAATTGTAATTGTGGCTCTTAGTGTCCACCCTCGATCATCCAGTGTCTTCATAAAAAAACTTGTGTGTTCATGCTGTTGTTTGTGACTATCCTTTGTGATAGCGGAATGAGGCATCCATGCATGTATTACAATGCTAAATATCTGTCTCAACATAGATTGATGCCCAAGGCAATTATATTAGAGTTTTTGGGCATCAAATGAGTTAGTGTGAACAGTAACACTAGAGCAGTTTTAAGCACATCTCTGTTTGTTAGAATAATGACCTTTTGTTTTGTTCTTTTCAGGACAACAATCTTTATCTCATTCAAAGGGAAGGAGTTAATTGTAATTTTACCAGTTAGAAGATCAATTGTGGGGCAATAAGTTATTCAAAAAAGAAGAAGACCTTTTGTTTTTGTGTGCTAGAAAAGAAAACTTTAAACACAAACCAACTAAACAGTACAAAAGTCTTCCCCCCCTACAAACCACTATACACACAGCCCAGTTACTAAAATTATGAGCTACCTGGCTTGCATTCCTTTTAGTCACAACAAAAGAACAACAAACTCCTTTGCCAATCCCAATCTATTTAACTGTTCTTACAGCATCAATACGTACCTTACAGGTTGGCCACAACGATAACTTTGTGCAATTTCATCTCTTTAGAAATCTAAATGCTCTAAAAAAATAAAAAACCTGAGCTACTACTGATATTGGTGAAACCCACAGATATTTCTTGCCTTCCCAATCACAGAACTGCTATACAAGCTCTTTCATCATTTGGTTGCATCACAATTAAGCTTTTGGAGGCCTTTCAGAGGCTTCTTTCACAGCATGGCTTTCATCATTAGAAACATTTCTCTTCAATGATGTAGAAGCATGCTAGTATAGGCAGATCGCTTGTGTGAACTTCCCAGAAGCTCTTCATTCGCTTGTGTGAACCTGTGTGATTGAGAAATTTATAGGCAGATCTCATAGAAAAATCTCCTTAAGATGCATATCGGTTGCAGTCTTATTTCTGATCAGTGGCAATGGGATATTTTTAATTACATTAAATGGTTCTTCATCAAATAAGCCTAGTAACTTGTCTGAATTCCATTAATGGCCATTTGTTTGAAAATCGAGTAAACTCTGCTTATTCTCATTCCTAACACATTTGAATGTGCAATAATGTGAATCTATTTGCAAGGGTAAATAACATAGCAGTCCAAATTTGAAATTTCCATGGCTATTCAAGCTATTTCCAAAAGTTGGTTGAACTCATTATGAATATTACATAACCATATGATTCTTTGCACGGGAAAATTTGAAAATTGTTTTTATATCATAATTAAAACTAATTCATTACATGATTCTTCACCCCCAGCCTTTGACATTAATTAGTTTAAGCTAATAACTACATTATACATAGCAAAACAGATAATTGCATCAACCCTGGTAAGTAACTAATTAGTTATGTAACGAACCTCTCAATCTACCTGAGCTGAGCACTTTGCTGAAATCTCTATATTAAAGTCATTGGCGAAAGCCAGTTGAACTCATGAAGAATATTACATAACCACATGATTCTTTGCATGGGAAAATTACTTAAAATTCATTTTACATATCATAATTAAATTGAGTTCATTCTATCATCCAGGCATAGTATATAGCTAAGAGATGATTGGATGAACCCAAGTAAATAATGAGTCATGGAACAAACCTCTCAATCCGCCCGAGTTCTTTGGTGACATCTACCATAGTTGGCCTTCTCTGTGGATCATTCTCTGTACATGTCATGGCAAGGTCCAGCACAGCTTGTAACTGCCGTGCTAAACTAGCACCTCCTTCCCCAATTGCCATGATTGCAGGATCCACAATCTCGTTTAAGCAACTACCTTGAGCACGGTCGTGCATGTGTGCTATTAAGTTAGATGTTCTATCAATTATCAATCGGGTTATATTATAAGAATCCTCTCCAGTTAAAAGTTTTAGAAGAAGCCTACCAAAGTTATATACATCAGTTTTCTCCGTTACCTTACCTGATGCTTTAGACTCGGGGGGACAGAACCTTAAATTCTGAATGCCCCAAAAACCTTTCACGTCAGTTTCACCCTCAGGGATTGATATGGAATAAATAAAGTTGGACAATTTGGGAACATCATGTTCATCTAATAAGATATCGCGCATATGCATAAACATGTGGATGACAGGTCTTGGGAAGGCAGTATGGAGATAGGAAATTGCATGAGAAATCTGCCTTTCAATCTTTAACCTTCTCTCCCACACCATTGGCTGATATTGTAGTTCGGTAACACGTTTGACATATATTTGATCCGCAAGAAAACCATTGGGAGCAAATTCATACACTAAAATAAGAGGTGTAGTCTCGAGACAACACCCAATGGGCTTTAATACATTACTGTGAGCACTCATTTTGTGCAGAAATCACTATATCATTGATGGTAAGATGGGCCCCCGAACCAGAAAATCGGTTAACGAGAACAATTATCCCTTCAAGAGAGCCCTTGTACCAATGCTTTCCCAGATGTTCACAATAGTTGTTGGTTGCTTGGCAGAGCTGTTGAGCGGAGAAGGTACGGATGGGAATAGGCTTGCCATTGCAAGAGGCAATCAGCTTCTCTAGTAACTTACTTCCATTTTCAAGAAACGCTTTCTCTCTTTCCTTTCTTGTTTTGTTAAAGAAATGATCTGTCAACCAACTCCTCCGCATAGCTTGAATGTGGAACCTTGCTTGATCTCTCCCTACCCTACCCTTTTGTGCCTACTCTACTCACTGGGAATTGTAAGAATAGTGTAGGGTGAGGGAGGTTCACTGGGCTTATAATTGATGAAGAAAGTTCAGGGAGGTTTCGTGGAAAGTAAGTGGGGCTTTCCTCAATAGCCGATAAACACAACTTGGTCAAACTTAGCTCACAATTTGGATCCGTGTGGAAACTTCAATTTATTACACACCGCGTGTTCCCGTAGCAGCGCTGTTACATGTTTGACTCGTTTATTCATGCAATGTACCAGTCTATGACACATTCGGAGGGTTCACATAAAAGGAAGTTAAAGTTTGTATCTTTTAGTCAGAGAAGAAAACATACCTTAGATTTCAACCTCTAAAAGCTTCTGTCTCATACTATTATCCAGCAAAGATTTTGTGATATATCAGCGGGGCTGAGCACAGCCACTGCCATTGGATTACTTGTCACCTTGTATAGAATTTTCCAACTAATGCATGACCAGCAATCAGTACCCTCTTCCTCTGACAATGTGAGATGTTGCCATTGATTTTCCAACTCCTCCATTGTCACAGCCAGGACGATGAAAGAAACAGCCCAATCTGCACGTGGTTAAAGCAAGAAGGGAGTGAGGTGGATTGTTACTTGGAGTGTGCATTGGGTGCATTACCAGAATATTAACATTTTCGAAAAGAAAATGAAATAGAAAAAGGTAAAAAAAGAAGAAGAAAAAAACTAATGAAAGAGAAGTTAGAGATTGTTTAGATTTATTGTACAGTGTCATTGAATCTGGAGAACCATGTTAAATCTTTCGTACACTATAGGACCAAATTTTATTTCTCAAACAAGAAAAGATAACAAAGAATTTGAAGCATAGTTAGTAGTTTTTTTCTTTGATACTGAAAGTTAAATAGTAGCATAACCAAAAACCAAAAGAAGCAGAGCATGACAACTGACAAGTCATAAACAAAAGAGAAGCAGGCGTGTTGGGTTTTGTGGAGCCTAGTTTATGTTTGATCCGGTTGACTACTCGATCCGACGCAAATAATATTGCGTGATTTTTTAATGAGAGATTTTTTGAGGCTCAGTTCATAGAGCGGAGGCTTTGGCCGATAGGTCCAATAAATTTTTTTGGACCGTTTTGTAACCCATTGTGAATCCTGTGCGCAGGATGTATAAAGCACAGTTTTTTGTGATTAGGGTTTGGTGTAGTTGGTTTTGAGAGAGAAAAAGAACTGTAACCGCACTTTGTATTTTTTCTCTGATAATAGTGAAATCCTTGCAACTCCGTAGACGTAGGTAATTATCAAATCGTGAGAGTTAATTACAAAAGTTTGGATGGACCTTAAAATGGTGCATAGGCTATTTCCCCTTGCACCCGTTTATATCTGTACAATTAAAAAAAAAAATTTTAGTTTTTTTAATAAGGCATAGCCTTCAGGATTTAAATTTTTGATAACTTTCAATTTAATATTTATATTTTAAGAGATTTAAATTGTTTATATTTTTTAATTGTTGTATTGTTATGTTTGAATTTTTATTTTATTTTATTTTATTTTGTGTTTCTCAATACTTGAATTATTTTTATTTATTTATTTTTTTTATATAGGGAATTATTGTATTGTTATGAATTAAGAAGGTTTTGCAATGTTAAAACTTGTTTTTAATATCTTATGAGTTTTAATTAAATGTATGATGTACTTTAAATAAAATTAAAAGTGGTGGGGTGGATACTCGCTAGGACTAGGGGGGGGGGGGGGGGAAGAAAGATTCACCTTGAAGCGTGAGCGTGGGTAGGGTATGGAATAGAAAACTCACCCATTGCCATTCCTATTTATAAACCATCTCTTTAATATTTAGGGTAAATTCTATTAAATACCCCTAAAGTTTGAGTTAATACCAACCAAGTTCAAGATAATTCTTTCTAAAAAAAAAAAAAAATCCAAATAATTCAAAATTGACCTAAACTCAACTAAGTCCCTACACACCATTAACTCCGTTAGTCAATTTTTCTCCTTCTCTCAAACTTGTCTTCACAAGCTCATCTTTGTGATTCTCTCTCTCTCTCTCTCTCTCTCTCAAATCCACCACAACCAACTAAAAACCCAAAAGAAACTCATACCAAAACTCAACCAAACTCATAGCAATAAAACCAAAATACTCCAACAAAACCAAAAAAAAAAAAACCACAACAGAACCCATGACCATCCCGCAGAAAATCCACCACCACCTAAAACCCATAACAAAACTTAGTCAAACACATAGCAAGAAAACCAAAATCTTGCAACAAAACCCAAAGAACTCTCTCAATAAACAAAAAAGAAAAAAAAAAAAAAAGAGTGAATGGAATCAACAAGCAAAACTCAATGAAGAGGAAAACACAACAAATCAAAGTTCATTTGAAGATTTAAACCCAAATCACATAGAGAAAAATAAGATTGAAAACTGAACATTCTCTTTTATTAAAGAAAAATGAAGTAGTTACAAAATAATTATCTCCTGTGCTTTATATACACGGAAATAGGGGTTAATAGAAGCTAACAAATTTCTACCAAAAAAATAACTAACTAACTAATTATTAATACATCCAATTACAGTATGACATCTGTCACTTCTATTTGCTTCTTCTTGTTTCTCTGGCACGTGGAGACATATGTAATTTCTTCTATTTTCTTCTTCTTGCTCTTTGACACGTGGACTCCCCTTTAGTCTTTTCTTCTTTCTTCTTTACTCTACTTGTTCCATCGTGTTGACCCTCTTCTATTTTAATAACATGTGACAAAAAATCAGTCTTTCAACTCAAAATTCTAATCCAAAACCAAACCCAATTAATCAAAACATCCACTTAACCAGCAACCCCAATCAATCAAAACATCCAAATTCACAGACTTGAAAAAAAAAGTGTTTCGATCTATGTGGCTTTATGACCATCCACCACCAACCACTCCTACAGCAAACCCATCACCGCTGATCGAAACCTAACCACTCCTAACCCACACCATGGCACAGCCACAAGTACCACGACAGAGAAAACCAAACCCTCCGATGTCGATCCACACCACGAACCACCACTAGCCCACACTATGGCACCGCTGCAAGACCACGAGAGAGAGAAAATAAGGACTCCAACGCCTATCCACACCAAAGCCCACGAACTAACACTTACCCGGACCGCGGTGCCAACATAAAGACCACGTGAGAAAGAAGAGAGGGACGAGTGAGTAAGACGAGAGAGGGACGAGTGAGTAAGACGAGAGAGGGACAAGAGAGTAAATGCCTGTTTGGAAGTTAAAAAAAGGAGGGGGAGTAGAGTAAAGGGAGGGAGAGTAATTCAAAGACCTTGTTTGGAAGTTTTTTAAAGAAAGAGGGGGAGGGGTTTGGAGGGGTTTCAACGACCTCTAACCCCTCATTTTTAATTCCCCCAAATTGGTGAGATTTGGAGGGAGATTAGAGTAGATAAATTATTGACCAAATGAATTCTCTAATTTATCCTTTCTAAATTAATAAAATTACAAACCGATTATATAGATAATCTTTGTTTGTTTCCTGAGAAAATTTAAGGTGAATGAAAAAAAAAAAATGAATCTCACTGTTTCACTTACACGGAAGCTTAACAACCCCCTTTTCTTACACACTTTACCAAAAAGAGATAAGGTTTAATTATGGTAAACAATGAGAAAGTACCTTGAAGATGAATCTATCTAGGAAAAATCGAACAGAGGGAAACAACAAAGCAAAGAAGGGAAGGATTAAGAAATCCTCATATGTTTGGTATGATTCATATTGCCAATCGATGGAGCTTAAGACTGCTATCAAACGCATCTCGGACTTTCCTTTTCAATGATCCGAAATAGAGAAACTGTAAATTTTCTTGGGAAACAAACAGTAACTGTGTGGATCACGTATGGAAGAAGCAGAGACATACGTCTCTGTTGGGTTTTAAAGCCCACAATCACAGTTTTCGTACTTTCCTATGGTTTGGTTTTGTTGAAGCATCAAAGGTTGTATGAAATAACATGGGCGAATCGTCGATGGAGAGCAAATTGTTGAGTTGAAACACCGCCAAGTTTGAAAGATCTGAGAGTTCTGAGATAGATTGAGAGAGATATATATAATTTTTTAATAAAACTAATATATATATATATAAAAGTATAAAATAGTAGTTTTGTATGAAAATTATTTTATAATAGTTAATAGTAGTTTTATACTTTTATTAGTAGTAGTTGATAGAATGAGAATGTTAATTAAATAATTATTTAATCTAACAAATTAATCATAGACCAATATTACAAGTCCATTTTCAAATAGGGGTAAATTTGTCTATTTAAATCATTTCCTCTCATTTCCATTCTAATTTTTAAAACATCCAAACAAGAGGAATGACTAATTACTCCCTTCTCCCTTACTAATTTTAAAAACATTCAAACAAGGTGAATGATCTTCCAAATTTCTACTACTTCCTTGCCTTCCCTTTTCAGGGATCTCCTTATTCTCTTCCCAGATTTTCCTCCATACCTTTGCCGCCTTGCCTTCTTCATTATGTTGTTCCATCCTTCAGGGATGTTCGGTAGGTGCTTTTTTGTTTGATATGATGACTTGAAAAGGAATCAATAGTTTGGACAAAACAATGGCCGTGCTGGAGAGTTTCTGCTTATGCAAAGGTTGCATCTTTTGATTCCTAGAGGAGACCTGTTCAATTCCACATGACAGCACCATTGCCATCTCTTATGACCCCACCATAATCCGAATTCTCGGACCATAATCTGAATTCCCGGAGTAGCCTTCCCTACTCCTTCCAAGTTCATCTTGATGTGATTTGAAGAGGAAATTGCCACAAGATTGAGATAGATATGTTTGAATTTTCATTTAAAAAAAAAGAGTAATGCAATAAGACCTCGTCATGTTCATCCTTACTAACATCCCATACAAAAAATGAAATCTTTTTTATGGTTTGGATTTTTTCAATCACCTTAACAAAGAAGGTGGACTTCAACCAAGCCAGCCCTTCTTACTTATGAAGTGGCTATGGAGATTTCCAAAGAAAAGAAAAAGCCATGGTGCTCATATTTGGCTGCTAAGTACCTCTTCCCATGGCAAAAATAGATTGACCAACCTACGTCTAAAATATCCTGCATCTAGAAAGGTATTATTTGGTACAGAGAGACTTTCAGGCAAAACTTGGGTTAGACTTTGGTTGGGTAATGGTAAGCGGCTTAGTCTATAGGTCCAATCTCACCTGCTAGCGCTTATTCCTTGCTTAGTCTGGACACATTCATCAAAGTGCGTTGATTTGAAATGTGTTCAGTTTAGGGGGGACAACAACCCCCCCTTTCATTCCTTCGATTTGTAATGCTTAAATCCGCCGGGGGGGGGGGGGAAGAAATCCTTTACATATCATGTAGTTCTTTGGTGGGTTTCATCATCCATAAGTAAACCCTTTCTTCAGGTATTTGCTTTCAGTCTCTTATTTATGAATCTTGTTTTTTATCGTATAATAAGGAAAGAAAAGCTGTGGTGATCGCTCACTAGTTTCATCTAGCTAGTGAGGGAGAACCCATTTGTGATTAATAGCGGAAGAGCGGAAGAAAGAGGGGAGTTGAAACATAAAAAAAGATTTGCTATGAGTGCACAGAAGAATTTCTTAGAATGGGACATGAAAATGAGGATATTCAAACGGATAGAAGAACAAAGGCTAGAAAAGACAAGGCCCACTTTCGTTCTTGATGGTTAGGTTACCTTGTTGAGCAAACCTAAAGAGGGATTGCAAGACATGGGAAATTTGGAAGGACGTTCTGTGCATGCATGCTATGCTGGATTTCATAAATCTCTTATAAGAGCTCCCATCCATTTCAAGGCCAATTTGGGAACGCTTTACTTCATAAATAGTAGAAATGCGATGAAACAATACTGGTTGGACTAAGATGCAACTTACCAAGGAAGGCTAGTCAGAAGGACCAAGGACTACTTACTTTTACAAAACCAGTGAAGACTGAGGGCGAATCGAGAATCTAAAGAATCGTTTGACTTTGAATGCCAAAACCCCTCACTTTGAAAGCAAGGGATTGAGAAATGAATAAGAATTGCTAAGAAGGCCCTAAACCTAGTGACGATTCAAACAAATTTGATCAAGGTCTCACCCCCTCGTCGAGGGCTATGGAGTTACTTTCACTTTAGTTAGGGCTATTCCTTTGAAACCAAGAGCCGCCCAATCGATGAAGACTCGAACCGAACTCGCCCTGGGCACAGGGACGCGAGAACCTGATGGAACGGAACCATAAAGCTAGGGGAACGTTAGAAAGCTCTGACAAAGCCATGAACCGGAAATCTTCCTATAATAGAAATGGGTCGAATCCCTGTAACCGAAGCCTCTCCCTCTCTATTCCCTATCCGAGCCAACCTATTCTCCTCTACTCTCTCCTCCTCCCTCTCTGAACTTCCAAACAGGCCATAAGAGAGAAGAAGAGATAGGTATGTGAGTGAGAGGGATTAGAGGATCAGAGAGAGAAGAGAGAGACGAGAGAGAAGTTGGACTGAGAGAGAGATTAAAAATAATCTAGCTTCATCAGACATGCAAAATGCATACAATGAGGTTTTTTTCAGTCGTCTTATTTTTGTGTTTTATTTATTTATTTATTTTATATATAATTTTTATTTTGAAAATTTAATTTATAAGAAGATAAAGTAATTTGAAAATTAACAGGAAAATTATCTTATTTTTTTGGTAATGTTTTAGTAGGAGTTAAAGTTGCATTTTTATTAGATTGTCCTTTAGTTTTATTTTTACTTAAACATATGGGTATATGTGCATTTTTGAACTAAAAAAATGAAAAATCTAAATATAAGAAGCCTTTAAATAATAGTATAGATAAGGGCGTTATAAGTTGTTTAAGTTTAAAGACTAAAATGGTCAATTTTATAATGTTTAGAATCCAATTGGTATTCTTTCTCAAAAAAAAGAAAAAAGAAAAAAGAAAAGAATCCAATTGGTATTAGCCCAAACTTCAAGCACTGTTGGTGGAAATTACCCTATTATTTAATACTCATGTTTGTAATTTTGTATAAATGTTTAGACTGTGAATAATAATTAGAGAGAGGGGGGTTGAAAAAGAAACTCTATGGAAGAGAGACACAATGTGATTAATTTTTTTTAAAGCTTGACTTGGTATTTTACATACTGTATTATTGATAGGACAAAATTAAATTCCGTTAAAATTTGTAAATTTAACGAAATTTGATAAGAGTACTAGAGCAGGAAGGTTATTTATTTGGTGCTTTCCTAGTTGTTCAGAGCCAAAAAAACCAACTTGGCCCTCTGAAAGAAGAAGAAGAAGCTCAGAAATGGGCTTACTGATGCAATTGGAAATACTCCCCTGATTCCTATCAACAGCCTCTCCGAAGCCACTGGTTGCGAGGTAAACAAAAAGCATTCGACTTTTGCAATTTTCCTTTGATTTTATCATCTGGGTTTTCTTTTGTTTTCGTTTTTACCAATTATTTTTATTTGGTTCAGTTCATTATCTGGGTGTCATCTAAATTTTCATTTTGAGAGAAGTTTCAACTTTCACGCCAAAGATTTTTTTTTTCTTTTTACTTGGATGATGTTTCTGTTTTGGTCTGTTCGTGGGGGTGTTCAGATTCTTGAGAAGTGTGAGTTTTTGAATCCTGGAGGGAGGGTCAAAGATGGAGTTGCGGTAAAAATCATTGAAAAGGACCAAGAGGTAAATATCTGTTACCTATACTTCTTTGATTGGTGTGGTTGTAATGATTTAAGGGTAAAAGAAAGAAATTTTAATGTTGGGGTTTTATTTATCTTTGTTTGGATATTCAACAAACTAAAAGTTTTAGTAAACTGAGATTAATTTAAGTGTCTGGCTTAGTTGAGAATTTTCTGGAAACTGAATTTTATCAATCCATCAAGCGCAAATCATAATACTCAACAGCTATTTTGAAGAATTGGTAATGGTAAGAATGGGAAATCATAGGAATCTTATATTGTTAATCTCCTTTATTATTTAAGATGCATACTGGTTTATCAGTCCTGTTTCTAAATAGCAATAGGGATATGATAATGGAATTAATTGGCTCTTCATCAAATAAGCCTTTTAAGTTAACTAGTCTAAATTCCATCCATGGCCATTTGTTTAAAAATCAAGTAAATTCTTCTAATTTTCGTGACTAAAACATTTGTATATGCAATAATGTGAATATATTTGCATGGGTAAGTCCAAACTTGAAATTTCCATGGTTATTCAAGCTATTTGCGAAAGTGGGTTGAACTCATTTGAGAATATTATATAACCACATGATTCTTTGCAAGGGCAAACCTGAAACTCTGTTGTATATCATAATTAAAAGGAATTCAATGTATCATTCTGTCATCCGCATTTCGCCAAGAGCCTAGTAGCTCTTATTGGCTTCTCTTAATGTGTGCAATGTGTGCAAGACACCTGAATTTCAAATCCCCTCCTTCATTGTAACTATTGAATTATAAAATTAAAAAAAAAAAAAATCATAGCATTTGGCATTACTTAATTTAAGCTAATAATGACATAATAATACATAAATGAATCCAAGTAAGTAAATAATTATTAGTCTAGGAACAAACCTCTCACTCTGCCTGAGTTCTTTGGTGACATCTACTATACTCGGCCTTCTCTGTGGATCTTCCTTTGTACATATCAAAATAAGGTCCAACACAGCTTGTAATTGCCGCTGTAAACTAGCACTCTCTTTCCCATCTGCCATGATTGCAGGATCCACAATCTCGTTTATGCAACTACCTTGAGCAGGGTATGCTACCAATCTTTTATAAATTGGCAATTGGGTTATTACATCAGAGTCCTTTCCAGTGAAAAGTTCTAGAAGTAGCCCACCGAATTTATATACATCAGTTTTCTCTCTTACTTTGCCTGATGCTCTAAACTCAGGGGTGCAGTACCTTGTATTTCGAATGCCCTCATAAGCTTCCACGTCAGTTTCGCCCTTAGGTATTGCTACCGAAATTAAAAAGTTGGACAATTTGGGAACATCGTGTTCATCTAATAAGATACTGTACATATCTATAGTCATATGGATGACAGGTCTATGGAATGCAGTATGGAGATAGGAAATAACATGAGCAATCTGCCTTGCAATCTTTAACCTTTTCTCCCACGGCATGGGCTGATATTGTAGCATAGTAACACGTGAGACGTAAATTCGATCAGAAAGGATACCATTTGCAGCAAATTCATACACTAAAATGGGATGATGAGTCTCCAGACAACACCCAATAGGCCTTTGTACATTACTGTGGCCACACATCTGTGCTGAAATCACTATATCATTGATAAAAAAGTCAGCCCATTCTATAGAGTCAAGAGATCTCTTAACGAGAACAATTCGTTCTTCAAGAGAACCCTTGTACCAATTCCATACCAGATTTTCACAGTAATTGTTGGTTGCTTGACAGAGCTCTTGAGCAGAGAAGGTACGAAGGGGAACAGGCATACCATTGCAAGAGGCAACCAGCTTCTCTAGGACCTTGCTTCCATTCTCAAGAAAAAGTCTCCCTCTTTCCTTTCTTTCCTTAATCCCTTTAAAAAAATGATCTCTCAACCAACTCTGCATGGCTTAAATGTGGAGCCCTGCTTTGCTCTGTTCACTTGGGAACTTTTAGAATACTGCTGTAGAGTTGAGCGAGGATTAATGGTCTTTTGCATAGAGGTTGAAACTGGAATGACACATTCCCAGTCTAGCCCGATTGAAGTAAGAAAGTCATGCTTTTGTCAAAGGATGAGACTCTTTCAAGTCTCGGTAGCATTCCCTTTGTCAAAGTCTAGTATGCTAGAGACGCTCTTCAAGTGGAGTAAACAAAATGGGAGGCACAATCAGTTGAGTCTAGCATTCATTGTAACAGCGGTCATAAAAAGTTTTAGTGGACTTGTACCTAGGCATTTATTGGAGCCATGTAAAATTTGTTGCTCACAGCATCTGTTAGCCAGCGGTCGTTCAGGTATTCATTTTTGTTCACTTCTGTTAATAGTGTAAATCTGTAATAGTCCTACTTTATTGGCTTCTTTATTGTTTAATGTGTTGTAGTATGATAATTTAAAAATAAGAAAATTTATTATAAAAAAAAAAAGCAGTTCTTTTTTTTTTTTTTTTGAGAAAGAAAAGCAGTTCTTTGTTTGTCTGGGACTTTCATCCTATTAAAAGACTACTCTATTATTGTGAAATATTAAATTTCAATTATTATGGATAGTATATGTCATTTTTTTTTAAAAAAATTTACATATTAATGTTATGATTTCTCAAACTTATATATATAATTTTTTTTTTATTTGACCCTACGATTCGACCAGTGACTTATTGGTTAAATTGTTTACCAGTAACTCGGCTCATAGACGAGGTCAATCTATGGAATGGGTTTAATAACTATGATTAAAAGCATAGCTGGCTTTGGCTTGGTGCTAAGTGCTAACTGATTAGATTGGGATATATAATCCCACATGGACTAGTACCACCCAATTTTTTTTTTTGAATGAACCACATAATGTGGTGCAACTTATTCAAGCCATAGCACTGAGATTTTAATGTACAAGCGAAATTCCACTATATTATTATAATAAAAATTTCAATCTAAATGCTACAATTTAGAAGTAATCCAAATTAAACTTTATAGTCTCAAAAAAGTAACAAATTAAACTTTGAATTTTTGAAAGCTAACAAATTAATCCCTGACATCAAAATTGGTCTAACACTGTTAACTATCAAAAGAACTACCTTTAACTCAACCAGAAAAAAAAAAAAAGAAAAAAAAAAGAAAAAAAAGAAAAAAATAACAACAACAACAAAAAGAGAATGACAAAGTTTAGTTACAAAATTTGATGTAGCTTTAAGCTACAACTTTACTTAATATTTTTTTATTGGAGGTAAATTTTGACAAATCTTTTATGGAATTATATTTTCTTCTTATATCCTTCGTACTTAAAAAATTTCTAGAAATTCAAAGGCCAATAACTATGTAATTAATAGATTGTTTAAATTGCAAGTTTTTTAAGTTTAAAACTATGTGTGAAATATGAGCTTATACATCATATGGTAAATAATATCTGATTAACACTAAATTTGACGAATGTATTAAGAGCGTAAAGAATATGCAATTTAATGGTTATATTTTCAAAATATATAGTAATGTTTAATTTATTAAGTAAGGTTGTAGTATTAGGTTATATGCAAATTTGTAACTAAACTTTGTTCAAAAAGGAAAGTGCAGGAAATTTGGAGAGAGAGAGGGAGAGAGGGAGAGAGGAGTACTGCTATGAACACAACAATGTTCCCAAATTAGCTTGAGCAGCTGCTGCTGCTACTGAAACCCACAGAATTTTCATGACCTAACCAGCTTCTATATTGCCTAATCAATCACAGATTAAAAATGATATACAGGCTCTATCATCACTTAGTTGCATGGAGCAAACCCCTCAATCCGCCTGAGTTGTTTGGTGACATGTACCATGGTTGGCCTTCTTTGTGGATTTACCTCTGTACATTTCAAGGCAAATTCC
The DNA here is from genome assembly GCA_014183005.1 of Castanea mollissima. NCBI lineage: Eukaryota > Viridiplantae > Streptophyta > Magnoliopsida > Fagales > Fagaceae > Castanea > Castanea mollissima. Next base: position 52,812,780 of record JACAVU010000005.1, on the reverse strand, counting down.
TGCTCAGCATGTCATTGGTGCTCTAAACTTGCACCTCCTTTCCCATCTCCTGCCAAGATTGCAGGATCCACAATCTTGCTTATGCAACTACCTTGAGCACGGTTATGTACGTACGCTACCAAGGTAAAATCTTTATCAATTTTACACGGTAAAAATATTATTACTAAAATTTTACACAATTTTAGTAATATCAAGTTCCTTGTAAAACAATTTAGTTTCGCCTGCTATTTTTTATTAGAAAACGTCACATCAACCACTGTAATCTCACCCGGATTTAATTAAAACTCAATTTTAGTATTTTTCTAAAATGCCCTAAATATTTCAAAAATGGTGGTACTTGGCTAAAAATTCACTAAAAAGGTCTAATCAGCCAAAATTGCCCAAGGTTAAATTGGTTCTGTTTTACACAGGGTGGGGTTCTTTTCTCTTTTTAATTTTTTCTTTTATTTCTCAAAAAATTTAGAAAAATATAATTATTAACTATTGTGTATTTTTTTTTTCCCTCTTAGAAAACTCATAGAAAAACCAGGATTAAAAATAAATAAATAAAACTATTATAAAAACTAAGGTTTTTAATCCCTTTAAGGAAATGATCTCTCAACCAACTCTGCATGGCTGGAATGTGGAACCCTGCTCTGCTCTGCTCACTTGGAAATTTTTAGAATACTGCTGTAGAGTTGAGGGAGGCTTAATGGTCTTTTAGGCGTAGGATAGAAGTTAAAATTGGAATGACACATTCCCAGTCTAGCACGATTGAAGTAAGAAAGTCATGCTTTTGTCAAAGGATGAGAGTCTTTCAAGTCTCGGTAGCATTCCCTTTAACAGTGTAGTATGCTAGAGACTCTCCTCAAGTGGAGTAATCAAAATGGAAAGCACAATCAGTTGAGTCTAGCATTCACTGTAACAGCGGTCATGGAAACTTAAGTGGACTTGTACCTAGGCATTTATTGGAGCCATGTAAAATTTGTTGCTCACAACACCTGTTAGTAGCCATTATCTTCCTTAGCTTTGCCTTCTAATCTCTAACCTTTGAGCCATTATAGACAAGAAAAAATATTGAAAATCAACTAAGTCTTCCTTTTAATCTCTCAACTTTTGAGGACTGTGATCTAGGAAGACTTGAAATCAACCTGTTGGTGTGCCTATAACATTTGGATACGCAATAATGTGAGGTTGTTTATTATTAACTGGTCCCACTCTCCTATTATTCATCAAATGCAAATCATCTTTAAAGGACAAGACAAAGGACACAATGCTTGGAATGGCTAAATGAACATACCAACCAAAATTTCCGTTGTTATTAAGCAACTGGTGAAAGCAAATTGAATTCTTTAACATTGAGAATATTGTTATAACCACACGCATGTCAAAAATAAAACTCCTTAATGTCCATCCTTGATACTCCATCATCCAGTGGCTTAGTGTCCACAACAACAAAACTCTTTTTGTCTGCATGCGTGTTTATGCTATTGTTTGTGACTATCCATTGTGATAGTGGGATGAGAAATCTGTGTATGTATTACAATGCCGAATATCTGTCTTAGCTTAGATTGATACCCAAGGTAATTGGATTAGAGTTTTTGGGCATCAAATGAGTTAGTGTGACCTAGAGGGTGTTTGGATTGGCGTTTTCTGCGTTTCTGCGTCTGAGTTTTCTCTTTTTTTTTTTCTTCTTCTTCTTCTGCTGCAGCAGCACGGGTTAGGGGAATAAGACTACTGTTCATGTTACTGTGCATGAACAATAGCCGATTTTGTTGACTTTCCGCACATTTGTGGGTCCCTGTACTGTTCATGGGACCCACAAACTTCACTTTATAGAATTTTTTTTATTAAAAATGGGTCCCATGGTACTATTCACACATTTAAAAATTATTTTGCTACAGTATTTTCAGTTTTCAGTTTTCAGCAATAAGTTCTATCCAAACGGACCCCTAGAGTCTTGACTTTGCTGTTTCTCTCCACTTTGAACCGGAGTAGTAACACTAGAGAAGGACCAAGTACATCTCTGTTTGTAAGGATAATGACATTTTTGTTTCATACTTTTCAGGACAACAATATTTATCTCATTCAAAGGGAAGGAGTTAATTGCAATTATACCAATTAGAAGATCAATTGTGGAGCAATAAGTTATTTAATGAATTTTCAACCCAAATTCACACGAATGATTAAAATTTAAGACTATTTTGCAAAAAGAAAAAGGTTTGCCAAACTAAATTGAAAAATCATACATATTCTGGAAAAAGAAAATTTACAAACCAATTAAACAGTACAGAAGTCTATTTTTTCCCTCAACAAACCACTATACATATCCAGTTACTAAGACTATGAACTACTTAGTTTGCATTCCTTTTATTCAAATAAAAGAACAATTATCAAACTCCTTTGCCAATAACAACCTATCCTCCAGTTCTTATAGCATCAATGCATACCTTAAGGGTCTGCCATAATGATAACTTCCCAATCACAGGTTGAAACTGCCATACAAGCTCTATCATCATTCAGTTGCATCACAATTAAACTTCAAGAGGCCTTTCAGAGGCTTCGTTCACTGATTGGATTTCATCACTAGAAGCATTCCTTTTCAATGATGCAGAAGCATGCTCTTCAACACTCTCAAGAAGCTTTAAATTCTGCAAATTTCCCCCAAGCTCTTCACCCGTTTGTGTGAACCTGTGTGATTGCGAAATACCATTAGCTGATCTCATAGAGAATTCTCCTTTATTACTTAATATGTATACCAGTTTATTAGGCCTGCTTCTTAGTAGCAATGGGGATTTCATAATGTCATTAAATGGCTCTCCATCAAATAATGTGAATCTGTTTATCTATAACATATGATTGGATGAAATCAAGTGAGTAGATAATTAGTGATGGAACGAACCTCTCAATTCGTCTGAGTTGTTTGGTGACATCCACCATAGTTGGCCTTGTTTGTGGATCTTCCTCTGTACATGTCAAGGCAAGGTCCACCACAGCTTGTAGCTGCCGTAGTAAACTAACACCTGCTTCCCCATCTTCGGCCAAGATTGCAGGATCCACAATCTTGTTTATGCAACTACCTTGAGCACGGTTATGTATGTATTCTACTAAACTAGAATCTTTATCAATTGTAAATCGGGTTATATTAAGAGAATCGTCTCCAGTTAAAAGTTCAAATAGAAACCGACCAAAATCATATACATCAGCTTTCTCAGTTACCTTGCCTGTTGCTTTAGACTCTGGAGTGTTGAGAAAAAACGCTGCCACGTCAGCTTCACCTTCGGGAATTGATACAGAAAGATAAAAGTCGGACAATTTGGGAACATCATGTTCATCTAATAAGATACTGGACATAACTATATGCATGTGGATGACAGGTCTTGGGAAGGCAGTATGGAGATAAGAAAGAGCATGAGCAATCTGCCTTGCAATCTTTAACCTTCTCTCCCACACCATCCGCTGATGTTTTAGTTCAGTAACACGGGAGACATAAATTCGATCTGCAAGGACACCGTTGGCGGCAAATTCAAACACAGAAATGGGACATGGAGTCTCGAGACAACAGCCTATGGGCTTTAATACATTGCTGTGACCACTCATTTGTGCAGAAATCACTAAATCATTGATAATAAAATCGCGCAACATAAGTTTAAAACGCTTAATGAGAACAATTCGTCCTTCAAGAGAACCCTTGTACCAATGGGTCACATATACTCCCAGAAGTTCAGAAGAAGAAAAGTTGTTGGTTGCTAGGAGGAGGTGTTGAGGGGAGAAGGTAGGGATGGGAATAGGCTTGGCATTGCAAGAGGCAATCAGCTTCTCAAGTAACTTGCTTCCATTCTCATAAAACGCTCTCTCTCTTTCCTTTCTTTCCTCTCTTTCCCGTCTTCTTTTAATAAAGAAATGATGATATGGCATGAACCAACTCCAGCGCATGATAGCTTGAATGTGGAACGTCCTTCCTTTCTCTCTTTTGTTTGTGCTCTTCTGCTAGCGAGGGATGGAGGCTCAGCTGAATGACAATGACAGTCAGGGCATTTTTATTGTAAATTTTCATTTCATTTCAGGAGGTTTCATCGAAAGGAAAGTAGAGGTTTTGCTTTTCACATTGGCCGATCAAGGCCCATACCGTGTGTTGACTTGGGTGGGCTCCACCGCTTTCACATTAGTCGTTGATTTTGTCATCCACATTCCACGCATCTCTCTCCTTTTATTTATTTATTTATTTTTATGGGACTCTTTTGTCATTTGCTTTATAATAATTCCATTCAATTCCAATAATAATAATAAAAGTTTCCATTCAATTACTCTTAAAAAAAAAAAAAGAGTTTCCATTCAACAAAAATGAAGATGGGTCATTAAGATTGATCCTGGAGTTCGCCTAATTATTATTATTTTTTTTATTTCTGATGAAAATACTTTTTCGGTCCATCTATTTTGGCCATGTTTTTAATTTTATCTTCAAGTTTTTATAATTTTATTTTAGTTCTTATATTTTTAAACTTGCCTATATTTTAATCCCAATGTCATCTCAGTTACAGAAAAGCATAATTTTTTTAAAAAAATAGTAGAGACTAAAATGACAACAAACTTAAAAATATAGGGACCAAAATGAAATTATAAAAACTTGATGACTAAATTATAAATATGACCAAAATATAGAAACCAAAATCAAGGAAATTGTCTTTGTCGTTGTGTCTAAAATATTTGAATATACAATAGTGTGAATCTATTTATCTATATATTAAAATTATTGTCCAAAGTAGGTTGAACATGTTAAGAATATTATATGACCATAACATTAAAATGAAATTGAGTTAATTAACTTAATTCTATCATCCTAACATTTGAAATTAGTTAATTTAAGCTAATAACTGGCTAACAGATGATTGGATGAACCCAAGTACCATAGTTGGCCTTCTATTATTTTCATATCTCAATATTTATTCATGACTTTATCTCTATAAGTTTATCTATTTATCATGGTTTTTACTTACTTTCTATTTTTTAAAGAGGATTTGTTTTTTTCATTAAACCTTGGGAAAGTAAAATAATCCACCTCAAAGGGGCGGGGGGACCAAGTTCATCCCCTTCTTGCATGGCAGCTGCTGCTACCTACTATTCTTTGCCTTTTTTCCCCCCCTCTCTCTCTCTCTCTCTCTCTCTCTCTCTCTCTCTTATTGGTAGGCATGCATACTTGGCTTTTGTGTTCTTTAGTATTTTTCTCATTCATAATCATTTTAATAAAAGGTGTCAGATGGTGGGGTGATAGAATTTATTTTAAACTCTTGTTTACAACTTGGGAAAACTTTGGTCTCAATTTGGATCAGTGTGAAAATTCAAATATGTTGCTAACAGCGTGTGGTAGTTAGTAGCTGCGCTGTTCGGGTATTCCTACTTGCACCGCAAATTTATTTATTTACTTATTTTTTTGTGAAAGTGTTGTACCACACTCAAAAAATAAAGTAGTTTTGATTGCCTAATTCTAGCTCGTTTTAGTTTTCCTTTAGCAAGTTGTGAAGATTTTTGTTCAGTTATACTTGTTCTGCCACAACAAGTTCTTTTCACTCCATTAGTTTAAACATTCTTATTAAAGTGATCAATGAATCCCTTAGCACATGTGCTTAACAGGGGGAAAAAAAAATCCAACAATAAGGTGCTTCTTGATAGATCTTCCAGGTTCTGGGTTATTGAATAAGGTTACAAATTAAAAGAGGGGGGGGGGGGGGTGAGAGTCTTTTGGGTAAATATTGCTAAAAATGATGTTTTTTGGGGTTATAGTCACTGTTTGAAGTTATTTGGGGGAATGAGGAGAGAGAGTGAATTTCGGCAACAGTGTTGCCAAAATTCGAAGAAAAAGTATGAGAGAGAGAATCAAAACTGAGGAGAGAGAAATTTTGGAATTTCGGCAACAGTGTTGCCGAAATTCATTCTGCCCAACCCTGCCCGCTACACTGAAAAAATAAAAAAGGTTTGTGGCAATCCCATTGCCGAAAATGGAGAAAAAAAAAAATGTGGCAATGGGATTGCCGAAATAGAGGGGAAAGAAAAAAAAAAAAAAAGTGGCAATGGGATTGTCGAAATAGTGGGGGAAGAAAGAAAAAAAAAAAAATTGGCCATGTAGTGCCGGGAAAAAAAAAAAAAAAGTGTCCATGTAGTGCTGAAATAGGAAAAAAAAAAAAAAAAAAAAGGAAATGTGGCAACATGAATATTATAAAAAATTTTTAGGGGTACAAGTTGGTATAATCTTTTAGAGGGAAATGTGGCAACATGAATTTTTAGGGGTACAAGCTGGTATAATCTTTTAGGGGGAAATGTGGCAACATGAATTTTTAGGGGTACAAGCGGGTATAATCTTTTATTGTCAAATACAAAATTTTTATAATATTCATGTTGCCACTTTTTTTTTTTTTTTTTTTCCGGTACTACATGGCCACCCTCTTTTTTTTTTTTTCTTTTCTTCCCCCACTATTTCGGCAATCCCATTGCCACTTTTTTTTTTTTTTCTTTCCCCCCTATTTCGGCAATCCCATTGCCACATTTTTTTTTTCCTCCATTTTCGGCAATGGGATTGCCACAAACTGTTTTTATTTTTTAGTGTAGCGGGCAGGTTTGGGCAGAATGAATTTCGGCAACACTGTTGCCGAAATTCCAAAATTTCTCTCTCCTCAGTTTTGATTCTCTCTCTCATACTTTTTCTTCGAATTTCGGCAACACTGTTGCCGAAATTCACTCTCTCTCCTTATTTCTCCAAATAACTTTGAACAGTGACTATAACCCCAAAAAACATCACTTTTAGCAATATTTACCCAAAAGACTCGGGGGGTGATGTACACTTGGAAGGATTTCATAGAAGTTCGGATTTGAAGCCCGGATTTTAAAGTGCTGTTAAAATGGTGCCACGTTGGACGTGGGTGTCAGGAGTGGGGTGAAAGTTTTGAAATATTGGAATTTTTCGGACGGCTGAGATTTTGATTTTGGTATCCAACGGCTGGTATTGCAATAAATTCGCAGCAACTTGTGCTGGTGGGATCCACCTGTGTGAAGTCATGGTGGGCCCCAGTGAGAGTCTGGTTACTTTTTTACTACTTTTTAAAATGGGTGTTACGTGTTAGGATCATCTGTGGGTGAGAGCACGCAGAAAAAAAATTATATTTTAAAAAATAAAATTATGAACAAATGGTATTGATTTTGCTATAGCTCATTTGGACTTTCATATATATATATATATATATATATATATATATATATATATATATATATGTATATATTGGGTTGAATTAGCTCATTACTAGACTCGATAGGATGTCGGCCCACAAAAATTTCTAGATATATAGCAGAATCTAATCGAGTTTTGTAAAATTGAACTCAATTAAAACTCTTCCAACAAAACCCTTTAAAGGCTTTTGATATGGGGTATTCTTTTCACATTCTTAGAAATATTGAATTTTTTTTTAATATTTTAATTTTTCTTATGCTCTAATATTTTAATGTTTTGTTACAAATCACACAACAAAATCTAGCTCTGACTCCACTTTTGTAGCAATGTAAATTTCATTCCTTGATTATTGGAGAGTATTCATATTATCATGTCATTAAAAAAATTACATTTTTTTAAATTATATTTGGATGATTTTAGCCTATTCCTCCTTAATCCTAATCATTTTTTAACAAATAGGGATAAATCTTTCAAAACATTGGGGCCGTTTGGTATGGTTATTTGAGCAACAGTTTTTAAACAATATTACACGTATTTTCACACACTTTTTTACCCACATGTATTTCTAAAAAATACAAACAACGTTAGTAGAATAACATTACCAAACGGCCCATTGTCTTTATTTCTTTACCCCACTGCTATGTAGGTACTAGGTAGGGAGGACAGTTTTCTAGATATCTTCATCTAGGGGTGTGCATGGATCAGGTTAAAGGGATTTTTTGACTCAACCTACCATAGTTGGTTAAAAAAAATTCAACTCAACCCAACCTATCACATAACTTAAACCCAACCCATATGGGTCGAGTTAGGTCAGGTTGAACGCATAGGTTGGACAATTTTTTTATTACTATTATTATTAAATTGAGCAAAAAAAATATAAATATAAATATATAAAAAAAAAATCCAAAAATCATTATCAATGTAACTCTTTAAAGGCAAACAACACTAATGACTAAACAACAATAGTAATTTATTTGAGTTTGTGTGAACTATTTGGCTTTTTATATAGGATAGGAAGAGTGATTATTTTAAAAAAATTATTAATTGTATAATATATTTAAATTATATATTAAATATATGGGTGGTTTGGTCGGATTTGGCAAATTTGAAATTTTATGACCCAAACTAAACCTAACCTACCAAGCCCTAAAAACCAACCTAACACAATAGGCTGGATTGAATTGAGTCAGTTTTAACGGGTTGATGTGTTTGCTTCGCACCCCTGTTATCAACAACATTACTATTCGTACTATCAAAAATTCAGATCTTCACATTAGAATTTGGTCGAGGAAAAGGATTTCACAAGGAACATGGATTTCAACAAATTTGTCTTCATGTACTACGTGGCTCTTTTAACTTTTAAGTACGTCTCTACCAAAAAAAAAAAACTTTTAAGTACGAAAATGTACAATACGAAATTTACATAAATATATACAAAACAAAATTTTGATACTAGTAACCTCAATAGTTTTTTAAAAGGTAATTCTACATTTTAGTTATCTTTTGTGCCAAAAAAAAAAAAAATCTATAGTTTACTCTCTAAAAATTTATTTAATCTATTTTAAAATGAGTGGTTGGATTTTATCACATCATCAATTTTTTTTTTAATGCAAAGTTCAGAAATATATATTACTAAGTTAGAAACTATTTCTTGAAACTCTCTTTAAAATAAAATAAAAAGTTAGAAACTATTTCCTACATAAATTTTACCAGATAAATACTCCAGCCAAACGCTATCATCTACAATGCTCTCAACATAATTGGCTACTAACAAAGAGGAACTTGGTGTAGTTGATTGCCATATATTCCAAGCCATGATCACAAATGATTGCATTTCATTTTCATCCATATCCATCCTTCTCAGCATGACTTCAACAAGCTCGCTAAAATATTCATCTGTTTATCTCATGGGGTCCAATGTGGAGGTTGAGCATTAGACTCTCAATATGTAAACATTTAACCCCGATTGTAAATTGAAAAGAGAGTCTTCCTTAGAATTAATGGCCAGCGTTTCTATATCAATTTTTTTTTTTTGAAATGATACCACATTAATGTTTCCAAACTTTCGGACGTCCGCCAAAGATAGATTGAACAGATGGAAATATGATCTATGGAGGGGAATTCTTATGAATGGGATAAACTCCTAAGAAGTCACACCTGGATTTCCCCATACGACTGGGCAGTGAGGGCCGTCATGCTAGTTTCCTGAGGTGATGAGGTAGTCGTCCTTCATGCCTTTGTTGGATTTAGGCAGACAGGAGATCAGCCTGACTACGCTGGACCGTGATTTAATGTAATATCTTACGGTTTTGAGTTTGTGGCATTCGTACATAAAGGCAACGTCGTGCCATGTGAGGTTTAGACCCATTTGCTCGTTCAGAGTGTCGACACTACCTAAGACCCTAAACATGTTAGGTGCACACTAGTCTGGGCATAACCTGTGGTTGCGAAGGTATTCACTAGTCACATTCCTCATAGGGAGAGTCATTCCACCTTCTATGAAGGCAATCATTGGGATGATGACTTCTCTGTCTCTCCTAGTACTACCTACGGCCTCTATTGGATAGTATCTCATGCCTATGTCATTGGGAATGTGGTACTTGGCCCTAAACCCTTCCATACCGGCATCAGAATCAACTGGACACTTAAATCTACCCATTTGGAAAACATAAAGAGAGTTTGAAGAAGAGAGGGAGTTTAGATGGGAGTCGAGGACAAAAACCGAGAAGGAATGAGTAAAAAAAAGCAAAAACTTACTGGAGTTGGTTATGCGAGTCTTCACGAGTTTCTGGAGAGAAAAGGCGATGATTGATACTTTGATACGACTGATTTCTGAAGAAATGAATGAAGGCGCGGGTTCCCAAGCGTTTTGACGTGCGAAAGGCGGCCTCAAAATTAAATTTGTCCCGCTCAAATTTTCAGGGGCCAACTTGGACTGTTGGATGTTTATCTTACCGTTGAATGTGGGGAACTGGATGTAACTTGTGGTTATAAATGCGCGCGTTTCGGGTTTTGAAGCGTCAAAAGCGTTTTTCAGGGAACGAAAAGGACCCATACACGCGTGGCGATATACAAAGCGTGTGGGAGGTATTCTGGTCGGATCAAAACTCTATTTCTCTCTTCGGATGGATGAGAAAATAAAGTTTTAAGGAGCTATTGTGAGAGAGTAAAAATTCCCAAACAAACATTTGGGTCTTGGGCTTTATTGACGGGTACCAGTTTGTTTTTGATTAAAGGCCTCTAGGCCCACAAGTTAGTTTGTACTGCAAAGGTCAGAGGAGTTATCTAGGGAGGAATGTCTCCTCGGACAGGCCCGGCGATGACCCTGGGACTTGCCAAGAAGGTTAAAGGCAGAATTCTAGAAAAACTAATGGGTAAGAGGGCGATCTAAGCACCCTCTAGACGCAAGGATGTAAAAGAAATATTTAAGGAAAAGGCTGTTACCTCCATATTAAAGACCCTGCATCTACCTCCCTGGCCGCATTAATGGGAAAATGACCTCTGAACAGTAGAGTTCAACGTTCCTGCTATTATTTAAAGACTTCAAGAAGGTGGTGGATGAGACAAGTATCTAAGGGAAAGATTTGTGTGACACGTGGATGAAATAGGGAAGAAGAAGAAGTATTTAAAAAGACAAGAGAGGAAAGAAGTGAGGACCTGCGAGTTAGCTAAAAAAGAATTAAGAACTGTAATCTTTAGCATAGAAAGAGAAGTATTATACAAGTTGTCCTCGACTTATGTCCGAGGAGGTTCCTTTGTCATATTCATTTGTCATTTGTATAGATTGCGGCATTATAGCCGGCTAATCAAGCTTCCTACATCTCTAACCTAGATTTCAAATTCACACTCTACAAATCTTATTGTCTAAGGCTCATTGGGCCTGAGTCTACATTTATTTTTAGATTCGGGTACAATTGTGCGCTTACAGAAATCTATAAAAAATAGATAGTAAAAATAATAGTAGTATGATCATAAAGAACATAATCTGAAGATCCTAAGAAAGTACAATACTGACAGGGAAGAAATTATGAATATAGTAAACATGAGAAAATTGAGAAAGTCGTCACCATTTAGAAGTTAGAACACATAATTAAGAAAGAAGGTTTGATAGAAAAGACGTTAAGAAAAGATTTTTTTTTTTTGGTTTAAAAAAAAAACCTCATCAAACACTTGGTTCAAATTTAACTCCCCTAACCTAAAAAAATCAACCAATGTACCATATAAACTATTAGGAATAAGCAAATAGTTTCCTATGGTCCAATTTTCTGTTAATTAAGAACCATCAAAAGAGAAAAAAAGACTTTTATATAAATCCTAAAATTTCAATTACGTTATTGATGTCTTTATTGTTTCAAAATCATTTTCATTTGTCTTAATAAAAAAAAAAAAAAAAAAAGTAACCTCTGCACAAGCACTTAAACACGTGCTTAAAGGCTCTATTATTATTATTATTATTATTATTATTATTATTTGTGAAAGTTAATAATTGCATTGATTATAATTTGAAATTATTACATTTTTAATCACAAAAATACCTAAGAGTGCGATGAGTGTTATGCGTTTGTGAGTGAAATAATTTACTCATCATTCTCCTAAGTATTTTTGTGATTGAAAAATATAGTAATCCTAAATTATGATTGATGTAAATTATTGACCTTTACCAAAAAAGAAAAGAAAAGAAAAAAAGTCATTGAGCATGCGTGTACGCAGAGGCTAGTATTAACTAAAATACATTCTCTCTCTCTCTCTCTCTCTCTCTCTCTCTCATTATTTTTACTAGTCATCATTTTTACTTCACTCACTATTGATTGTCCTCGCCAGTGATTCATCTCTTCAGCCAGCCTTGCCTTTATCTCTCTCTTGATTTGAAATTTCACAAGTCAGGTATTGTCAATGTACTTGTTTTGTTATTGGCACCACTCATAGAGCAGTCACCATCGCTAAGGATGGCGGTGATTCTCAATCTCCCTATGTCTCCAAGGATGAGCCCCTTTGCGTACGCACTACTATGGACATCGTGATTATGCTCTGTTGACAACCACATTAGCCTTTCTTTATCTTTGAACACCACTTCTCATGGTTGCAGTCTGGTGTCCACAATGGGGATTGTATTGGTCTGATTTTTTGGGTTTTGTTAATAGGGGATTTAAAATGTATAGTGATTCATCTCTTCAACCAGCCTTGCCTTTATCTCTCTCTTGATTTGAAATTTCCCAAGTCAGGTATTGTCAATGTGCTTGTTTTGTTATTGGCACCACTCATAGAGCAGTCACCATCGCTAAGGATGGCAGTGATTCTCAATCTCCCTATGTCTCCAAGGATGAGCCCCTTTGCGTACACACTACTATGGACATCGTGATTATGCTCTGCTGACAACCACATTAGTCTTCCTTTATCTTTGAACACCACTTCTCATGGTTGCAGTCTGGTGTCCACAATGGGGATTGTATTGGTTTGATTTTTTGGGTTTTGTTAATAGGGGATTTAAAATGTATATGATGGGTTTGCTAGGAAATTTTTTTTGTGTTTGTGAGTAGTAGATTTATAAAGCATCTATTCAATTCTTGTGTTTGTAAAAATGTGTAGATTTGTAAATAATAATAATTGTTGAGAGAGAGAGAGAGAGAGAGAGAGAGAGGAATGAGTTGAAAAAGAGAGAGCAAAAGAGATGTGATGTGATTAATTTTTTTAAAAACATGATTAGTTTATTTATAAGAATAGAGAGGCTATTTACTTATTTTTAATAGTTTAAGAGGGACATTGGTGGAATTTACAGCTTAGAAGGATACTTTATAATTTTTCAAGAAAAATGCAATTAACCTCCTTTTACTTTTATAATATGGGGTAATAACATTCTCATTTCTTGAGATTTGGGGGAATAATACCTAATTTGTGCAACGACTAGAGTAAAGAGGTCCACAGATTCATCCCACCTAGCTTCTGACACCCATTTCTTTGTCTAGTAATCTTAAAATGGAAATGTTAACTGATGGTGCATATTAATTTAGGAACTATTTTTAGAAATATTTAGAGAAAATGCTAAAAGACCCCCCTAAACTTTGGAGTAGTGGCTAAGAGGCCCTTTGAACTTTTATTTTGGCTAATTTATTCTTAAACTTTACTTAAAAGCCAAATTGAGACATTTGTTAACTTTCCATTTAAACTGACTAATGTTGATTCAAAATAAATAAATAAATTGACAAACGTTGATTACGTGACACGCACACGTAACTTGCCAATCACCGAGAGAAAAGCTAGGCTAGGTTCAACATTAACAGAGTGCAGTTGAGAGGAGGGAGAGGATGCAGCTCGCTGGACTTCGTGGTCCCACCGTCACTGGTCTTGTCCACTGTCAATCTTGCCATTCTTGGCTTCCACCGAAAACCCATTACTAATTAAATCGCAACACAAATTGATATCTTTTGATTTTTTTGTTTAAGTGGTTTTGCTTTTCTTTTTCCACCGTTGGAATGGGTTGCCAGTACTAGTGCTAGGACAAGCATCAATATTCAGTATGTTGTTAATCTTGCATTCCTCTATTTACTTAATATTTATAGGGAAAAATAAAGATCTCTCTAGAAGCATCAGCCACAACCACAAGTTTATCTTTGTCAAACTTGGCACAGTCAAGTTAATCAATTGATGGGTTTTCAATCTTTGGATTTATAAGAGCTTGTTTGAATCTGTCTCTCTATTTATCAGTTGTTGTCGGAAACCATAAGCGGTGGCAAAAGCCAAGGATGGCAAGATCGGCGGTGGAAGAGACCAGTGACAGCAGGACCACGAATTCTGGCGAGCCACAGCCTCTCTCTCCTTCATCTGAACTCTGTCAATGTTGAACCTAGCTTTTCTCTCTCTGTCCATCAATTTGGGTGTTTGGCAAGCTGCATGTGCTTTTCACATGAGCAAGGTTAGTCAATTTATACAAAGACTTAACAGATGTCTTAATTTGGCACTTTAAGCAAAGTTTAATGAGTAAATTAGCTAAAATTAAAGTTTAAAGGGTGTTTCGGCCAGTATTTAAAAGTTCAAGAGTCTCTTTACATTTTTTCCAAAATATTTTATAAAAATACTAGTCTCATCCCACACGCTTCGCGCGTGTGATGAGACTTTTCTTTTTTATTGGTCTTATTTTATAGAAAAAAATTGTATTTAATTATTTTTTATATATATGATTTTTATTTTAAAAATCTAATTTATAAGTGAATAAATCAATTTAAAAATTAATAGGAGAGTGGTCCTATTTTTTAGCCAATATTTTAGTGAGAGTTGGAATTGTATTTTTACCAGATTATCCTTTAGTTTTGTCTTTACTTAAACGTAAGACTATAGGAGCATCTTTGAACTAAAAAAATGAGTTTACCGGATTGTCCTTTACTTTTGTCTCTATTTAAACATAAGACTATAGGGGTAATTTTGAACTAAAAAAATAAGAATCGAAACAAAGAAGTCCTTTAAATAGTAGTATAAATAATAATGTAATTATCCTTTTTTACAAAATTTTTATATTTTCGTAAAGAAGTGTCAAAACTTTTTAATAAGATGATTGACCTAAGCACGTGTTTAACATGACCTATCATAATAAATTTCCAGGCCTTTTAGGATACTTCAATCGGTGCAGTAATCTTAAAGGTTTTTGGTCCGAGGCCCTGGGTTCGAACCGCCGCAATGGCGCCTGTGAGAACCACAGGCGCTATTGTCGCTGCTGCTGCTATATCCACGGTGGTGCTTTCCTACTTGTTCAGCTCCAATAAACCCGACTTGGCTCTCTTAAAGAAGAAAAAGAAGAAGCCCAGAAATGGGCTTATTGATGCCATTGGAAACACTCACTTGATTCGCATCAACAGCCTCTCTGATGCCACTGGTTGCGAGGTTAACAAAAAGCAATCCACTTTTTCAATTTTCCTTTCATTTTATCATCTGGGTTTTCTTTAGTTTTCGTTTTAAATAAGTATTGTTTATTTTTTGGTGTTCAGTTCATTTAATTTTCATTTTGAGAGAAGTTTCAATTTACATGCCAAAGATTAGTTTTTTCTTTTATCCTTGGATGATGTTTCTGTTTTGTTCTGTTTGCGGGGTTGTTCAGATTCTTGGGAAGTGTGAGTCTTTGAATCCTGGAGGGAGTGTGAAAGATGAGTTGCGGTCAAAATCATTGAAGAGGTAAATATCTGTTATCTAAACTTCTTTGTTTGGTGTTGTTGGAATGATTTACGGGGAAAAGAAAGAAATTTTAATGTTGGCGTTTTATTTATCTTTGTTTGGGTATTCAAGAAGTTGTAGTAAACTGAGATCAATACAAATATCTGACTAGGTTGACAATTTTCTGGAAACTGAATTTTACCAATCCATCAAGCACAAATTTCAGTACTCTTAGCAGCTATTTTGAGAATTGGTAACAGTAAGAACTGGCAATCATAGGAATCTTATGTTGTTATTTGTATAATTGTATGCTTTTTTTTTTATGCTACCTTAATTGGTTCAAGTGGTACATTTCTTTGTCAAGGATGGAATGATGCTAAATATGAACGAAACCTCTCTAAAATAATAAAAGGCTAGTTACATGAATGCCTTGGTGTATAGTAAAGAAAGTAATGGCAGTTATTTTGAAAGTTAATGTTTAGTATAGAATGTTGTGTTTGTTGATCATTGGTGTTGGTTTTATTTTGTATGCATTCCAATTTGTGACTCTATGCAGGCTTTGGAATCTGGGAAGCTAGCTCAAGGTGGAGTTGTTACTGAGGGGAGTGCAGGAAGCACTGCTATCAGCCTTGCTACAGTTGCTCCTGCCTATGGATGCAAATGCCATGTGGTTATCCCTGATGATGCTGCTATTGAGAAGGTAAATTTGGAACGTATTCTTAATGAGCAGTGTTCTGTGTTTCTGCTACAACCTTCAAGGTTTACATTATTGACTTGTTAGGGAATTTATGCATCACGAACCATTTGATAGCAGCAGGACATATTTGGGTATACTTTATTCTTGAAGTAAATAAAGTTCCTTAAACAATGATGATTATGTCTTGCTTCCAGTTCTTTGCCTAGCCTCATGAACTAGAATATCAACACTGACCTCACTATATGCAATTTAGTGGTTAGATAAGGCTTGAAGCAAGATAAATAAAGATTTGTCTTCTTATTTCTGGGCAGATTATTGTGGCCATTTTTTTCTCATAATTTTTCATAGGTAGCAATCCAGTGGTTGTAGGTCAGTAGGTGTCTGAATTGTGAATAATTTTTAGATTTCATAAAAAATGTTAGCATGGTGAGGGAAGCTGTAAGATCTGAATGGATGCATGGCCAACTACTCTAATATGATATAGCTTCTCCTTCCCATCCCTCTCCTTCTCTCTTATCTTTCTTTTGTCCCTCTTTTATGTACTACAACATACTTAACTTTTCTAATCTTTGCAAATTTGTCTCGGTCTCAAATAATTGAATCCCTTGGAGCTACTGTTGAAAGGGTAAGACCCGTCTCAATTACACACAGGAACCACTTTGTCAATATTGCATGCAGAAGGGCACTAGAAGCAAATGAGGCAGCATCAAAGCATAGAAAAGCTGACCAAATGAATGGTGAATCCCTGGAGCAAACAATTGATTACACAACTGGTGGAGAGAAACAAAGTTCGGCTCTACCACATAATTGCAAAGGTGGCTTCTTTGCTGATCAGTTTGAAAATCTAGCAAACTTCTGAGCACACTATGAGGGTACTGGGCCTGAGATTTGGGATCAGACTGGTGGTAGTTTACATGCATTTGTAGCAGCTGCAGGCACAGGAGGGACAGTGGCTGGTGTTTCCAGGTTTCTCCAGGTTAATTTCTTTTTCCTCCATTTGTTTAAACATTCATAATAAAGCAGTCAATGAATCCCTCAGCATGTGTTGAACAGGAACATTAAGTGCTTCTTGATAGATCCTCCCGGTTCTGGTTTATTCAATAAGGTTACAAGGGGGGTGATGTACACTAGAGAGGAGGCTGAAGGACAAAGACTTAAGAATCCGTTTGACACAATAACAGAAGGAATTGGAATCAACAGGTTAACACAGAATTTCATGATGGCAAAACTTGATGGGGCTTTCAGAGGCACAGATTTGGAAGCTGTTGAAATGTCTATGTAAGTGCATGCTTTGTTTTTTTGAAGTAAAATATTTTGCTGAGAGGTTGAGAAATGGAACTAATGGGAAAAAGTTGTGCCAATTTGATGAGTTTGTTGTGTTGCTGATTATACAGTACTGCGGATGCATTTCCCTTTTTTATTTACCATTAATATTTGTCAGATTATGAAACATAGAAAAAAATCCATTCCTTCACCCATTTTCCTTGATATAACACAATTAATTTATGTGTTTTCATGCTATGCTGCTTGAATTTTATCAGGTTTCTTTTGAAGAATGATGGGCTCTTTCTTGGAAGTTCATCAGCCATGAATTGTGTTGGAGCAGTTAGAGTGGCACAATCCATTGGCCCTGGTCATACTATTGTGACTATTGTTTGTGACAGTGGGATGAGGCATTTGAGTAAGTTTTGCAATGCTGAATATCTGTCTCAGCATGGATTGACACCTAAGGCTATAGGATTAGAGTTTCTGGGGATCAGATGAGATTGTGTGACCTAGACTTTTGACGTTGATGTTTCTTGTCCACTTCCATCCAAAGTTTGAGCAGGCCTATGCAGCTACATTTCTTCAGCAAAGTTTTGTATTGAATTATAGCAATTATATCAGTGTTTATCTCCCTTAGAATGTGCCATCTTAGTTTTTTGTAGATAACATATTGAAGCAGGATTAGGCAGTAGGCACATCTCTGTTAGTATAGTGTCAGTTTTTTGTTTTATTCTCTTACAGCAACACTAGAGCGAGAGGCACATCTCTGTTTGTTCTACGGACAATTTTTGGTTCATTCTTTTTGGGACATCAATATGTATTTTCTTTCAGAGCTGTATACAGGGATGATTGATATCATTTTGTCAAGAGAAATGGAATGAGTTAATGCAGATATACCAGTTATTATGATCAATTGTGGGGCAATAGTGTATATGTTTTTTCCTACCCAAATTCATATTAACTATTAAAACCAGTGTCAGGTGGAAATAAATCTGCCAGACTAGGTTCTAGCTTACCAGAAGGATATATACATTGTATAATGTATACTACTTATCTTGCTTGGCTTTGCCTTTTAATGTCTAATTTTTGAGCTATTGAAGCTTTTTGAAATTAACTAAGTACTTGAGTCATAACCTTTGAGCCGTTGTAAATGAGCAAATCAACTAAGTAGTTATAACTGTAGACATGCCTAAAACATATAGACATGCAGTAATGTGAATCTTCTGCATGATTAACCGGTTCCACTCTCCTCTTATTCATAAATTGTTATATTGAAAGGACAAAATACTTTGCTTGTCTAAATGAACATACCAGTCCAAATTTCCGTTGTTACCAATCAATTAGCGAAAGCTAGTTTTTTTTTTTTTGATGGGTAGCGAAAGCTAGTTGAAGTCTTCAACATTGAGAATATTAATGTTACCAAACGTTATAATTCATTAATAAAATTCCACTTTACTTGCATCGAAATTGAAGCTTACAAGCCAACTAAACCGTATAGAAGCTCTGTAATCACTCAATAAGCTAGTTGGAAGTCTTCAACATTGAGAATATTAATGTTACCACACGTTATAATTCATTAATAAAATTCCATTTTACTTGCATCGAAATTGGAATTTACAAGCCAACTAAACAGTATTGAAGCTTTGTAATCACTCAATTGCATCGCAATTAAGCTTCATGAGGCCTTCTGGAGGCCACTGTACTACACAACTTGCCTTTCATCAATGATATAGAAGCCTTCCCTTTCAATGATGCAGAATCATGCACTCTCAATTTTCGCGAAATTTTGAAAGGAATTGCTCGAAAATTCATTTTTTTTATTCTCGAACATCACATGATTTCGCAACCTCCAAATGTGATCCATAATTTTTGCTGCCATAAGAACAAACTGCTCCTTGGTGACCTGCTCATGTAACACATGAGCTGGAGGACTGACTACCCTCTTAATGAGATCAAAGCTGTTATTAGCATTCAAAGATTCAATAAAGAACCCCCAGCTTGAGCTAAACCAAGCTGCTTTTGCTACAGAACAGTTTTTGAACAAGTGCAGGCATGTTTCTTCTTCAGTTTCACACAAAGGGCAGCAAGTAGTTTCCCTCTTACATGTTTGCTTCATTCGAGCTCTTGTTGGTAAGAAATCATTTGCAATCTTCCATAATAACATTTCAAAACGCTCATGAAGCTTTAAATTCTGCAAACTTCCCAAAAGCGCCTCACCTTCCTGTGTGAATCTGTGTGATTGAGAAAAACCATTAGCTGATCTGATAGAAAATTTTCCTTTATCATGCATAATGGTTTATTAGGCATGCTTCTCAGTAGCAATGGGAATTTGATAATAGCATTAAATGGTTGTTCATCAGGTCAGCCTTTTAACATGTCTAAATTCCACCCATGGGCATTTGTTTTAAAATCAAGGAAATTCTGCTTGTTGTCATGGCTAAAAGATTTTAATATGCAATAATGCGAATCTATTTAGCTATATATTAAAGCTATTGGCAAAATTGGGTTGGACTCATCAAGAATAATATATGATTCTTTGTATGAGCAAATTACCATAACAGTTGAGATTCGTTTTATATCATAATTAATTAAATTGAGTTCAATCTATCATCCTAGCATTTGACATTAGTTAATTTAAGCTAATACCTACGTGGCTAATAGATGTTTGGATGAATGCAAGTAATTAGTGATGAAACGAACCTCTCAATCCGTCTGAGTTGTTTGGTGACATCAACCATAGTTGGCCTTTTTTGTGGATCTTCCTCTGTACATGTTAAGGCAAGGTCCAGCACAGCTTGTAATAGCCGTAGTAAACTAACACCTACTTCCCCATCTTCAGCCAAGATTGCAGGATCCACAATCTCGTTTATGCAACTACCTTGAGCACGGTTATGTATGTATGCTACTAAACTAGAATCTTTATCAATTGTCAATCGGGTTATATTACGAGCATCCTCTCCAGTTAAAAGTTCTAAAAGAAACCGACCAAAATCATATACATCAGCTTTCTCAGTTACCTTGCCTGTAGCTTTAAACTCGGGGGCACTGTAATAGAGATATCGAAGGCCATCAAAACCTTCCACGTCAGTTTCACCTTCGGGAATTGATACAGAATAATAAAAGTTGGACAATTTGGGAACATCATGTTCATCTAATAAGACACTGCGCATATGTATAGACATGTGGATGACAGGTCTTGGGAAGGCAGTATGGAGATAAGAAAGAGCATGAGCAATCTGCCTTGCAATCTTTAACCTTCTCTCCCACCCCATCGGCTGATGTTGTAGTTCAGTAACACGGGTGACATAAATTCGATCTGCAAGGAAACCATTGGCGGGAAATTCAAACACAAAAATGGGAGATGGAGTGTGTAGACAACAGCCTATGGGCTTTAATACATTGCTGTGACCACTCATTTGTGCAGAAATCACTAAATCGTTGATGGCTAAATTGGCCAAACCATCTAAACGCTTAATGAGAACAATTCGTCCTTCAAGAGAACCCTTGTACCAAATAGACTTTACCAGCTGTTCAGAAGAAAAGTTGTCGGTTGCTTGGAGGAGCTGTTGAGGGGAGAAGGTAGGGATGGGAATAGGCTTGGCATTGCAACACACAATCAGCTTCTCAAGTAACAGGCTTCCATTCTCATAAAACGCTCTTTCCTCTCTTTCTTTTCTTTCCACTCTTTGCTTTCTTTTAATAAAGAAATGATGATATGGCATGAACCAACTCCAGCGCATGATAGCTTGAATGTGGAACGTCCTTCCTTGCTCTCTTTTGTTTGTGCTCTTCTGCTAGCGAGGGATGGAGGCTCAGCTGAATGACAATGAGGGCATTTTTATTGTAAATTCATTTCATTTCAGGAGGGAGGTTTCATCTAAGGTAAATTAAAAGTAAGGTGGAGCTTTCCTCCTCCTTTAGCTTTTTTCCGAATTTCAAAAAGGAAAGTAGAGCTGATCAAGGCCCATACCGTGTGTTGACTTGGGTGGGCCCACCGCTTTCACATTGGACGTTTATTTTGTCATCCACATTCCACGCATCTCTCTCCTTTAATATTTTTTATTTTATTTATTTTTTTTGGGACTCTTTTGTCATTTGATTAATAATAAGTTTCCATTCAATTCCAATAATAATAATAAAAAAGTTCCCATTCAATTACTCTAAAAAAAAATGTTTCCATTCAACAGAAATGAAGATGTGTAATTAAGAGTGATCCTGAGATTCGCCTAATTATTATTATTATTTTTTGATGAAAATATGTTTTTTGTCCACCTATTTTGGCCATGTTTTTAATTTTATCTTCAAGCTTTTATAATTTTATTTTAGTTTTCATATTTTTAAATTTGCTTATATTTTAATTCCCGGTGTCATCTCAGTTACAAAAACAAAAATAATAGTAGGGACTAATATGACAACAAATTTAGAAATATGAGGACCAAAATGAAGTAATAAATATTGGATGACCAAATTATAAATATGACCAAGATATAGAAACCAAAATCAAGGAAATTGTCTTTGTTGTTGTGTTTAAGGCTGCGTTTGTTTGGACTGAAAACAGTTTCAGGAAATCATTTTCAGCGTTTTCGCATGTTTGGCAGCCACGGAAAATTCGGTCAACGGAAAACCATTTACAGTTTGACCGGAAAATCAACCCAAACCAACGGAAAATCATTTCCACTTTGATTTTACCTTCAATCCATTTCTGAAAATCACACTGACGAGAGAGCTCCTCACACAGTCCAAGCTCACCTCAGCCAAGCTCACCTCAGCCAAACTCCGGCCAGCCAGCCAAGCTTCGGCCAGCCCAAACGCCGCACAATCTCGCCGTCTGAGCCGTGCCGAGCACCGCGCGATCAAGCAAAGACCGAAGCCTCCACCGCGCGATCTCACCTTCGCCGTCCATCGCGCGATCGAACCTCCGCCATGTGTCTCGCCTTCGATCGCGCGATCGAAGCCTCCGCCGCCGTCGATCTCGCGATCGAAGCCTCCGCCGCCGTCGATCGCATGATCTCTCCTCTCTCTCTCTCTTCCTTCTTCTCTCCCAAAGTTGATGATTTTTTTTTTTTGGTTTTGTTTGTTCTGTTTATCTCAGAACAGATTTTTATACTTTGATTGGAAGCTAAGAAAATGTGAGAAAATGTGAGCAACAAATACAAAATACATTTTCTATAATATTTTCAAGATGACAACCAAACACCTGAAAAAAAATTTCAAAGTATGTTTTCAAATATTACCAAACACCTAAAAATATTTTCTTTTCCCGAAAATGTTTTCAGCTGAAATCATTTTACACCTGGAAACTATTTACTGCCGAAACAAACGCAGCCTAAAACATTTGGATATACAATAGTGTGAATCTATTTATCTATATATTAAAACTATTGCCCAAAGTAGGTTGAACATATTAAAAATATTATATGACCATAACATTAAAAAGAAATTGAGTTAATTCTATCATCCTAACATTTGGCATTAGTCAATTTAAGCTAATAATTGGCTAACAGATGATTGGATGAACCCTGGTAAGTAAATAATTAGTCATGGAACCAATCTCTCAATTCGCTTGAGTTCTTTGGTGACATGTACCATAGTTGGTCTTCTATTACTTTCATATCTTATATTTATTCATTTATTTATCTTTATAAGTATATCTATTTATCATGGTTTTTACTTACTAACTTTCTATTTTTTTATGAGAATTTTTTTTTCATTAAAACCTTGGGAAAGTAAAATAATCCACCTTAAAGTTACCCAAAATTACTGATATGTACTTGGCACAACAAGAGTTCAGTTCATACCATGTTACTTGAAAGAGCTTTCTTAAAAATTCTAAAATTTCTTTCTGCTGAAGGATTAGACTCAAGGAACTAGGATAAGATGAGAGTTACCATCACTGACTTGCTTCTCTCTCCAGATCTATAGAACAAGAATGTATTGCCAAAAATTCAAACAACCCATCAATTCACATAGTGATGGGCACTCAATCAGCAGCTGGTGCATATTCCATTTTGATATAAAAAAAAATTATGTTTCCACCCTTCAACAAATAATTGGTAAAAAAATTTTCTTTGTAATTTATAGCTGTTTGTTATTAATTAGAGAAGTGCTATATCTAGAACATTTTTACAATATTTTCACAATAAATCCTAAGTGGCAGGTTGTTATTGGTTGTTATTGTTGAGGCAAAAAAGTAATTTCAGTAGTAGGTTCAAATTTGAACAAATAACAACTAACCACCTATGATTTGTTGTGAAAATGTTGTGGACATAACACTTCTTTAATTAATAACAAATAACTGGTGAATCCCCAAAGAGTGGTCCTGCTCGTTTAAGTATTAAGACTTCTCTACCAAAATCTAGTTTATTCTACAAATTGTTATCACAATTCTAATCGTTCATTTTTTAAATGAATTTTTTTCCAGCGGGATTTTGATTGTATTAGGGAAAGTAGGGTACAATCAGTCCTAAGTTTCTCCAAATACAAAAACTCGTGCAGTTGGATCATATTTCTACATACACCACCATTGGTATTTTGTTTGATATTTTCTTTGTAGTCAACCAATCGAAATTGGTTGATTATGCTATTAATATATTCAATTGCAACTTTAAAATGATTGGCATAGGAAGTTTCATCAATTGTACATATTGGAGGGATATAAATCTTACCAAATAAAATAAAATTAGCGTCAACTGTTCCAACTATTTTTTGAATAACCAAATCTAAATTACTAACAAGCGTAACGACTTATTAGACACTGCTTCATTTGACCTTACATCAAATTCTGTTTTATATTCTTAAGTCATTTTTAGTGATCTCACTTTTTATTCAATAATTTCTTAACCTCTTTAAACCTAAAGCACATTACTTGTAAACAAATCATATCTAATTATTGTATTCAAAACTGAGACACGTCTTGCCAAAATAAATTTGATTCATACTCCTTAAAATGCATAGCCTCTTTCATGGCATATTCTTTTTGGTAAGCACAGCTTGTGCGTTTTAAAAGCTACCAGCATTGACAAAGTTTGATGCTTAATTCTGCAACCTGTTTCTTCATCATTAACCTTTGCAACAATCTACAAAGGCCGTTTGTTTGTGAAGTTCATCATGATCTCTATGTTGGCACTTTAAACAGAGTACGTCTAGAGTGCATTCAACCCTATCACTTCACTTTTTTAGTCAATTTCCTTGTTTCTTTTGACTCTACTTCAAATAATACAATTCAAATTGAAAATGTTCAATCAATATCTGGAAAAAAAAAATTATGTAATCTCGTATCACAATTGTACCAAAAATAGTAGAAAACCATGTTTGCAATCCATTTTGAATTGTTAGTACATTCTTGTGAATCAACAGGTTTCATGGAATTAAGCAAAGATCCAGATTCAAATGACTGAAGTGACCTGCCATAGACACCGTTATTAATGTAGGAAGGACAGTGTGCATGCCACCCTCTTCAAACATATATTAAAATCCCTCCTGCTCTGCATATTTTTTGAAATATTTTTTTATTAATTCTCAGTCTTCTTTCTTTCTCAAATTTTTTTTTCCTAGAAAATTTAGGCTTTGATTGAAATTCTTTTGCTGTGTGCATGGTTTGTGATTAATTTTAAGGAGTATATGGGCTTGCCAGTTTTTGTTCAAATGACAAATATTTTAATTTTAAGGAGTATATGCCTTTTTTTCAATATATCTTCACGTTGGTTTCTATGGCTTTTACAGTTATATAAATATGATAGGATTCAGTTTGGTTCCAAGATTTGATCTAAAGATAACTTATGCATTTAGATGTTAGTATATCTGTCATCACTATTGTCAGCACCATCAACATCATATAGTTGGTGCTCATCTGTTATGCTTGGTTGTAAGAATTAATTAGTTCTTACACAGTCTAAGTTCATGTTAATGACATATTATATGTAATTGGTTAATCTTTTGACAAAACGTACTTTACTTGTAATTGCTTAAATTAAGGATGAGTTTAGTATTTCAAGAAACATGCTGTTTAAACCAAGTATTAAAGTCATGAAGATTGGACCAAGAAATAAGTGAAGAAAAACTATTCATTAAAGCTGTATTTATAGAGATCTACGAAATCAAAATTTTCAGATTTGATTTTTAGCCCATGCTGACATGTATGTGTAGGGTTTCTTTTCTCACAACCCTAGACATATATAAAACTTATTTTGAAGGCCACCACATAAAAGAATGCAAGGAGAACATATGCAACAAGTGACCGAGTGCTTATTCTTTCTGAAAGAAGCTATTGCGTTTTTGTGCCTTAGAGTTTTGTAACCAAGTGCTTTTTGATCTTCATTGTTAATGAAGTGAAGAACTTTGCAGTTAACATCTTCTTCAAGTTGGTGAGTTAGTCACGTACTGGGAGTTGTACAACATTGGTTAGTCACGTACTGGCATCCGTGCAAAAGGGTAGCGTACATATATTGAAGAGTTCAGAGGTTCTGAAGCGGTAGAAGGTTTTTGCTGTAAGTTCATTTATGGGGATTGTCGAGTTTAGGGACAAAAGTTTTGTACTAGATTTGAAACTTCTCTTTTCTATAGTGAATTACTTTTCGGAAAGATTTCCCCTACAAGTTTTTACTGTGAAACTAGTTTATTACATTAGTTTTCTTAGGTCATCATATCTTGTCTTATTTACTTTTCCGTTGTACATAATATTAATATGATATTGATATTAGTTCATAATCAATCTAATTAATAACTTGGATTTAAAATTTGTTAATTCTATCAACATGGTCTAAATTTCCCAACAGATCATATTTATTGTTGGATTTTCCCTCATCCTAACGGGAATCGCTGAGTTTACTTCAAGTGTGAGAATGATGCTAAAATTTGGATTATATGGACTTAAATCCAAAAGGTTGTAGTTGACAAGACAACTTTGGAACTGAGTTGAATTGTGCGTGTTTGCAATATGATAATAACAGGCAACACATTATTGCACTTTATGCTGCTAGCACGGACATGGTGTCAATAACCTTGTAGACAACCTCAAAAATTGCTTTTTGTAGAGCAACCCAAGATAATATTTTCCATCATTAGTCTCTCTTTTTTGTGGCAGGTGCCGTATACTTGCTTTGTTCTCTTTAGTTTCCTGTGTAAAATTCATAAATATCCTCTTCCCAAATAATTTTTTAGACTTTCTAGTTACAGAAAATGTTGCTGCATATAGTTTTCCTAACAAATAAAAAGACTCAACAACAAAGCCTTATCACAACAATTTGACTTAACTAATAAGTTGCATGTGCGATGCACAGATAATTTTATGATATTTTATGTAAAACTCTTTTGAACAATGTTGTACATAAATTATAAAGAAAAAGTAAACTAAATTAGAGTAAAGAAACATATACATTTTGAGATATTAAAAATTGGTTTAGTAGCTTCATTGCATATTTGTAGCCTTCTTTAGGTAAGTTTTTTTATTTTATTTTTTTATTTTTATTATTTTTTAAATCATGAAACCAAAAGAAAAAAAAATGCAAAAGAGTAATGGGACCATGAAATAAACTAATTTGTGTTGTATTTACATATTTCATACTATGAAATAAAAGTATACCCAACTCTCTGACTATCTTTCACTCATCGATAGTGCGACATTAAGACATGGTGTGAGCAAGTGTGTATGCATGTGTCTTATAGATGATTTAAAATTAAATCATGGTAGAATATGACTTTACATTGTGCACCTAATATTCTCTCTACTTATATACTCAAAATAAAAAATAACTAACCAAATTACCTAACCTAAATCATATTTAAGCCCCTAATTTAAAAAGAAAAAAAGATTACTCGTAGGGTTTCGGTGTCTTGATGGTGGTGGGAGGTCAGTATAACGGAGGTGGTGACCCCTCAGATTTCTCTTTCTCTTTCTTTCAAATGTTTTGTTAGTCTCAGGTATTTTAATTTGGTAATATATAGTGAAATAGTGCATTTTATTTAAAATTCACAACATTTTTGTGTCTCTTTGTCTCTCTTTAGAGTCTTATCTCGTTAGCTATTACTATTAGCCTGCCCTTATTTATTTATTTATTGTTTTTGAAACACTAAAACAGTGGGTATGCTAAAAGACAAGAAGAATAGTGAAAGATGTGGTATAAGCTTAGGCAATTAATGAGATATTAATGAGATAATAGTAAAATTAGATAATGTGAACTTTTGGGTAACAATAAAAAAAAATTAATGAAAGAGGTAAACAAAGGCTAAATGCAAAATTAGAGTGCCACTTGGCAGGACCTCATGCAAGAGTGCATGAGGTTTCTGAGAGAAAGACATTTTGTAACAACTTTTATTCTACAATATTCCTCCAAATTTTTTTTACTCATTCTTTGAATCGAATAATTATAATGGTTATGCGTGCGCAATTTATAACTGTTGTTTCACTACATATTTATAGCCTTCTCAAGGTGAGATTAATTTTTCACCCTAGAAAAAAAGGTAAGATTAAGTTTTTTTAAAATCATGAAACAAAAAATAAATGCAAAAGACTAACAGGACAGTGAAAATCAAATAATTTGTGTTGTGTTCACATATTTAATACTATGAAATAAAAGTATGTCTAACTCTCTCATTGTCTTCCACTCATTGATAGTGAAACATTAAAACATGGTGTGGGCAAGTGTGTATGCACATGTCTTATAGATGATTTTAAACCATGGTAGAATATGACTTTACATTGCGTACTAAATATTCTCTCTACTTATATACCCAAAACAAAAATTATCCAACCAAATTGCCCAAACCTAAATCATATTTAATCTCCTAATTTAAAAAGAAAAAAAAAAACCCGTAGAGGTTTAAGGTCTTGATGGTGGTGGGAGACCAATATGACGGAGGTGACATCCCCTCAGATTTGTCTTTTTCTCTCTTTTAAATGTTTTGTCAGTCTCAGGTCTTTTATAGTAAAACAATGCGTTTTATTTAACAATCTACAACATTTTTATGTCTCTCTATCTCTCTCCAAGGCCTTATCTGGTTAGTTATTACTATTAGTCATTAATCATTATTATTTTTACTTTTATTAAAATATTAAAATGGTGGGGATGCTAAAAGACATGAGAAAGAGAGAAATGTGTGATGTAATCTTAGGCAATTAATGAGAGACTAATGAGATAACAGTAAAATAAGTTAATGTAAACTTTTGGGTAATAGTAAAAAAAAAAACTTAATGAAAGAGGTAAAAAAAAAATGCTAAATGCAAAATTAGAACGTTACTTGGTAAGACCTCACGCATTCCCACATGAGATCTCTACTTTTATATATATATATATTCATGATTATTCCTTTATAATTTCTAATTACTAATCAACATTAGTCTCAAAAAACTTTGTGATAGGACTTTATCATACATACAAAATAAGTATAGATTTTTTTTTATCTTTATTTTTTTAAAAAAAGGATATTGCTATTGTGTTCATCCTTATAAGAATTTAAGCATAAATTAAATTTTCATTATTTTTGACAATTTTTCTTTGATTCCTTTATAATTTATATATTGTGTTAGTTTAAATGAATTTTTTCTCAAGCTTTCAGAGGGTGGACTTTAGATAAGATGTTCGACTTTTATACACCAAGCATTGACTATAAGTCTTATACATGGAACACATAGAGACAAGAAATTAAGAATATGGTCCATTTTAGTCGGCCTTAACTTAATTTGTCTAGACATCAATTTTCTCTCTTGCCAAAAGTCCGACTTATTTTTGGTGGAAGTTTCCTTGACTATTACTTGTATACAAAATTCTAGAAACATTAAATTGGAATAGGTCCCTTACTAACCTAACCAATTGGAATTGGATGAAATTTCTTTCCATTCACACTAAACGTTGTGTACAATCCAAATTTTTTCTGCATCTCATAATGATACGCTGTTGATAGGTATTATCCAAGTCCAACATGATTGAGAGTTGTAATTGAGGCTAAGGCCCAGAAGCTTTACTATTCAATACTTTGCGAGAAAAATTAAACACTCATTTGATGTAACAGGAGACTATGAAATTTGACATTGTATACACTGTGATTTGTTCTTGATGTTGTGAAATTGCTGTAGGTACTAAAAACTCTAGTTTGATTAGTTGGCAATTCATGTTCTTTAATCGTGAAAAGTCTACAATGGAAAACTTTTGTGTTCCTACAACAAATGTTTTGGAGAGAAAATTGTTAGCCCCTTATCCCATTGGGACCCTTCTATTTATACAAAGGAAAAATGGTCCAATATTCCTAAGTGTGACTTAGTTACATGGTATTTTTGTGCAAATGTGCCTAAATTTCTTTTAAAAATTTAGTTATAATTTTAAACTCTAATTTGGTAATTTTTATATGATTTCATGTGTTTTTAAATAATCTAAATGCTATTTCAGTTTGTGCAAATTATAGAATATTGAATCAATAATTTAGCAACATAGGCATAGGAGAAGGCATGTAGTGATTTAGGAAGAGAAGACATTTAGTTATAAGAGAAGAGGAGTAGGCATAAACATAAGAAAACCTTAGGATGGAGGAATAAGGAAAACAAAGAGTTTTTGATGATTAACACCCCTCTATCTTATCCATTAGTCTTATTTACTACTAATTAAAATCTGTTGAATTATTAAATAACTAATGTTGCATCTAATAAGTGTAATAAATTAAAAATGATGTATTTTATTTCAAAAAAAAAATCAATTATCTTTTCAAAGAGAGTGCTACTTGGCAAAATTTCGTGCTCTCCCACGTGAGGTCTCTGCTTTTATATATATATTGATTACATAAAGCTTGTTTTATTCTAAACATTCCACACTATCTAAGTATGGCCACATTACTTTTGGTAATAATTCACCTTGTGTTATTTCTGACTACCACATCCATTCTTAGTGCAATTTTAATAACTGCGGCAGTTTCAGTTGTAGAGGTTTTGGTAACTTTCTAAGATCTCAACTTCGACAAGATTTATCATCTCTCATTCCACTACTTAAAATTGTAAAAATAGTCCTTGTGTGGTACATATACATATACCATTGTATTCTGTATACAACAAGTTTTCTCTAATTGTTAATTGATCACTGAATACCTATCCTGGGGGGAGCTACATGTATGAGTGGGGGGGGGGGGGGGGGTATGAAATTTTAAAAATATTTTAATACTATATATAAATATTTAACATTTTCATTATTACCCTACAAAAATGGGACTTGGCCCCCCCCCCCCAAATATTAGAGCTAGTCCAATGATGTTCTTGAAAAAATATTTGAGTTAGTCCAATGATTCATGTTTATGAAAGTTTGTACAAACTAATAAATTAGTATTATAAATTAGTCTCCCTAAACCAAAATTTTTGGCTGCTCCCAGGACCAGTTGAAATAAAGTTTTTGTTTTCTATATAGAGTACAATAGGTCTGGATTTTTACTTATTTATTATTTTTTGGCACCTGGATCCTTACTTTCCAGAGGGTGTCCAGACTATTCCGAACTCTAAGCATAAAGTAATTAATAAGTGATAGCTTTTGCCTTTTGGGGTTTTGGTAATCAAAGTGTTTGAGTTTAATTCTAATGGTTTCTCCAAAACATAATTTGATAAATTTGGTGGTCAGTAATGTGTATTTGGTGATAGATTTAAATGCTTTGTGTAGTCTCAGCTTTTTGGTCCTTTATAATAATGCTCTCGTAATTTGACAATGTCAAATTTAGTTACCCATTTTGCAACGAATACTTCCAAAACATTACTGTTTAATGTCAAAAATTTGGTTCACATTCATGGAACTTTAATAAAAAGGCATTCTTAATAATAATCACAATTTTGGTCAGTAATCGCTTCAACTCTTCACACATAAAAACATGACCTTCTAATAAGAGCATTCATATTGATAGTTGTAAAATCATTCAAAAGTTATTTTACCACCTCTGAAGTCATTGAAATTATGCAACATTTTAAAAAGTTACCATGATTTTTTATAGGAGTTGTGGTGTGCTTATGTGTTAGAACCCATTTCTTCTCTTTTATTTGTGTTTGTTTCTCAAAAATATATAAAAAAAATCATGCAACATTGAAGCAGCTAAAGCAATTTCACAATAAAAAAAAAAAACCATTTTAATCAAATGAACGTAGAATCATACAAATCTTGATACAGTAAAGAAAAGATCCAGGCACAGATCCTTTATTCGTTTTGACTTGACGTGAATGGCACCTTCCACAACACATATATTATATTATGGAGAACATAAAAGATATTTCGTAAGAGTAAAGAAACGTTTTTTTCGAAGAAAGTTGTGCCCATCGGCCGTCACAATAAAGCAAACACTGAATATAAAAACTATTGAATGATTTAATGTTAGTGTGCACTGTGCAGAAGGTAGGAAATTTCGTTAGAGTAGAGAAACATTTTTTCGAAGAAAGTTGTGCCCAGCACAATAAAGCAAACACCGAGAAGAAATCGATATTTCTTTAGTTTTTTTAAAAGATTTTGTTACTCACACATTCATAAAGTTTTGATATACTCAGATGATAAAATTCATATCTGCTTTGCATTTCGGCATTCCAAAGCTCAGTTCATTGCGCTTCACCCATGCACGATAAAATAGTACACCTGACTATTTGATTGTTCAGCTTTAGCATACAGTGAAATCTATGCACTAAAACTTAGGCAAAAAATAAATGGATGACATTGATAATTCACTTTTGGAGCTACAGAATCAGTTCAAACCAACCAAAATTTTGTAATTCCAATGCGTAGTATTTGCATACAATATCATTAAAACTTTTATCCCATTTTTTCTTTATAACATTTAATAGTAAAACTAACTAAACTCCATTTCCATTTTTTCTTTTTTTTGGATGTGATCTTTTTCTTTTTTAATTGGCCGCAATTTTTTTCGTTATCTATTTCATTTTTTTTAAAGCCATGTCTAACTTCCCCTAAGTTGGTTATTTTCTTTTTTTCTTTTTTTTTTTTAACTTTTTTTTCGATACTAACCTCTTTGTTTTTTTTTTTTTTGTTTTTTTTATTATTCCTTTTGATATTAGGTTCTCTCTTCTTCTTTTTTTGAATTCACGTTTCCCTCACTCCTACTCCCTAATAAGAGATCTCACGGTTTTTTTTTTCAAATAAAACTTCTTTATTTATTTATTTTTATAAACATTCTTCTTTATTTTTTTATAACAATTATTCTATATTTTGAAATTGAAGAGAGGAAAAAAAAATGCTCATACTATAAAACTATCACTATAACTTTTCATCCATATCCCTTAAATTTAGACACTACTACTCTCTAGTTGGTTTTGAAATTGCAAATCGTATCACCACATTTGATTGGATCATTTTTCTAAATGGAAACTCCCATGTAAAACACTATCTACAAAATAGGACTACACTTCCAGTACACCCACGTTGATTTTCAAACTTAAATTGCTTCTTCTTCAGTTCTCCAATTCTCTCAATTCTATGTCAATCTTCTTTTCGCAATTATCATTATTATTTCTATTTGCTTTACTCAAATTTGCTCCTGCTCAACGGTACGTGTATGTCAATATACTTTGGTCTTTTCTATATATTTTGGTTTTCTAATTCATGAACATCTTCTTATTTTCTAGAAACAAATAAAATATTTGTATAAAATAGCCCTTATATTTCAACCTCACCTTTAATTTCTTTCACAGATTTCTTCAAGGAACGTGCACTGGGGTTCCTATCTTCATGATTTTGGTATCTAAACTTCAAGGAACTTGCATTGGGGTGTTGATCTTTAGGATTTTCGTGTGCTCCATCCTCCAACTCCAACAAACTGTTTGGACTTTGGACTTGAAGTGTAGTCAATGACAAAAATGTAAGTATCTTTCATGACCTCTATTTAGAACACCTCGTGCATGTTGGGTTTTCTGTATTACGTTTGCTTTTATGAGTTGCCATTTAGTATTTGCTTTCATATTTGATTTCCTTACTTTGTTATCAATATCCTTTCTATATCATTATCTTATTTTTAAAAAAAAAAAACAAGCACACTCACGTTTTCTTATATTCCTGTTACACTCTCATGTTTTCTCATATTCTTATTGTTTTGTTGAAATATTACTTCTTAAATTCACGTTTTGAAGTCATATAACTCATATTAGCATGTAAATGTTTTGAACTTATATTAGAACTCATATTTGAAAACGTGAATATAAAATATGAGTTCTATTTGCGTTCTATTTGAACCAAAATTTTCAAATATGAGTTCATATTTCTAAACGTGAATTTTCTATTTGAACTCATATTTTTGAATGTAAATATTTCAATATATATGTATATATATATATATATATATATATATGAGTTCAATTTGAACTCAAATTTTCTTATATTCATGTTTTTAGATATGAGTTCAAATTTGAAAAAAAAAAAATTTCATCTACAAACATATAACACTCATCACACTTGTAGGCATTTTTTTCATCACACTCTACGTATTTTATGATTGGAAAGTGTAGTAATTCCAAATTATAATTGATTTAAATTATTAACTTTTACCAAAAAAATAAAAGAGCCACTGAGCACGTGCATGAGTGCATGCTCAGAGGCTAGTAACAAGTAAAAAGTTTCCATTCAACAAAAATGAAGATGAGTAATTAAGAGTGATCCTGGGATTCGCCTAATTATTATTATTATTATTTTTTTTTTGATGAAAATACCTTTTTTGTCCATCTATTTTGGCCATGTTTTTAATTTATCTTCAAGATTTTAAAATTTATTTTAGTTCTTATATTTTTAAACTTGCTTATATTTTAATTCCCAATGTCATATCAGTTACAAAAACTAAAATGACAACAAATCTAAAAATATAAGGACCAAAATGAAGTTATAAAAACACGATGAACAAATTATAAATATGACCAAGATATAGAAACCAAAATCAAGGAAATTGTCTTTGTTGTCATGTCTAAAACATTTGGATATACAATAGTGTGAATCTTTTTATCTATATATTAAAACTATTGTCCAAAGCAGGTTGAACATATTAAGTATATTATATGACCATAACATTAAAATGAAATTGACTTAATTGACTTAATTCTATCATCCTAACATCTGACATTAGTTAATTTAAGCAAATAACTGGCTAACAGATGATTGGATGAATCCCGTAAGTAAATAATTAGTCATGGAACCAATCTCTCGATCCGCTTGAGTTCTTTGGTGACATGTACCATAGTTGGCCCTCTATAATTTTCATATCTTATATTTATTCATTTATTTATCTTTATAAGTATATCTATTTATCATGGTTTTTACTTACTAACTTTCTATTTTTTTTATGAGGATTTTGTTTTCATTAAACCTTGGAAAAGTAAAATAATCCACCTTAAAGTTACTCAAACTTACTGATATGTACTTGGCACAACAAGAGTTTAGGGCATACCATGTTACTTGAAAGCGCTTCTTAAAAAATTCCATACTGTCTTTCTGCCGAAGGATAAGACTCAAGGAGCTAGGATAAGATGAGAGTTACAATCACTGACTTGCTTCTCTCTCCAGATCTCTAGGACAAGAATGTATTGCCAAAAATTCAAACAACCCATCAATTCACATAGTGATGGGCACTCAATCAGCAGCTGGTGCATGTTCCGTTTTGATATTAAAAAAAATTATGTTCCCGCACCCTTCAACAAATGACATTCCATTTTTGATCGAGGAGTTTAATAAGATAATTGTCAAACTTGCCACAAATGAGCAAAATGCAAACCTTAATTTGATGGAATCTGCCCAAATAGGTAACTATTCATACCCTTCTTGCTTGTCAGCTGCTGCTACTTACTATTGTTTGCTTCTTCTTTTTTTTCCTTTCTCTCTTTTATTGGCAGGCACGAATACTTGGCGTTTGTGCCCTTTTGGTTTTTCTCACTCAAAACCATTATAATTAAATGTGTTAAATGTGTCCTTTCGTTGCTTTCTTGTATTATTAAAGAAGTGATCTGACGTGAACCAACTCAGCCGCATAGCTTGAATGTGGAAAGTCCTTGCTCTCATGAGGGCATTTTTATGGTAAATTCCGGGGAGGTTTCATCGAGAGCGCAGATTTTGCTTTTCACCTACCGTGTGTTGACGAATTTGGGTCTATTGCACCGTGCAATACACTCTAAATCTCTCCTAAATTTTTTTAACTTTTTCATATTTTATTTTTTATTATTTCTAATTTTATTTTTTATTTTTAAACCTTTTTAATTCGAGGGTTGATATTAAAAATAAACTTTATAACTTTTGATCACAACCATTAAAAAAGAATTACATGATGCAACAACAGTAACTATTGCACCCGATCTCAATCCTAACTTGAGAGTTGGAACTTGGAAGATCTTTTTTTTTTTTTTTTTTTTTTTTTTTTTTTTTTTGAGGTAAGAGATAGAAGATATTATTGATTTGAGAAAACAGTATACAAGATAAAACGTGTAGACCCTGTTTAGGCACCAAAAAAACAGGGGAAGAGTTAGACCTTTAGAAAACAAAGTATCAAAATACAATTGTAAAGAAAAAGAAAACGGGTAAACACAATCCATGGCTGAAGGAAGTGTCATTGCTTGGGTCTCCATTTCATCTACGGCAGTAGAACCTGATAGCTCAGCCAATGTTCCTTTGTACGTTGTTGAGATGTTGGTATTCCTGCAATAACCCAACAGCCCCTGCCCAAATGGCTTTGGGGTGAGGTTGAAATCTCTCAAAGTAGACTTTATTTCGTGCATTCCAAATTCCCCATGATACCACTGCCCAAATTTCTAATTCCACGGTAGAGAGTTTCTGTACCAACCATTTGAACAGCAAGAAGATATCGTTGGCTTCGTTGGAGCATTTTTGGATTTTCCTTGGACCTAAGGCCCATACGTTCCTTGCGAAAGGGCACTCCCACAACAAGTGTCCTGCGGATTCTGGTTGCGGATTCTGGTTGGAAGATCTAGTTTCACATTAGTTGTTGATTTTGTCATCCACTATCTCTCTCCTTTTTTATTTTATTTATTTTTTAGAGAAATGCTATATTCATAATATTTTCACAACAAATCCTATGTAACAGGTTGTTACGGGTTATTATTGGTAGGGTAGAAAAGTAATCTCAGTGGTAGGCTCAAATTAAAATCAATAACAATTAATCACCAATATTTTGTTGTGAAAATATTGTAAACGTACCCCTATATTTTTTATGGGGCTCTTTTGTCATTTGCTTTACAAAATTACAATAAGTTTCCATTCAACCAAAATGAAGATGTATAATTAAGAGTGATTACGGGATTCACCTAATTTTTTTTAGATAAAAATATCTTTTTGGTCATGTTTTTAATTTTATCTTCAAGTTTTTATAACTTTATTTTAATTCTTATATTTTTAAAGTTGCTGACATTTTGGTCCTCAACGTTATCTCAAACTCAGTTACAAAAAAAAAAAAAAAACTAGTAGTGCAATTCATTAATCACTTATGCATTCTTTGTAAGTGAGATGGCAATAGGGACTAAATGAGAACAAATTTCAAAATATATGGACCAAAATAAAGTTACAAAAACTTGTTGATCAAATTGTCATAAAAAATTTGCTTTTTTTGGTGGCAAATAATCCAAATTTTAGTTTTTTTTTAATAAAAATTACCAAAATACGATATCTTTTAATAATTACTATGCAAATAAACAATAGAAAATAGGCAGAAGCCAAACACACTTTAAGCATAATGGGTTTATTTAATTTAAAAAAAAAAAAAACACAAATGCATGTGGAGTACAAAAAATACATGTATTGACCTTAAATCTACGTCAACGAGTGGTGTCAAGGAAAAACTTTAACTAAAAAGATTAAGGAAATTACAATGACAATGATGACCCTCATGACACCTAGAAAAATCAAATCCCAAATGCACTCAAAGAGCTCTCTCTCTCACAAAAGCACAAGGTAATATATTTCATGTTTTCTCTAAACAAATTTTTGGATGTAAACTCTATTATAAAATAAACATACGGTGGAATATTCATTTAACTCATATATATATATATATATATATATATATATATATAACTTTTGTGAATATTACATCATTTAATAGTTTTTTTTATTTGATTAATATATTGAAAATACATGTTCTCTTTGTTCTTAATATGAAGGCCAAACTTTGAGTTAATTCTCTCAACAACAACCAAAAAAAAAAAAAAACCTTGAGTTAATTGGCTATAATTCATTATAAGCTCATAAATCATAATTCATAACCCCTATCTTGTTTAAAAGTACAAAAAAAAAAAAAAAAAAACTCAAAATATAAGCATTTTATAGATTAAATAATTATCCCTCTTATTAACTTTATATTTTACAAAAATGAAAGAAGAATATAGCGATGGATTAGTTTAAAACAAAAACCACACATTTAATAAAAATTTATTACATGATGCTAATTAACTTCAACCTAACTTGCTCTATATATCTGCACGTTTAATACTTAAAGGTCGGCATGAGCTTTTGGTAAATTTTTTTTTGGCTGATGATTCGATAGTCGAAGGTGGAAGGATTTGAACTCTAGAAGTTTCCAATTAAAAATACAAAAAAGTGCCAATCAGTTAAGCTTTTAGTAAAAGCTTTCATTCAAAGCATAATCAATCACATATATATGGGCTGCCTAATGTTGTGCACCTTATTCAAGGTTTTCAAGCCATAATGGTTTTAAAGAACAAGCAAAATTCCGCTTGAGAAGTAGCAAACACCGACTGCAGCAAATGCGACCCAAACATCTAAGTGCTACTGAAAGAATCTTTCGCAACAGAAGCAAAGCTCAAAGGCCTGGTTGAAAATTTATTGACAAAATACATAACCTTAATAAATTCAGCCACCAAAGATAACAAAGTTTATAATAGAGAGAAGAAGAAAAAAGAATGCCTTGTGTACCAAGTTTAAAAAGCTCTCAGATATTCCACTCACTAGGGATTCCACTTCTTAAACTCAGACTCATGATAATGTGGGTCTAGCCAATCCCTGGGGGAGCCCTTTGCCATGTTGCCAGTGGCATTGCCATAATCTACAGACAATGTGTTTTTCCCCTTATCCTTTGTAATGAGTAGTGTAGGATTCTTGCGACTGACCTTTGGAGAAGGAGGTTTTGAGGCTTCTACTTCTGAGTTTGGAATCACGAATCCATCAGTGTCTGATGCATATAAAAGCCACAGATTTAAGTCAGCACGATCAGAGATACTTTAAACAATTTAGAGAAGTTAAGGCTGATGGCACCCACACAAACCCTTTTTTAAAACAAATTTAAGCCGTCACAAAAATAGGTCACTGAAAATTGAAAGAACATATTCATCCTGATCACAATCACCATTACATCTACTCACTATTACACTAACATATAAGGTTAAAATACCAAATCAATCTGTGAATACAACCTACAAGGGATATTATAACATGATCAAAACACACACACACTCTCTCTCTCTCTCTCCAATATGATAATTACTGATGATGTAACAAGTAATGACACAACTAAAGACCTTGTTCCTTGAGACAGTGATAGATGTTACACCTTCCGCTCTTGCAGATCACAAACAGTCCACCTAATTACCTGTCAATTCATTAGGTATGGCCTGTGAGAAGGCTGCATATTACTCCCATCTCAATGAACAACACTTGCGCCAAAGAAATAAACTTAATATTTACTATACTTCAATTGGTAAACAGGATAAATGAGATTTTAACAATTAAGAAATATCAACTCACCTTCAAATTAGAGCAATTCAAATAATACAAAGACTCCAAATTTTCAAGTGCCACATGAAAGATTCATTAGGCATTATATTCTATACTCGCTGAATTCTCTACTGAATAATAACCCTTACTATATCTTCTAAAAGATGGAAAGACAGAGACTTCATAGCCATATCAACATAAAAAAAAGGGCAACAACATATACATATATAGTAAATTATGTATAATTCATTTAATTGCTTAGGAAAAAGCGCAAGCTAAAAAGCACAGCAATGGATGAAACAAATTGTCCTTGTGAAAAGCTAACCCCGTCAATGATTAATCACATAAGGATCATGTGTGACCCCAAGACACAAGAAACAAATTCAGCAAATACATTAGTGTTATGAACATTAGGTAGTTATCAACTTCAAAGGACCAAGCTCATACACCTGGAGTTCCAATCATCCTAATGTAAGGTGTATGTGCAAACAAAGTTGGTGCGGAGACAAGGTACAAGCCCCCAATTATACGCATGTATGGGAGGAAGAGCAAAAAGAAGACAGCCCAACTTGTGACCTTATGGATGGAGTTTGTTAGTTATGAACTTGATATTAAGCAAGCTTGAGCATTTAATAATTAAGATTTCTTTATGCATTTGATTGTTAGCTAATTAAGAACTTTTTCTGATTATTGTAAGACAGTTTTGAGAATTATTAAAAAATGTGTGTTTCTTTTACACTGGTGTCGACTCCAGTTTTGCTTGGTGCTGACTCCAAGCAATCCTTAGGTGCTGACTCTTAGGGTTTATCCTTTGTTCTATTGTTGTTTAATTGCTCCATTGAAATAATGTGGTTGTCCTACGTCAAAAGCTGAAAGATTTATGGTCAATCTACTAAACCCACCAAATGAGCTACATAGAAACGAATTAGCAACAAATATGTGGAAATGGTTCATTGAAATAATTATGAACTCTGCCTAGGACATAAGTTCAAGCATAATTCAGAATAAGCATTGCTAACAACCATATATTAACAGAAGATCTGACATTTTTGGGTAATATACTGCCAACTATTGCCCAGCGCATGCATGTAGGCAAGAAACATTGCTCTTGTGATGCTTCCCTCACGCTGACATGTTGAGACATGTTGACATAAATCCAGAAAACCAAAAATAATCTTCATGTTGACATGTTGACAATTTTTGGTTCAATATTTTGGGGACAGCAATATGTATTTTTTTCAGAGCTGTAGACAGGGATGATTGATATCATTTTTCCAGGAGAAATGGAATGAGTTAATGCAGATATATCAGTTATTATGATCAATTGTGGGGCAATAGTGTATATGTTTTTTCCTACCCAAATTCTCATTAACGATTAAAATTACTATCAGGTGGAAATAAATCTGCCAGACTAGGTTCTAGCTTACCAGAAGGATATATATGCATTGTATAATGTATACTAATCTTGCTTGAAGCCTTTTGAAATCAACTCAGTTCTTGAATCACAACCTTTGAGCCGTTGTGAATTAGGAAATATTATGAGATCAACTAAGTAGTTCTGCTTGTTGACATGCCTAAAACACTTAGACATGCAATAATGTGAATCTATTGCATGATTAACCAGTCCCACTATCCTCTTATTTCATAAAATGTAAATTATATTGAGAGGACAAAAGGACACAATGCTTTGCTTGTCTAAATGAGCATACCAGTCCAGATTTCCATTGTTATCAATCAATCAGCAAAAGCTAGTTGAAGTCTTCAACATTGAGAATATTATTGTCACCACACGTTATAATTCATTAATAAAATTCCATTTTACTTGCATCGTAATTGAAATTTACAAGCCAACTAAACAGCATAGAAGCTCTGTCATCACTCAATTGCATCACAATTAAGCTTCAGGAGGCCTTCCAGTGGCCTCCTGAAGCTTAATTGGAAAGCAATTGCTTGAAAATTTATTTTTTTGGAAAGGAATTGCTTGGAAATTTATTTTTTTATTCTCAAACATCATTTGATTTCTCAACCTCCAAATGTGATCCATAATTTTTGCTGACATTAGAACAAACTGCTCCTTGGTGACCTGCTCATTTAACACGAGCTGGAGAACTGACTATACTCTTAATGAGATCAAAGCTGTTATTAGCATTCAAAGATCCAATAAAGAACCCCCAGCTTGAGCTAAACCAAGCTGCTTTTGCTACAGAACAGTTTTTAAACAAGTGCAGGCATGTTTCTTCTTCAGTTTCACACAAAGGACAGCAAGTAGTTTCCATCTTACATGTTCACTTCATTCGAGCTTCTGTTGGTAAGATATCATTTGCAATCTTCCATAATAACATTTCAAAATGCTCACGAAGCTTTAAATTCTGCAAACTTCCCAAAAGTGCTTCACGATCCTGTGTGAGTTTGTGTGATTGAGAAAAACCATTAGCTGATCTTATAGAAAATTCTCCTTTACCATTCATATTGGTTTATTAGGCACACTTCTCAGTAGCAATGGGGATTTGATAATAGCATTAAATGGTTCTTCATCAAGTAAGCTTTTTAACATGTCTAAATTCCACCCTGACCATCATTTTTAAAATCAAGTAAATTCTGCTTGTTGTCATGGCTAAAAGATTTTAATATGCAATAATGTGAATCTATTTAGCTATATATTAAAGCTATTGACAAAATTGGGTTGAACTCATTAAGAATAGTATATAACCATATGATTCTTTGTATGAGGAAATTACCATAACAGTTGATATTTGTGTTATATCATTATTAAATTGAGTTCAATCTATCATTCGTTTATCTATAACAGATGATTGGATGAACACAAGTAAATAATGAGTCATGGAACGAACCTCTCAATCCGCTTGAGTTGTTTGGTAACATCCACCATAGTTGGCCTTCTTTGTGGATCTTCCTCTGTACATGTCAAGCCAAGGTCCAGGAAAGCTTGTAATTGCTGCTCTAAGCTAGCCCCTCCTTCCCCATCTTCCGCCAAGATTGTAGGATCAACAATCTCGTTTATGCAACTACCTTGAGCACGGTTATGTATGTATGCTTCTAAAGTAGTATCTTTATCAATTGTCTATCGGGATATTTTATGAGAATCCTCTCCAGTTAAAAGTTCCAGAAGAAGCTAACCAAACTTATATACATCAGTTACCTTGCTTGTTGCTTTAAGCTCGAGGGCACTGAAGCTTAAAATCCGAATGACAGAATGAGCTTCCACGTCAGTTTCACCTTCGGCAATTGATACAGAATAATAAAAGTTGGACAATTTGGGAACATCACGTTCATCTAATAAGATACTGGGCATATTTATAGACGTTGGAGTATTTTAATATTAAATAATTAAAATGAATAAATGTTATAACATAAATTTAAAAATATGGGAGTAAATATGGAAGACGAGAAGTTAATGAAAATATTTAATCCCATGTTGAAAAGAAGAGAGACTATTTTGTTCTTTTTAATTGTGGTGATTAATGGACTAACATGAATTGTCTCAAATATTGGGTCAGATACGTGCACAAGGGGGAGGTGAAGGGTGGAGGTACACCTTGGATCCTCCTACTTGATAGCCCATTCAGAGTAATTATTTCATTTTTATTATGAAAAATAATGAGCCATTAACTCACTTAATGGACTATCCGTTTGGACCTTTTCATTATTCAGAAAACTCCTT
Organism: Castanea mollissima; assembly: GCA_014183005.1. Taxonomy (NCBI): domain Eukaryota; kingdom Viridiplantae; phylum Streptophyta; class Magnoliopsida; order Fagales; family Fagaceae; genus Castanea; species Castanea mollissima. The sequence continues at coordinate 52,770,121 of JACAVU010000005.1, read as the reverse complement.
ATCTCACCATTAATTGTGTAACTCCAACCCATCAGAATAATATCCAACAATTAATCTTATAACATCCACTATATCAGAATAATGGACTGTTCTTTCTGGTGGAGTTTTGGGTTTGGACACTTTGTGTAGAGGTTGTTCTAGTCATACGACACTTGTTGGGCTGTTGTATCTTGGGGGAGACAAGTCAGAGACGGTCTGCACTGGTTACAAAGTTTAGTTAACCAAGGGCTTGAATCTCCTTAAAGAGAGCAAGTGCTATGCCTCAGTCCCTCAGTCCAAAAAGTGTTGTGTAATCTCTTTCTTTAAATTAATAAAAATTCAGAAGTATTTTTCAGTTTCTCTTCGCTTTATTTTCATTATCATTGTGTTTGCACCAACAATTTTAAGGAGATTCAACACATGGAGCCTACACTAGAGAAACCAAATGAGTCTGTTAAAGATCTCAACAAGCCCTTTCGCTTTAAGGGAGCCCACTTCAAGAGGTTGAAAGGAAAAATCCTCTTCTACTTGAGCGTTCTCAAAGTTGCCTACATCCTCACTGAGAAGAATCCGTCAAAGGTTCCTACCGATGAGATGAGTGACAAAGAATATATTCTCTATCAAGAAAAAATAGATAAGTATACAAAAGAATTGTCTTGCCGATCATTTCTATGATTATTATGATACAACTTACAAGTCTGCTAAAAAGGAATGCATTTCCCTTTTTGATTTACCATTAATATTTGTCAGATTATGAAACATAAAAAAATCCATTCTTTCACCCATTTTCCTTGATATAGCACAATTAATTTATGTGTTTTCATGCTATGCTGCTCGAATTTTATCAGGTTTCTTTTGAAGAATGATGGGCTCTTTCTTGGAAGTTCATCGGCCATGAATTATGTTAGAGCAGTTAGAGTGGCACAATCCATTGGCCCTGGTCACACTATTGTGACTATTCTTTGTGACAGTGGGATGAGGCATTTGAGTAAGTTTTGCAGTGAATATCTGTCTCAGCATGGATTGACACCTAAGGCTATAGGTTTAGAGTTTCTGGGGATCAGATGAGATTGTGTGACCTAGACTTTTGACATTGATGTTTCTTGTCCACTTCCATCCAAAGTTTGAGCAGGCCTATGCAGCTACATTTCTTCAGCAAAGTTTTGTATTGAATTATAGCAATTATATCAGTGTTTATCTCCCTTAGAATGTGCCATCTTAGTTTTTTGTAGATGACATATTGAAGCAGGATTAGGCAGTAGGCACATCTCTGTTAGGATAGTGTCAGTTTTTTGTTTTATTCTCTTACAGCAACACTAAAGCGAGAGGCACATCTCTGTTTGTTCTACGGACAATTTTTGGTTCATTCGTTTTGGGACATCAATATGTATTTTCTTTCAGAGCTGTATACAGGGATGATTGATATCATTTTGTCAAGAGAAATGGAATGAGTTAATGCAGATATACCAGTTATTATGATCAATTGTGGGGCAATAGTGTATATGTTTTTTCCTACCCAAATTCATATAAACTATTAAAACTAGTGTCAGGTGGAAATAAATCTGCCAGACTAGGTTCTAGCTTACCGGAAGGATATATACATTTGTATAATGTATACTACTTATCTTTCTTGGCTTTGCCTTTTAATGTCTAGTTTTTGAGCTATTGAAGCCTTTTGAAATCAACTAAGTTCTTGAGTCGTAACCTTTGAGCCGTTGTAAATGAGGAAATCAACTAAGTAGTTATAACTGTTGACATGCCTAAAACATTTAGACATGCAGTAATGTGAATCTTCTGCATGATTAACCGGTTTCACTCTCCTCTTATTTAGAAATTTTTATATTGAAAGGACAAAATACCTTGCTTGTCTAAATGAACATACCAGTCCAGATTTCCATTGTTACCAATCAATTAGCGAAAGCTAGTTTTTATTTTTATTTATTTTTTTTATTTTTATTTTATGGGTAGCGAAAGCTGGTTGAAGTCTTCAACATTGAGAATATTAATGTTACCACACGTTATAATTCATTAATAAAATTCCATTTTACTTGCATCGGAATTGAAACTTACAAGCCAACTAAACCGTACAGAAACTCTATAATCACTCAATAAGCTAGTTGGAAGTCTTCAACATTGAGAATATTAATGTTACCACACGTTATAATTCATTAATAAAATTCCAATTTACTTGCATCGAAATTGGAATTTACAAGCCAACTAAACAGTATTGAAGCTTTGTAATCACTCAATTGCATCGCAATTAAGCTTCAGGAGGCCACTTGTACTACACAACTTGCCTTTTATCAATGATACAGAAGCCTTCCGTTTCAATGATGCAAAATCATGCACTTCAAATTTCCTACACAACTTGCCTTTCATCAATGATATAGAAGCCTTCCCTTTCAATGATGCAGAATCATGCACTTCAAACTTCTGCGAAATTTTGAAAGGAATTGCTTGGAAATTTATTTTCTTATTCTCGAACATCACTTGATTTCTCAACCTCCAAATGTGATCCATAATATTTGCTGCCATAAGAACAAACTGCTCCTTGGTGACCTGCTCATGTAACACATGAGCTGGAGGACTGACTATGCTCTTAATGAGATCAAAGCTGTTATTAGCATTCAAAGATTCAACAAAGAACCCCCAGCTTGAGCTAAACCAAACTGCTTTTGCTACAGAACAGTTTTTGAACAAGTGCAGGCATGTTTCTTCCTTAGTTTCACACAAAGGACAGCTAGTAGTTTCCATCTTACATGTTAGCTTCATTCGAGCTTCTGCTCGTAAGATATCATTTGCAATCTTCCATTATAACATTTCAAAACACTCATGAAGCTTTAAATTCTGCAAACTTCTCAAAAGCGCGTCACCTTCCTGTGTGAATCTGTGTGATTGAGAAAAACCATTAGTTGATCTAATAGAAAATTTTCCTTTACCATGCATGCTAGTTTATTAGGTATGCTTCTCAGTAGCAAAGGGAATTTGATAATAGCATTAAATGGTTCTTCATCAAGTAAGCTTTTTAACATGTTTAAATTCCAACCATGGCCATCTATTTTAAAATCAAGTAAATTCTGCTTGTTGTCATGGCTAAAAGATTTTAATATGCAATAATGCGAATCTATTTAGCTATATATTAAAGCTATTGACAAAATTGGGTTGAACTCATTAAGAATAATATATGATTCTTTGTATGAGCAAATTACCATAACAGTTGAGATTCGTTTTATATCATAATTAATTAAATTGAGTTCAATCTATCATCCTAGCATTTGACATTAGTTAATTTAAGCTAATACCTACGTGGCTAATAGATGTTTGGATGAATGCAAGTAATTAGTGATGAAACGAACCTCTCAACCCGCCTGAGTTGTTTGGTGACATCAACCATAGTTGGCCTTCTTTGTGGATCTTCCTCTGTACATGTTAAGGCAAGGTCCACCACAGCTTGTAACTGCCGTAGTAAACTGACACCTGCTTCCCCATCTTCAGCCAAGATTGTAGGATCCACAATCTCGTTTATGCAACTACCTTGAGCACGGTTATGTATGTATTCTACTAAACTAGAATCTTTATCAATTGTAAATCGGGTTATATTAAGAGAATCGTCTCCAGTTAAAAGTTCAAATAGAAACCGACCAAAATCATATACATCAGCTTTCTCAGTTACCTTGCCTGTTGCTTTAGACTCTGGAGTGTTGAGAAAAAACGCTGCCACGTCAGCTTCACCTTCGGGAATTGATACAGAAAGATAAAAGTCGGACAATTTGGGAACATCATGTTCATCTAATAAGATACTGGACATATGTATATGCATGTGGATGACAGGTCTTGGGAAGGCAGTATGGAGATAAGAAAGAGCATGAGCAATCTGCCTTGCTATCTTTAACCTTCTCTCCCACACCATCCGCTGATGTTTTAGTTCAGTAACACGGGAGACATAAATTCGATCTGCAAGGACACCATTGGCGGCAAATTCAAACACAGAAATGGGACATGGAGTCTCGAGACAACAGCCTATGGGCTTTAATACATTGCTGTGACCACTCATTTGTGCAGAAATCACTAAATCATTGACAATAAAATCGCGCAACATAAATTTAAAACGCTTAATGAGAACAATTCGTCCTTCAAGAGAACCCTTGTACCAATAGGGCCGTTCCCGTCCCAGCAGTTCAGAAGAAGAAAAGTTGTTGGTTGCTAGGAGGAGGTGTTGAGGGGAGAAGGTAGGGATGGGAATAGGCTTGGCATTGCAACACACAATCAGCTTCTCAAGTAACATGCTTCCATTCTCATAAAACGCTCTCTCTCTTTCCTTTCTTTCCTCTCTTTCCTGTCTTCTTTTAATAAAGAAATGATGATATGGCATGAACCAACTCCAGCGCATGATAGCTTGAATGTGGAACGTCCTTCCTTGCTCTCTTTTGTTTGTGCTCTTCTGCTAGCGAGGGATGGAGGCTCAGCTGAATGACAATGACAATGAGGGCATTTTTATTGTAAATTCATTTCATTTCAGGAGGGAGGTTTCATCGAAAGTAAAGTAGAGGTTTTGCTTTTCACAATGGGCATTTTTGTCCATCTATTTTGGCCATGTTTTTAATTTTATCTTTAAGTTTTTATAATTTTATTTTAGTTCTTATATTTTAAAACTTGCCTATATTATAATCCTGATGTCATCTCAGTTACAAAAAAGCATAATTAAAAAAAAAATAGTAGAGACTAAAATGACAACAAACTTAAAAAGATAGGGACCAAAATGAAATTATAAAAACTTAATAACCAAATTATAAATATGACCAAACTATAGAAACCAAAATCAAGGAAATTGTCTTTGTCGTTGTGCCTAAAACATTTGAATATACAACAGTGTGAATCTATTTATCTATATATTAAAATTATTGTCCAAAGTAGGTTGAACATGTTAAGAATATTATATGACCATAACATTAAAATGAAATTGAGTTAATTAACTTAATTCAATCATCCTAACATTTGACATTAGTTAATTTAAACTAATAACTGGCTATCAGATGATTGGATGAATCCAAGTAAGTAAATAATTAGTCATGGAACCAATCTCTCAATCCACTTGAGTTCTTTGGTAACAAGTACCATAGTTGGCCTTCTATTATTTTCATATCTCAATATTTATTCATGACTTTATCTCTATAAGTTTATCTATTTATCATGGTTTTTACTTACTTTCTATTTTTTAAAGAGGATTTGTTTTTTTTCATTAAACCTTGGGAAAGTAAAATAATCCACCTCAAAGGGGGCGGGGGGACCAAGTTCATCCCCTTCTTGCATGGCAGCTGCTGCTACCTACTATTCTTTGCCTTTTTTCCCCCCCTCTCTCTCTCTTATTGGTAGGCATGCACACTTGGCTTCTGTGTCCTTTAGTATTTTTCTCATTCATAATCATTTTAATCAAAGGTGTTAGATGGTGGGGTGATAGAATTTATTTTAAACTCTTGTTTACAACTTGGGAAAACTTTGGTCTCAATTTGGATCAGTGGGAAAATTCAAATCTGTTGCTAACAGCGTGTGGTAGTTAGTAGTTGCGTTGTTCGGGTATTCCTACTTGCACCGCAAATTTATTTATATACTTATTTTTTTGTGAAAGAGTTGTACCACACTCCTTAAAAAATAAAGTAGTTTTGATTGCCTAATTCTAGCTCGTTTTAGTTTTCCTTTAGCAAGTTGTGAAGATTTTTGTTCAGTTATACTTATTCTGCCACAACAATTTCTTTTCACTCCATTAGTTTAAACATTCTTATTAAAGTGATCAATGAATCCCTTGGCACATGTGCTCAACAGGGGAAAAAAAACTCCAACATTAAGGTGCTTCTTGATAGATCTTCCAGGTTCTGGGTTATTGAATAAGGTTACAAATTAAAAGAGGGGGGGGGGGGGGTGATGTACACTAGGAAGGAGGCTGAAAACAAAGATTGAAGAATCCATTTGACTTATCACAATGACAGAAGGAATTGGAATCAATAAGTTAACACAAAAATTCAAAATGGCAGAACTTGGATGGGGTTTTGAGAGACACAGATTTTGGAAGCTATAGAATATTATAGGTAAGTGCATGCACTTGCTTTTCTAAAGTGATATATTTTGCTGAGAGTGAGAGGTTGAGAAATGAAACCACTTGGAAAAAAAATTGTGCCAATTCTAAGATTTGTTGTTTTGCTTTGATTCTACTGTACTGTGGATTTTCTCCCTTTTCGTCTACCCTTAATATTTGTCAGATTACGAAACATAAAAAATTCCATTGTTTCACCCATTGTCTTAGTTAGAAAACAATTTATTTTTGTCTGTTTTCATGCTATGCTGCTTGAATTTTTATCAGGTTTCTTTTGAAGAATGATGGGCTCTTTCCTGGATGTTCATTGGCCATGAATTGTGTTGGTGCTGTCAGAATGGTTAGGGCGAAAATGGCCCAATACCACGATTCTTCAAAATTTTTAGCTAAAAGACACAGTTTCTAAAATAAATGGCGATCTACCACTTTTTTTAGTACTTGAACTCACCAAACTTGAGTACCAGATTTTCTAGTTCCATTGTGGCATGCCAGCATGGCATTTCGGATTTAAAAAATCCCACTTGTTACTCAAGTTTACTGGGCTCGAGTACTGTATACTGTGGTACCTGAGTCTAGTAAACTCGGGTATCAATTTGTGAATTTAAAAATTCCACTTGGTACTCGAGTTTCTTGGACTCGAGTACCATTTCCATCAAACCCCACCTTGTTACCCACACTTAAACTCTCTGAACACCCACCCACACTTAAGCTTACTTCCTTTCTCAGTCTCCCTCTCACTCTCTCATCACTCCCTTTCTCTGTCTCCCTCTCACTCTAACTCTCCCACATGCTCTCAATCTCCCTCTCAGTCTCGCTCTCGCTCTCATTCTTAGTCTCCTTCTCGCTCTCATTCTCAGTCTCCCTCTCACTCTCTGTCTCCCTCTCAGTCCTAGTCTTGCTTTGTACTATTCCTCTTGCTCACGGTCTCTACTCTCACTCTCGATCTGCATCTTCACAAGGTATGTCTCCTTATCTCAATATTTGTTTGAGCATTAGGTATTTGTGGGTATATATGGGTATATGTGGGTATTTGTGGTGTAATTTTTGAATTTTTTTTGTTGTTGTTGTTTTTAATGAACATTTTCATGTGTTACTAGAGCAATTAGTCATTGTAGGACACAGACAACCACCAAACGGAAACAATTTATAAAAGAGTGTTTGGATTATAAGGAAATTTTTAGTAGCACTGCATTTTATTTTGATTTTCTCTTGTATCATTTGGGTTTGCATTGACCACTTAGTGAAAGTTGTTTTAGTTTGGTATATGGCTGACTTTGTTGCTTGGAAATGCCTTTACATAATGAAATTATATTATTTTGGGTGGATTATTATATTTGAGTTTTAGATTTTTTGGAAATTTTTGCTCTTGCTTGGATCATCAAACATCCATGATTCATTGGACTGTGGTACAAACTAGAAAGACCAAGCTATTTCATTAGGAAACATATGGTCGTGACTTTTGTGTGATAACGGTTCACAAAACACATGCTTTGTGAAATTTGTTGCCCCGAACACTTTTGCTAAGCAAATGCATGCATTTTTACCCAAAAACAATGTATGTTCCCTGGAATTTGTCGATGTGGGAACGATGCACTGTTTTTCTCTTTTGAGACAAGTTTACATTGTCAAATCTATCATTGACAAGTTTACTTTTATAAAAAACCCACAATGTTATTTTGAAAAAGGTTTTACCAAATCTGAAAGGGCTATTTCCAATGTAGAATATGCTTTAGATCTAGGATGACCTTAATGTAATAATATATGCTTAGAATATATAGAGGATCCATAGCTGAGCCTAAATTTTTTTGGGGCTTGATGTTGTTGAATAATGAGTAGGATGCTTGGACTACTTAACATTCTAAAGTTTAATTCATTTTTTCTTATGATATGAGTGAAGGCTGCATTAGATATATATTATTGCCATTTTCAATCAAATATGTTTATAATTAAAAATCAATAAATAAGAAGAAGAAGAAGAAGAAGAAGAAGAAACTTTATGCTTTGCATTTGACCTAATGGGCCAATAGTTACTTAATGGGTCATTAATCACCTTTAATTTATGCCAGATATGGACCCACATCAAGCGGGACCCTCTATACAAACTGTCTTGACGAGGCAGGCTATGCATCATTCAAGTTTGCTTTGGGATGCTCCTTTGGAAGGGGAGGTATGCACTTGTCCAAAATCATAGTCAATATATGTAGTAGAAAGATTGGAGGTATTTAAGTTTGAAGCGTAATTATTACGTGCTTAGTGAATGCTATTATTAATCCTAAGCTGCTCTGTTTTGAAGAAAGTGCCAGGTCTACTGACTTGTCGTCACCGAGAGAAATGTCTGTTTGAAGGTGAGTTAGATCCACGGATTGTCGGTAATATTAGAGATGAGGGATTAGAGGGGCTACTTCGGGTCCCATATATGGACCTTGACCATGCACTGATCATGGCCTTAGTGGAGAGGTGGCGGCCAGAGACGCACTCATTCCACTTGCCATACGGTGAGATGACCATCACGCTACAAGACTTATGCACTGATTTGCTAGGTACCCCCCGTCCACCGAAAAGACCAGTCGGTACGAAAGAGAACACTGCGGTGTTGGAAGGGCCGAGGATAGAAACCAAATGGCTCGAGGAGCAGTTTATCAACCCTCTCCCTGTTGACGCCACTGAGGTGCTTGTGCAGCAGTATGCTCGGTTTTACATACTCCAAATGTTGAGTAGTATGTTGTTTATGGACAAGTCTGGCGAACATCTCTCAATCATGTATCTATAATTTTTCAATCCAATCAGCAACGGAAAGAATTATATTTGGAGTAGTGCAACACTAAGTTGGCTATATAGACACCTCTAGAAGGCATCAGAGAAGACAGCCAAGCAAATTGGCGGTGCACTGCTGTTAGTGCAGTTGTGGGCGTGGGCGAGGTTTCCACTCATATGTCCTGTGATGAGGCATTAACACCAGGCACTGCCCCCAGGTCCACTTGCTATCAGGTATGTAGGATCTTAGCTAGTTACCGTTTTATATTTCCGCATTAACTTTTTCACATGGGAATTACGTAAGTAACTAATATGAAGGTTATGTCTGTGTTGGTTGCTAGATGGAAAGGGGCTAAGATAACAACTGAACATCCAATGCACATCCTACACGCCTATCGTGTGTCGCTTGGTTTGTTACGGCTAAATCAGGTATTGGCCTTTACAAGTGGGAACCGCTTTGGCATGTAGTTGTTGACTTACAATTCGCTTTGGAATGAATAAACCTAATACCTTTCAGAGTTAAACATTGTTGCCATGTATTGTTCACATTCGTTACACATTTTTTCTAATTATATTGTTAATGTGGTTGTTTGCATCTGTTGGATCATTGTATAGGAAATGCTCCTTTAAAATGTGAAGCTAATAGAATAATTGACATCTTATTGCAGGTATTAAAGATCTTTGTATTCATTTGTAGGAGGCTGATCTTGTTAAAACCCCAAAAGATGAGGTATATCTCTACTTTCAGTTATTTATTTGTGCTATTCACAAAATTGAATAGGGTATATTTGTTACAAAAAGAATAAATAAATTATACCATGACAACAATAGCAATTGTTAGTGATGTTAAGGTCCTTTTTACTACCATTGACAACATTAAAAGCCCTTGTTTTAGCTACTCTTATTTATTTATTTATTTTTCATTTCATTTTTAATACTTGGTCCTTTTTGTTGTTTATATATATATCTTGTGATGCTGCCATTTGGCAAAGGAAGAGATAAAGAACAATCGAATTCAAAGGAGGGTTTATGAGTTGCTCTCTAAGGCAGCCACTACAGGACCTTCCCATCCAAGATCCGGTCAACGTGAACTCCACTTTGTTTTCTTCCGGATGAAAGAAGAGGCCATGTTTTTGGTGTGCACTTTGAGAAGACAGTTCTTAAAGGTAGTAAGCCTTGTGTCCTACAACGTATTGTGGCTGCAATAATTGTGTCTATTAAGCACATTGAACAAACTTTTGTAGATTCATCATCATTAAATCAACTAGTTATGTTCCATTCTTCAGAATTACAAGATGACTTCTGAAAATGTCATGGAAAATAGGATCCTTTCCAAAACTACACAATCATTATGTGTCTATGGTTTTTCCAAGTATGCATAATTACTTGGAATTTATTCAATATTATTTGTAGATATTGGTGATGGAAAACGCATTGCAGTTGGTACTGGACAATTTGAAGACCTTGAATGCGGGTAATTTCTGCTAGAAGCTTTGAATCTTCATATAGTTCACATAATAAGCTATTAATAATTCTACTAAACCAAACCCCTTTTATCCCTCCAAAACTCCTAAACTAAAATTGATTACCTAAAGAGGCTAAAATATTCTCTTAGATAATCAAAAATTACCGCTAGATCTACCGTCTCTACCTAAAATGGTAGTCAGTTACAAGCAGCTCCCTCAGCAAGCAATAATCCCTTGAAGAGGTAAAACAAAGCCTGTCCTTTTCCAAAAATTTTTATACCTTTTTGTGACGTAGCTTTCTTATTTTACTTTCTCCCATTATCAATATAACTGGATTTATATTTTTTGGATATTATTTTAGTAAAAAGTGTTAACTTTTATTCATAAATTTTTCTTTTTGGTATTTAAATTATCAAGATTCAATGGTAAACTTATCTTTTATATTACAGTATATATATATATATATATATATGAGCAATCTGCCTTGCAATCTTTAACCTTCTCTCCCACACCATCGGCTGATGTTGTAGTTCCGTCACACGGGAGACATAAATTCGATATGTAAGGAAACCATTGGCGGCATATTCAATCACGGAAATGGGAGATGGAGTGTGGAGACAACAGCCTATGGGCTTTAATACACTGCTGTGACCACTCATTTGTGCAGAAATCACTAAATCATTGATGACTAAATTGGCCCCATATAAAAGCTTAATGAGAACAAATCGTCCTTCAAGAGAACCCTTGTACCAATGGGCCCAATAATCTCCCAGAAGTTTAGAAGAAAAGTTGTTGGTTGCTAGGAGGAGCTGTTGAAGGGAGAAGGTACGGATGGGAATAGGCTTGGCATTGCAACACACAATCAGCTTCTCAAGTAACAGGCTTCCATTCTTATAAAATGCTCTCTCTCTTTCCTTTATTCTTTTAATAAAGAAATGATATGGCATGAACCAACTCCAGCGCATGATAGCTTGAATGTAGAACGTCCTTCCTTGCTCTCTTTTGTTTGTGCTCTGCTAGCGAGGGATGAAGGCTCAGCTGAATGACAATGACAATGAGGGCATTTTTATTGTAAATTCATTTCATTTAAGGAGGGAGGTTTCATTGAAATTAAGTACACTAAAAGTAAAGTGGAGCTTCCCTCTTCATTAGCTTTGCTTTTTTCGGAATTTCAAAAGGAAAGTACAGGTTTTGCTTCTCAAGGCCCATACCGTGTGTTGACTTGGGTGGGCCCCACCGCTTTCACATTCCACACATATCTCTCATTTTGCGCTTATTTTTTTTTTAAAAAAATAACAATATGCCCATTCGCTCAAACTATTTAAGTCTGTGTCTTTATTTTGAAACTCGATTTTAAGAAAATTGAGTTTTAATATAAAACTCAACTTGCAGAAAATTGAGTTATCTCAAATCAAACTTTTAAAAAAAAAAGAACTTTTGTATAACTCGAGTTTCATAATTTTTTTTTTTAGTTTGATCGACTCATACTCAATTTTTTACGAATCGAATTTTACATTGCTAGATTTAAAAAAAAATAAAAGCAAGCCCAATTTCTCCTATCTATTTGTCATGATTTTTACTTACTATTTATGAGGATTTTTTTTTTCATTACAACCTTGGGAAAGTAAAATAATTCACCATAAAGTTACCCAAAATTACTGATATGTACTTGGCACAACAAGAGTTCAGTTCATACCATGTCACTTGAAAGAGCTTCCTTAAAAATTCTAAACTTTCTTTCTGCCGAAGGATAAGACTCAAGTAACTAGGATAAGATGAGAGTTACCATCATTGACTTACTTTTCTCTCCAGATCTCTAGAACAAGAATGTATTGCCAAAAATTCAAACAACCCATTAATCCACATAGTGATGGGCACTCAATCAGCAGCTGGTGCATGTTCCATTTTGATATAAAAAAATTTATGTTCCCACCCTTCAACAAATAATTGGTAAAAAAATTTTCTTTGTAATTAATAGTTGTTTGTTATTAATTAGAGAAGTGCTATATTTACAACATTTTTACAATATTTTCACAACAAATCCTAAGTGGCAGGTTGTTATTGGTTGTTATTGTTAAGGCAAAAAAGTAATTTCAGTAGTAGGTTCAAATTTGAACAAGTAACAACTAACCACCTATGATTTGTTTTGAAAATATTATGGACGTAACACTTTTTTAATTAATAACAAATAACTAGTGAATCCCCAAAGAGTGGTCCTGCTCGTTAAGTATTAAGACTTCTCTACCAAAATCTAGTTTATTTTACAAATTGTTATCACAATTCTAATCGTTCATTTTTTAAATGAATTTTTTCCAGCGGGATTTTGATTGTATTAGGGAAAGTAGGGTACAATCAGTCCTAAGTTTCTCCAAATAAAAAACTCGTGCAGTTGGATCATATTTCTACATACACCACCGTTGGTATTTTGTTTGATATTTTCTTTGTAGTCAACCAATCGAAATTGGTTGATTATGCTATTAATATATTCAATTGCAACTTTAAAATGATTGGCATCAGAAGTTTCATCAATTGTACATATTGGAGGGATAAATCTTACCAAATAAAATAAAATTAGCGTCAACTGTTCCAACTATTTTTTGAATAACCAAATCTAAATTACTAACAAGCATAACAACTTATTAGACACTGCTTCATGTGACCTTACATCAAATTCTGTTTCATATTCTTAAGTCATTTTTAGTGATCTCACTTTTGATTCAATAATTTCTTAACCTCTTTAAACCTAAAGCACATAACTTGTAAACAAATCATATCTAATTATTGTATTCAAAACTGAGACACGTCTTGCCAAAATAAATTTGATTCATACTCCTTAAAATGCATAGCCTCTTTCATGGCATATTCTTTTTGGTAAGCACAGCTTGTGCGTTATAAAAGCTACCAACATTGACAAAGTTTGATGCTTAATTCTGCAACCTGTTTCTTCATCATTAACCTTCGCAACAATCTACAAAGGCCGTTTGTTTGCGAAGTTCATCATGATCTCTCTGTTGGCACTTTAAACAGAGTACGTCTAGAATGCATTCAACCCTATCACTTCACTTTTTTAGTCAATTTCCTTGTTTCTTTTGACTCTACTTCAAATAATACAATTCAAATTGAAAATGTTCAATCAATATCTGGAAAAAAAAAATTATGTAATCTCGTATCACAATTGTACCAAAAATAGTAGAAAACCATGTTTGCAATCCATTTTTGAATTGTTAGTACATTTGTGTGAATCAACAGGTTTCATGGAATTAAGCAAAGATCCAGATTCAGATGACTGAAGTGACTTGCCATAGACACTGTTATTAATGTAGGAAGGACAGTGTGCATGCCACCCTCTTCAAAAATATATTAAAATCCCTCCTGCTCTGCATATTTTTAAATTTTTTTTTTTTTAATTCTCAGCTTTCTTTCCTTCTCAAATTTTTTTTCTTAGAAAATTTAGGCTTTGATTGAAATTCTTTTGCTGTGTGCATGGTTTGTGTTTAATTTTAAGGAGTATATGGGCTTGCCAGTTTTTGTTCAAATGACAAATATTTTAATTTTAAGGAGTATATGCGTTTTTTTCAATATATCTTCACGTTGGTTTCTATGGCTTTTACAGTTATATAAATATGATAGGATTCAGTTTGGTTCCAAGATTTGATCTAAAGATAACTTATGCATTTAGATGTTAGTATATCTGTCATCACTATTATCAGGACCGTCAACATCATATAGTTGGTGCTCATCTGTTATGCTTGGTTGTAAGAATTAATTAGTTCTTACACAGTCTAAGTTCATGTTAATGACATATTTTATGTAATTGGCTAATCTTTTGATAAAACGTACTTTACTTGTAATTGCCTAAATTAAGGATGAGTTTAGTATTTCAAGAAACATGCTGTTCAAACCAAGTATTAAAGTAATGAAGATTGGACCAAGAAACAAGTGAAGAAAAACTATTCATTAAAGCTGGATAGATTCTCGACAGCTGCCGACAGATAATATCTATCAAGGATTAATGAATCTCGACAGATAACTCAACAGATATATCTATCGAGGTCTCGACAAATATCTCGACAGCTGTATTTATAGAGATCTACGAAATCAAAATTTTCAGATCTGATTTTCGGCCCATGCTGACATGTATGTGTAGGGTTTCTTTTCTCATAACCCTAGACATATATAAAGCTTATTTTAAAGGCCAAATGCAAGGAGAACATATGCAACAAGTGACCGAGTGCTTATTCTTTCTGAAAGAAGCTATTGCGTTTTTGTGCCTTAGAGTTTTGTAACCAAGTGCTTTTTGATCTTCATTGTTGATGAAGTGAAGAACTTTGCAGTTAACATCTTCTTCAAGTTGGTGAGTTAGTCACGTACTGGGAGTTGTACAACATTGGTTAGTCACGTACTGGCATCCGTGCAAAAGGGTGGCGTACATATATTGAAGAGTTCAGAGGTTCTGAAGCGGTAGAAGGTTTTTGCTGTATAGGGATTGTAGAGTTTAGGGACAAAGGTTTTGTACTAGATTTGAAACTTCTCTTTTCTATAATGAATTGCTTTTCGGAAAGATTTCCCCTACAGGTTTTTTACTGTGAAACTAGTTTATTTCATTAGTTTTCTTAGGTCATCATATCTTGTCTTATTTACTTTTCCGTTGTACATAATATTAACATGATATTGAAATTAGTTCATAATCAATCTAATTAATAACTTGGGTTTAAAATTTGTTAATTTTATCAACATGGTCTAAATTTCCCAACAGATCATATTTATTGTTGGATTTTCCCTCATCCTAACGGAAATCGCTGAGTTTACTTCAAGTGTGAGAATGATGCTAAAATTTGGATTATACGGACTTAAATCCAAAAGGTTGTAGTTGACAAGACAACTTTGGAACTGAGTTGAATTGTGCGTGTTTGCAATATGATAATAACAGGCAACACATTATTGCACTTTATGCTACTAGCACGGACATGGTGTCAATAACCTTGTAGACAACCTCAAAAATTGCTTTTTGTAGAGCAACCCAAGATAATATTTTCCATCATTAGTCTCTCTTTTTTGTGGCAGGTGCCGTATACTTGCTTGTTCTCTTTAGTTTCCTGTGTAAAATTCATAAATATCCTCTTCCCAAATAATTTTTTAGACTTTCTAGTTACAGAAAATGTTGGTGCATATAGTTTTCCTAACAAATAAAAAGACTCAACAACAAAGCCTTATCACAACAATTTGACTTAACTAGTAAGTTGCCTGTGCAATGCACAAATAATTTTATGATATTTTATGTAAAACACTTTTGAATAATGTTGTACATAAATTATAAAGAAAAAGTAAACTAAATTAGAGTAAAAAAACATATACATTTTGATATATTAAAAATTGGTTTAGTAGCTTCATTGCATATTTGTAGCCTTCTTAAGGTAAGTTTTTTTTTTTTAAAAAAAAAAAAAAAAAAAAAATGCAGAAGAGTAATGGTACCATGAAATAAACTAATTTGTGTTGTATTTACATATTTCATACTATGAAATAAAAGTATACCCAACTCTCTGACTATCTTTCACTTATCGATAGTGCGACATTAAGATATGGTGTGAGCAATTGTGTATGCATGTGTCTTATAGATGATTTAAAATTAAATCATGGTAGAATATGACTTTACATTGTGCACCTAATATTCTCTCTACTTATATACCCAAAATAAAAACTAACTAACCAAATTACCTAACCTAAATCATATTTAAGCCCCTAATTTAAAAAGAAAAAAAGATTACTCGTAGGGTTTCGGTGTCTTGATGGTGGTGGGAGGTCAGTATAACGGAGGTGGTGACCCCTCAGATTTCTCTTTCTCTTTCTTTCAAATGTTTTGTTAGTCTCAGGTATTTTAATTTGGTAATATATAGTGAAATAGTGCATTTTATTTAAAAATTCACAACATTTTTGTGTCTCTTTGTCTCTCTTTAGAGTCTCATCTCGTTAGCTATTACTATTAGCCTGCCCTTATTTATTTATTTATTGTTTTTGAAACACTAAAACAGTGGGTGTGCTAAAAGACATGAAGAATAGTGAAAGGTGTGGTATAAGCTTAGACAATTAATGAGATATTAATGAGATAATAGTAAAATTAGATAATGTGAACTTTTGGGTAACAATAAAAACAAATTAATGAAAGAGGTAAACAAAGACTAAATGCAAAATTAGAGTGCCACTTGGCAGGACCTCATGCAAGAGTGCATGAGGTCTTTGAGAGAAAGACATTTTGTAACAACTTTTATTCTACAATATTCCTCCAAATTTTTTTTTACTCATTCCTTGAATCGAATAATTATAATGGTTATGCGTGCACAATTTATAACTGTTGTTTTACTACATATTTATGGCCTTCTCAAGGTGAGATTAATTTTTCACCCTAAAAAAAAAGGTAAGATTAAGTTTTTTTAAAATCATGAAACAAAAAATAAATGCAAAAGACTAACAGGACTATGAAAATCAAATAATTTGTGTTGTGTTCACATATTTAATACTACGAAATAAAAGTATGTCCAACTCTTTCATTGTCTTCCACTCATTGATAGTGAAACATTAAAAACATGGTGTGGGCAAGTGTGTATGCACATGTCTTATAGATGATTTTAAACCATGGTAGAATATGGCTTTACATTGCGTATTAAATATTCTCTCTACTTATATACCCAAAACAAAAATTATCCAACCAAATTACCCAAACCTAAATCATATTTAATCTCCTAATTTAAAAAGAAAAAAAAAAAAAACCCGTAGAGGTTTAAGGTCTTGATGGTGGTGGGAGGCCAATATGACGGAAGCGACGTCTCCTCAGATTTGTCTTTCTCTCTCTTTCAAATGTTTTGTCAGTCTCAGGTCTTTTATAGTGAAACAATGCGTTTTATTTAACAATCTACAACATTTTTATGTCTCTCTATCTCTCTCCAAGGCCTTATTTGGTTAGTTATTACTATTAGTCTTTAATTATTATTATTTTTACTTTTTTTAAAATATTAAAATGGTGGAATGCTAAAAGACATGAGAAAGAGAAATGTGTGATGTAATCTTAGGCAATTAATGAGAGACTAATAAGATAGCTGTAAAATAAGTTAATGTAAACTTTTGGGTAATAGTAAAAAAGAAACTTAATGAAAGAGGTAAAAAAAATGCTAAATGCAAAATTAGAGCGTTACTTGGTAAGATCTCACGCACTCCCACATGAGATCTCTACTTTATATATATATATTCATGATTATTCCTTTATAATTTCTAATTACTAATCAACATGAGTCTCAAAAAAATTTGTGATAGGACTTTATCATACATACAAAATAAGTATAGATTTTTTTTAATCTTTATTTAAAAAAAAAAGAATATTGCTATTGTGTTCATCCTTATAAGAATTTAAGCATAGATTAAATTTTCATTATTTTTGACAATTTTTCTTTGATTCCTTTAGAATTTATATATTGTGTTAGTTTAAATGAATTTTTTCTCAAGCTTTTAGAGGGTGGACTTAGAGATAAGAAATTAAGAATATGGTCCATTTTGGTCGGCCTTAACTTGATTTGTCTAGACATCAATTTTCTCTCTTGCCAAAAGTTCGACTTATTTTTGGTGGAAGTTTCCTTGATTATTACTTGTATACAAAATTCCAGAAACATTAAATTGGAATAGGTCCCTTACTAACCTAATCAATTAGAATTGGATGAAATTTCTTTCCATTCACACTAAACGTTGTGTACACTCCAAATTTTTTCTGCATCTCATAATGATACACTGTTGATAGGTATTATCCAAGTCCAACATGATTGAGAGTTGTAATTAAGACTAAGGCCCAGAAGCTTTACTATTCAATACTTTGCGAGAAAAATTAAACACTCATTTGATGTAACAGGAGACTATGAAATTTGACATTGTATACATTGTGATTTGTTCTTGATGATGTGAAATTGCTGTAGGTACTAAAAACTCTAGTTTGATTAGTTAGCAATTCATGTTCTTTAATTGTGAAAAGTTTACAATGGAAAACTTTTGTATTTTTACAACAAATGTTTTGGAGAGAAAATTGTTAGCCCCCTCATCCCATTGAGACCCTTCTATTTATACAAAGGAAAAATGGTCTAATATTCCTAAGTGTGACTTAGTTATATGGAATAATCATGAATATATATATATATATATATATATATATATATATAAATAAAAGTAGAGATTTCATGTGGGAGTGCGTGAGGTCTTGCCAAGTAACGCTCTAATTTTGCATTTAACATTTTTTTTTACCTCTTTCATTAAGTATTTTTTACTATTACCCAAAAGTTTACATTAATTTATTTTACTGTTATCTCATCAGTCCCTCATTAATTGCCTAAACTTACATCATACATTTATCTCTTTCTCATGTCTTTTAGCATCTCCACCGTTTTAATATTTTTTAAAAAAGTAAAAAAATAATAGTTAAGGACTAATAGTAATAACTTACCAGATAAGGCCTTGGAGAGAGATAGAGAGATATAAAAATGTTGTGGATTGTTAAATAAAACGCATTGTTTCACTATAAAATCAAAACACATTGTTTCACTATGAAAGACCTGAGACTGACAAAACATTTGAAAAAGAGAGAAAGAGAAATTTGAGGGGACGTCGCCTCCGTCATATTAGCCTCCCACCACCATCAAGACCTTAAACCTGTACGTGTATTTTTTTTTTCTTTTTAAATTAGGAGATTAAATATGATTTAGGTTTGGGTAATTTGGTTGGATAGTTTTTGTTTTGGGTATATAAGTAGAGAGAATATTTGGTACGCAATGTAAAGCCATATTCTACCATGGTTTGAAATTATCTATAAGACACGTACATACATACCCCACACCATGTTTTAATGTTTCACTATCAATGAGTGGAAGACAGTGAGAAAGTTGGACATACTTTTATTTCATAGTATTAAATATGTGAACACAACACAAATTATTTGATTTTCATAGTCCTGTTACTCTTTTGCATTTATTTTTTGTTTCATGATTTTTAAAAAATTTAATCTTACCTTTTTTTTAGGATGAAAAATTAATCTTACCTTGAGAAGACTATAAATATGTCATGAAACAACAGTTATAAATTGCACACACATAACCATTATAATTATTCAATTCAAGGAATGAGTATATATATATAAAAGAAGAGACCTCATGTGGGAGATTACAAAATTTTGCCAAGTGACACTCTATTTGAAAAGATAATTGATTTTTTTTTGGAAATAAAATACATCATTTTTAATTTATTACACTTATTAGATGGCACATCAGTTATTTACTAACTCAACAGATTTTAATTAGTAATAAATAAGACTAATGGATAAGATAGAGGGATGTTAATCATCAAAAACTCTTTGTTTTCCTTATTCCTCCATCCTAAGGTTTTCTTATATTTATGCCTACTCCTCTTCCCTTATAACTAAATGCCTACTCTTCCTAAACCACTACATGCCTTCTCCTATGCCTATGTTGCTAAATTACCGATTCTATGTTGTATAATTTGCACAAACTGAAATAACATTTAGATTATTTATAAACATATGAAATCATATAAAAATCGCCAAATTAGTTTTTTAAATTATAACTAAATTTTTAAAAGAAATCTAGACACATTTGCACAAAAATTCTATGTAACTAAGTCACACTTAGGAATATTGGACCATTTTTCCTTTGTATAAATAGAAGGGTCCCAATGGGATGAGGGGGCTAACAATTTTCTCTCCAAAACATTTGTTGTAGGAACACAAAAGTTTTTCATTGTAGACTTTTCACGATTAAAGAACATGAATTGCCAACTAATCAAACTAAAGTTTTTAGTACCTATAGCAATTTCACAACATCAAGAACAAACTCCAATGTATACAATGTCAAAAACCATAGTCTTCTGTTACATCAAATGAGTGTTTAATTTTTCTCGCAAAGTATTGAATAGTAAAGTTTGTGGGCCATAGTCTCAATTACAACTCCCAATCATGTTGGACTTGGATGATACCTGTCAACAACATATTATTATGAGATGCAGAAAAAATTTGGAGTGTACACAACGTTTAGTATGAATGAGAAGAATTTTCATCCAATTCTAATTGGTTAGGTTAGTAAGGGACCTATTCCAATTTAATGTTTCTGGAATTTTGTATACAAGTTATAATCAAGGAAAATTGATGTCTAGACAAATCAAGCTAAGGCCAACCAAAATGGACCATATTCTTAATTTCTTATCTCTATTTGTTCCATGTATAAGACTTATAATCAATGCTTGGCATATAAAAGTTGACCATCTTATCTAAAGTCCATCCTCTAAAAGCTTGAGAAAAAATTCATTAAAACTAGTACAATGTGAGATTAATTAAAACTAGAATTAATTTTGATAATTGATTGTTTGGATTTAAGTTGGAAATTCCATTTATCTAAATCCACACAAAAATTGAGAAACAACATCCATGGTTGATTAGAAACTCATCCCATCTACCATCAAGCTAATTAGACTTTAAAAATCATTTTTAAAATTTTCAAATCAAGCTTAATCTTTTGAATGATTAAATCTTAAAGCATTCCACACAAATATATACTAAAGCAATATATCCACACCAATAGGACCGTTGTCTATAAAAGGAGGATACAGTACCACTAAGTAGATAAAAGAAGTAATGTGACAATAAAATTCAAGGTCTCCAAATTGCCTGGTTAAACTTGACAGAGTAGGAGCTATGGTGGGTTTGTCCTGCCTTAAGTTCTTGAATCTAGAAAATACTTTGCTGGTGGGGTATTCAGTCTTATTTAGAATGACTCACTCCTTCTCCCAAGAACTCTTATCTTTCAACCTCCTTTTCACCCATGTAATCAATTTCTAAATTGAAGAGATGGGTCAACAAGCATTTGTACTATCTGTGGTGGAAATAGACGCAATTGGACAAACGAGTGAACGACAACTTGAGAAAGAACTTGAGATGTACTCAAGCTGACCCATGATAGGGTCAAAGTTGATCTTGTTGTTTAGATGTATTGGGGTGAAATCTGATCTATGAGGAATTTTTTGCTTATGCGTCGGACATTTTAGCATTGGTAGAGAGGGGAGAGGTTAGGGGGATAGCGCCAGAGACTATTGCTGGCAACAGAGATTGTAGAGGAGGTGAATGTGGGCAAGGGCAGAAGAGAACATGCCAGATAGGTTGAGGTCAGATTTTTCAACCGTCGTCCTCTTTGATATTTGCTAAGCCTTATTTATAGAACTTTAAAAATAGTGAAAATTGATTTTATTCGTCATTCTAACTACGTTGTGGCAGGCTATTAGAGAGGATATAACTGCACAAGGTAAGCTTCGGGGAAGGGGTAGTGCGGTACTGTCAATAACATAAGATGCTTGGTAACACGAGATTCCTTCATAGGTTGAACTAGAAAAGATAAATTCAAAGTAATATTCACGGAAATACAAGCAGAAACATAAAAAAAATAAAAAATAAAAAGAAATTTTTAATAGGAAAACTTCTCAAGGTGAGATTAATTTTTCACCCTAAAAAAAAAGAAGGTAAGATTAAGTTTTTTTAAAATCATGAAACAAAAAATAAATGCAAAAGACTAACAGGACAGTGAAAATCAAATAATTTGTGTTGTGTTCACATATTTAATACTATGAAATAAAAGTATGTCCAACTCTCTCATTGTCTTCCACTCATTGATAGTGAAACATTAAAACATGGTGTAGGTAAGTGTGTATGCACATGTCTTATAGATGATTTTAAACCATGGTAGAATATGGCTTTACATTGCGTATTAAATATTCTCTCTACTTATATACCCAAAACAAAAATTATCCAACCAAATTACCCAAACCTAAATCATATTTAATCTCCTAATTTAAAAAGAAAAAAAAAACCTGTAGAGGTTTAAGGTCTTGATGGTGGTGGGAGGCCAATATGACGGAGGCGACGTCCCCTTAGATTTGTCTTTCTCTCTCTTTCAAATGTTTTGTCAGTCTCAGGTTTTTTATAGTGAAACAATGCATTTTATTTAACAATCTACAACATTTTTATGTCTCTCTATCTCTTTCCAAGGCCTTATCTGGTTAGTTATTACTATTAGTCCTTTATTATTTTTATTTTTATTTTTTTTAAATATTAAAATGGTGGGGATGCTAAAAGACATGAGAAAGAGAGAAATGTGTGATGTAATCTTAGGCAATTAATGAAAGACTAATGAGATAACAGTAAAATAAGTTAATGTAAACATTTGGGTAATAGTAAAAAAAAAACTTAATGAAAGAGGTAAAAAAAAAATGTTAAATGCAAATTAGAGCGTTACTTGGTAAGACCTCACACACTCCCACATGAGATCTTTACTTTTATATATATATATATATATATATATATATATATATATATATATATATATATATTCATGATTATTCTTTTATAATTTCTAATTACTAATCAACATGAGTCTCAAAAAACTTTGTGATAGGACTTTATCATACATACAAAATAAGTATAGATTTTTTTTTTATCTTAATTTTTTTAAAAAAGGATATTGCTATTGTGTTCATCCTTATAAGAATTTAAGCATAGATTAAGTTTTCATTATTTTTGACAATTTTTCTTTGATTCCTTTATAATTTATATATTGTGTTAGTTTAAATGAATTTTTTCTCAAGCTTTCAGAGGGTGGACTTTAGATAAGATGTTCAACTTTTATACGCCAAGCATTAACTATAAGTCTTGTACATGGAACACATAGAGATAAGAAATTAAGAATATAGTCCATTTTGGTTGGCCTTAACTTGATTTGTCTAGACATCAATTTTCTCTCTTGCCAAAAGTCCAACTTATTTTTGGTGGAAGTTTCCTTGATTATTACTTGTATACAAAATTCCAAAAACATTAAATTGGAATAGGTCCCTTACTAACCTAACCAATTGGAATTGGATGAAATTTCTTTCCATTCACACTAAACGTTGTGTACACTCCAAATTTTTTCTGCATCTCATAATGATACGCTGTTGATAGGTATTATCCAAGTCCAACATGATTGAGAGTTGCAATTGAGACTAAGGCCCAGAAGCTTTACTATTCAATACTTTGCGAGAAAAATTAAACACTCATTTGATGTAACAGGAGACTATGAAATTTGACATTGTATACACTGTGATTTGTTCTTGATATTGTGAAATTGCTGTAGGTATTAAAAACTCTAGTTTGATTAGTTGACAATTCATGTTCTTTAATCGTGAAAAGTCTACAATGGAAAACTTTTGTGTTCCTACAACAAATGTTTTGGAGAGAAAATTGTTAGTCCCCTCATCCCATTGGGACCCTTTTATTTATACAAAGGAAAAATGGTCCAATATTCCTAAGTGTGACTTAGTTACATGGTATTTTTGTGCAAATGTGCCTAAATTTCTTTTAAAAATTTAGTTATAATTTTAAACTCTAATTTGGTGATTTTTATATGATTTCACATTAGTCATTGATTTTGTCATCCACATTCCACGCATCTCTCTCTTTTTTTTTTTTTTTTTAAAATTTTTTTTTTAAATTTTATGGGACTCTTTTGTCATTTGCTTTATAATAATTCCATTCAATTCCAATAATAATAATAAAAGTTTCCATTCAATTACTCTTAAAAAAAAAAAAAGAGTTTCCATTCAACAAAAATGAAGATGGGTAATTAAGATTGATCCTGGAGTTCACCTAATTATTATTATTATTTTTTATTTCTGATGAAAATACCTTTTTTGTCCATCTATTTTGGCCATGTTTTTAATTTTATCTTTAAGTTTTTATAATTTTATTTTAGTTCTTATATTTTTAAACTTGCCTATATTTTAATCCCCGATGTCATCTCAATTACAGAAAAGCATAATTTTAAAAAAAAAAATAGTAGAGACTAAAATGACAACAAACTTAAAAATATAGAGACCAAAATGAAATTATAAAAACTTGATAACTAAATTATAAATATGACCAAAATATAGAAACCAAAATCAAGGAAATTGTCTTTGTCGTTGTGTCTAAAATATTTGAATATACAATAGTGTGAATCTATTTATCTATATATTAAAATTATTGTCCAAAGTAGGTTGAACATGTTAAGAATATTATGACCATAACATTAAAATGAAATTGAGTTAATTAACTAATTCTATCATCCTAACATTGACATTAGTTAATTTAAGCTAATAACTGGCTAACAGATGATTGGATGAACCCAAGCAGGGGCGGAGGGAGGGGGGGGGGGGGGGGCAGATGCCCCCCTTGAACTTGCAAATTTTTTTACATATAATTATAATATAGTATTTTGGTATGTTGTGGAATATGAAGTGAATGAAGTGGTAGTCTGGTAGTGGAGAAAAGTAAAAAGAAAAGTGGTCAAAAGTGAAGATAGAGATTAGAGAGAAGGGAAATAATATGTGTGGAGGAGAAAAAAAAGAGAAAATAATAATAAAGAAATGTGTGGATGAAGAAAAAAGAGATAAGGGAAAAATAAAATAAAAAATAAGAAATTAAAATTAAGAAATGCTATCACAATATTTTCACAATATTTTCACAATAAATCTTAAGTGTAGGATAGTTACTAGCTAATACTAGTGAATAAAAATAATTTAAGTGGTGTGTTCAAATTAAATCAATAACAACTTATCACACATGATTTGTTGTAAAAGTATTATACAAATGTTGGGAACATGACACTTCATATTAATATTAGATGATTTTACAAGTCATTATATTATTGCCACAAGTGCTCCACTAGATTTGTTAAAAAAATATCATTGGAAAATTAAAACTATTACTGTTAAGTTTTGTTATTTTTATTCCTAAATTTAATACACGAAAACTAAACTCACGTTATTTTTAAAAATTATATATATATATATATATGTTTAATTTGAATATTCTTAGTTAAAAAAACTTAAAATATATATTTTTAATTTTTATTATTTTAAAAAATTAATTATATTATTTATGATGTTATCAGTTTGACCACCGGTCTGACCAAAAAACCGATAACCAGTCTCTTTTTCGATTCTTTTACCGTACTGGTTTTCAAAACAATGATTTTATATTAGATTCTATATGGTAATTACATTAGCATATAGTTGTTTATTTCTTTTGTTATTAATATTAATAAATTTTTTTCAGATTCATTTTTTTACTTTTAATCTTGTCTTCTAATCTTACCCCCTCTGACCTAAATTTCTAGCTCCACCACTGAACCCAAGTACCATAGTTGGCCTTCTATTATTTTCATATCTCAATATTTATTCATGACTTTATCTCTATAAGTTTATCTATTTATCATGGTTTTTACTTAGTTTCTATTTTTTAAAGAGGATTTGTTTTTTTCATTAAACCTTGGGAAAGTAAAATAATCCACCTCAAAGGGGCTGGGGGACCAAGTTCATCCCCTTCTTGCATGGCAGCTGCTGCTACCTACTATTCTTTGCCTTCCCCCCCCCCCCCTCTCTCTCTCTCTCTCTCTTATTGGTAGGCATGCATACTTGGCTTTTGTGTTTAGTATTTTTCTCACTCATAATCATTTTAATAAAAGGTGTCAGATGGTGGGGTGATAGAATTTATTTTAAACTCTTGTTTACAACTTGGGAAAACTTTGGTCTCCATTTGGATCAGTGTGAAAATTCAAATCTGTTGCTAACAGCGTGTGGTAGTTAGTAGCTGCGCTGTTCGTGTATTCCTACTTGCACCGCAAATTTATTTATTTACTTATTTTTTTGTGAAAGTGTTGTACCACACTCCTTAAAATATAAAGTAGTTTTGATTGCCTAATTCTAGCTCGTTTTAGTTTTCCTTTAGCAAGTTGTGAAGATTTTTGTTCAGTTATACTTATTCTGCCACAACAATTTCTTTTCACTCCATTAGTTTAAACATTCTTATTAAAGTGATCAATGAATCCCTTAGCACATGTGCTCAACAGGGGGAAAAAAAAAAATCCAACAATAAGGTGCTTCTTGATAGATCTTCCAGGTTCTGGGTTATTGAATAAGGTTACACATTAAAAGAGGGGGGGGGGGGGGGGGGGGGGGTGTTGATGTACACTAGGAAGGATTTCACAGAAGTTCGGATTTGAAGCCCGGATTTTAAAGTGCTGTTAAAATGGTGCCACGTTGGACGTGGGTGTCAGGAGTGGGGTGAAAGTTTTGAAATATTGGAATTTTTCGGACGGCTGAGATTTTGATTTTGGTATCCAACGGCTGGTATTGCAATAAATTCACAGCAACTTGTGCTGGTGGGATCCACCTGTGTGAAGTCATGGTGGGCCCCATTGAGAGTCTGGTTACTTTTTTACTACTTTTTAAAATGGGTGTTACGTGTTAGGATCATCTGTGGGTGAGAGCACGAAGAAAAAAAAAAAATTATGAACAAATGGTATTGATTTTTGCTATAGCTCATTTGGACTTTCATATATATATATATATATATATATATATATATATATATATATATATATATATATATGTATATATGGGTTGAATTAGCTCATTACTAGACTCGATAGGATGTCGGCCCACAAAAATTTCTAGATATATAGCAGAATCTAATCGAGTTTTGTAAAATTGAACTCAATCAAAACTCTTCCAACAAAACCCTTTAACGGCTTTTGATATGGGGTATTCTTTTCACATTCTTAGAAATATTGAATTTTTTTTAATATTTTAATTTTTCTTATGCTCTAATATTTTAATGTTTTGTTACAAATCACACAACAAAATCTAGCTGTGACTCCACTTTTGTAGCAATGTAAATTTCATTCCTTGATTATTGGAGAGTATTCATATTATCATGTCATTAAAAAAATTACATTTTTTTTAATTATATTTGGACGATTTTAGCCTATTCCTCCTTAATCCTAATCATTTTTTAACAAATAGGGATAAATCTTTCAACACATTGGGGCCGTTTGGTATGGTTATTTGAGCAACAGTTTTTAAACAATATTACACGTATTTTCACACACTTTTTTACCCACATGTATTTCTAAAAAATACAAACAACGTTAGTAGAATAATGTTACCAAACGGCCCATTGTCTTTATTTCTTTACCCCACTGCTATGTAGGTACTAGGTAGGGAGGACAGTTTTCTAGATATCTTCATCTAGGGGTGTGCATGGATCGGGTTAAGGGGATTTTTTGACTCAACCTATTATAGTTGGTTAAAAAAAATTCAACTCAACCCAACCTATCACATAACTTAAACCTAACCCATATGGGTCGAGTTAGGTCAGGTTGAACGCATAGGTTGGACAATTTTTTTATTACTATTATTATTAAATTGAGCAAAAAAAATATAAATATAAATATATAAAAAAACCCAAAAATCATTATCAATGTAACTCTTTAAAGGCAAACAACACTAATGACTAAACAATAATAGTAATTTATTAGAGTTTGTGTGAACTATTTGGCTTTTTATATAGGATAGGAAGAGTGATTATTTTTAAAAAATTATTAATTATATAATATATTTAAAATATATATTAAATATATGGGTGGTTTGGTCGGATTTGGCAAGTTTGAAATTTTATGACCCAAACTAAACCCAACCCACCAAGCCCTAAAAACCGACCTAACACGATAGGCTGGATTGAATTGAGTCAATTTTAACGGGTTGATGTGTTTGCTACGCACCCCTGTTATCAACAACATTACTATTCGTACTATCAAAAATTCAGATCTTCATATTAGAATTTGGTCGTGGAAAAGGAGTTCACAAGGAACATGGATTTCAACAAATTTGTCTTCATGTACTACGTGGCTCTTTTCACTTTTAAGTACGAAAATGTACAATACGAAATTTACATAAATATATACAAAACAAAATTTTGATACTAGTAACCTCAATAGTTTTTTAAAAGGTAATTCTACATTTTAGTTATCTTTTGTGCCAAAAAAAAAAAAAAATCTATAGTCTACTCTCTAAAAATTTATTTAATCTATTTTAAAATGAGTGGTTGGATTTTATCACATCATTAATTTTTTTTTTAATGCAAAGTTCAGAAATATATATTACTAAGTTAGAAACTATTTCTTGAAACTCTCTTTAAAAAAAAAGAAAAAAAAAGTTAGAAACTATTTCCTACATAAATTTTACCAGATAAATACTCCAGCCAAACACTATCATCTACAATGCTCTCAACATAATTGGCTACTAAAAAAGAGGAACTTGGTGTAGTTGATTGCCATATATTCCAAGCCATGATCACAAATGATTGCATTTCATTTTCATCCATATCCATCCTTCTCAGCATGACTTCAACAAGCTCGCTAAAATATTCATCTGTTTATCTCATGGGGTCCAATGTGGAGGTTGAGCATTAGACTCTCAATATGTAAACATTTAACCCCGGTTGTAAATTGAAAAGAGAGTCTTCCTTAGAATTAATGGCCTGCGTTTCTATATCAATTTTTTTTTTTTGAAATGATACCACATTAATGTTTCCAAACTTTCGGACGTCCGCCAAAGATAGATTGAACAGATGGAAATATGGTCTATGGAGGGGAATTCTTATGAATGGGATAAACTCCTAAGGAGTCACACCTGGATCTCCCTATACGACTGGGCAGTGAGGGCCGTCATGCCAGTTTCCTGAGGTGATGAGGTAGTCGTCCTTCATGCCTTTGTTGGATTTAGGCAGACAGGAGATCAGCCTGACTACACTGGACCGTGATTTAATGTAATATCTTACGGTTTTGAGTTTGTGGCATTTGTACATAAAGGCAACGTTGTGCCATGTGAGGTTTAGACCTATTTGCTCGTTTAGAGCATCGACACTACCTAAGACCCTAAACATGTTAGGTGCGCACTTGTCTGGGCATAACCTATGGTTGCGAAGGTATTCACTAGTCACATTCCTCATAGGGAGAGTCATTCCACCTTCTATGAAGGCAATCATTGGGATGATGACTTCTCTGTCTCTCCCGGCACTACCTACGGCCTCTATTGGACAGTATCTCATGCCTATGTCATTGGGAATGTGGTACTTGGCCCTAAACCCTTCCATACCGGCATCAGAATCAACTGGACACTTAAATCTACCCATTTGGGAAAATGATAAAGAGTGTTTGAAGAAGAGAGGGAGTTTAGATGGGAGTCGAGGACAGAAACCAAGAAGGAATGAGTAAAAAAAAGCAAAAACTTACGGGAGTTGGTTATGCGAGTCTTCACGAGTTTCTGGAGAGAAAAGGCGATGATTGATACTTTGATACGACTGATTTCTGAAGAAATGAATGAAGGTGCGGGTTCCCAAGCGTTTTGACGTGCGAAAGGCGGCCTCGAAATTAAATTTGTCCCGCTCAAATTTTCAGGGGCCAACTTGGACCGTTGGATGTTTATCTTACCGTTGAATGTGGGGAACTGGATGTAACTTGTGGTCATAAATGCGCGTGTTTCGGGTTTCGAAGCGTCAGAAGCGTTTTTCAGGGAACGAAAAGGACCCATACACGCGTGGCGATATACAAAGCGTGTGGGAGGTATTTTGGTCAGATCAAAACTCTATTTCTCTCCTCGGATGGATGGGAAAATAAAGTTTTAAGGAGCTATTGTGAGAGAGTAAAAATTCCCGAACAAACATTTGGGTCTTGGGCTTTATTGACGGGTACCAGTTTGTTTTTGATTAAAGGTCTCTAAGCCCACAAGTCAGTCTACACTACAAAGGTTAGAGGAGTTGTCTAGGGAGGAATGTCTCCTCGAACAGGCCCGACGATGACCCTGGGACTTGCCAAGAAGGTTAAAGGTAGAATTCTGGAAAAACTAATGGGTAAGAGGGTGATCCAAGCACCCTCTAGACGCAAGGATGTAAAAGAAATATTTAAGGAAAAGGCTGTTACCTCCATATTAAAGACCCTGCATCTACCTCCCTGGCCGCATTAATGGGGAAATGACCTCTGAACAGTAGAGTTCAACATTCTTGCTATTATTTAAAGACTTCAAAAAGGTGGTGGATAGGACAAATATCTAAAGGAAAGATTTGTGTGACACGTGGATGAAATAGGGAAGAAGAAGAAGTATTTAAAAAGACAAGAGAGGAAAGAAGCGAGGACCTGCGAGTTAGCTAAAAAAGAATTAAGAACTGTAATCTTTAGCATAGAAAGAGAAGTATTATACAAGTTATCCTTGACTTATGTCCGAGGAGGTTCCTTTGTCATATTCATTTGTCATTTGTATAGATTGTGGCATTATAGTTTGCTAATCAAGCTTCCAACATCTCTAACCTAACTTTCAAATCCACACTCTACAAATCTTATTGTTTAAGGCTCATTGGGCCTGAGCTTACATTTATTTTTGGGTCCGGGTACAATTGTGCACTTACAGAAATCTATAAAAAATAGATAGTAAAAATAATAGTAGTATGATCATAGAGAACATAATTTGAAGATCCTAAGAAAGTACAATACTGATAGGGAAGAAATTATGAATATAGTAAACATGAGAAAATTGAGAAAGTCGTCACCATTTAGAAGTTAGAACACATAATTAAGAAAGAAGATTTGATAGAAAAGACGTTAAGAAAAGATTTTTTTTTTTGGTTAAAAAAAAAAAACCTCATCAAACACTTGGTTCAAATTTAACTCCCCTAACCTAAAAAAATCAACCAATGTACCATATAAACTATTAGGAATAAGCAAATAGTTTCCTATGGTCCAATTTTCAGTTAATTAAGAACCATCAAAAGAGAAAAAAAAAAACTATTATATAAATCCTAAAATTTCAATTACGTTATTGATGTCTTTATTGTTTCAAAATCATTTTCATTTGTCTTAATATCTTTCAAGGCCAAAGCATAGAAAAAAAAATAAAAATAAAGTAACCTCTGCACAAGCGCTTAAACACGTGCTTAAAGGCTCTATTATTATTATTTGTAAAAGTTAATAATTTGCATTGATTATAATTTGAAATTATTACATTTTCTAATCACAAAAATACCTAAGAGTGTGATGAGTGTTATGCGTTTGAGTGAGATAATTTACTCATCACTCTCCTAAGTATTTTTGTGATTGAAAAATATAGTAATCCTAAATTATGATTGATGTAAATTATTGACCTTTACCAAAAAAGAAAAGAAAAAGAGTCATTGAGCATACGTGTACGCAGAGGCTAGTATTAACTTGATAGTGTGAAAGCTCACTTAGATCGTCCCTGGACAGTCATCACCTCGACGGCCGTCCAGGAGTTATCCTCTGTTAGGATTAGTGCCCTTAAATCCTATTGTATGATGCTATGTATGATATTATGTATGACATTGTGTATTGTATGACATGATGTATGACTTAATATTGTGTTTGATAAAGTTATTTTATTATTATCTAAAATAATGGTAACATGAATATGGGACATTATCATATAGTCCATGAGATGCATTGTATGTGATTTATGTGAAAAGTCACAGAAGATGTAAATCACAAGTTCTTTGTAAACTCAGAATTTATAGTTCGTAGTCGGTGATGAAATTGGGCATTTCATCTGCGAAGACTATAATGTGTCAACTAAGATGATTTGTCTTGATCATGGAAGTGGAAACTTCTAGTTGATATGTTGATATGTTTTAAGAGTTAAAACATATTGAACTGGACCGTTGTGAGATTTATTATTCTCCTAACTACTGTCAAATGAATAATAAATCTCACGACTTCTATTTGCATGAACTTTTAATCCTGAGAGAATAATGGACTTGATCATGAAGTGTAGGTTGCTTTGATATATTAGGAGTGAGACCTGAAGTGACGGTCAAAACCTCAGTATGTTGGGCAGCCACATTTAGTGTTGATGGAACATATATTCTTAATATGGAATTCATAGTCTCTTGATGGAGATATAAAATATTCCCTTGAGATAAGTTTAATGGTTTCAGTTATTTAGAGAGTTAGGCCTAACCACTTTAGTAAGAAATTACTAAAGTATATATTTGTGAAATTGGATTTCATAAATATATAATGAATAACTTTAAAGAATTAAACCGGGTACTCAAGGATAAGATGTAGTAATTTACAAAGTGGCAGTCTACGTTTATAACTTTGTGTTACTACGAATATTTTATGAAGGGGTTACGTGTATAATAAAGTCTTGGGATATAATTTATTAATAAGGCCTAGAGTGCAATTATATTTATATAGTGGTATTAAATATAATTAATGGTAATTTTGGACTTGTCAAGAGTTGACGGAAAAGTCCAAGGCCCATTGGAGCTAGTGTCTTATTGGTCCCTTTTGGTCCCACTCCAAGCCACACATTAAAGCCCAATTGGAAAGGCCCAATAGGCCAGCCCAATTAGATAATCAGTTAGTTATAAAGGGAGAAACATATAGAATTTTTATAAGAAAGAGATTAGAAAAGAAAAAGAAACGGTGTGTGAGAGAGTGTGAGACACACTTTCATTCTTCCTTTGAAAAACTGATTGAGAGACCACACATCTTGGGCGTAAAGTGGAATTGGAGTAAAGATTAAAAGTGTTCCCAAGTGCTTCTAATCTTTGTTTTGAATTTCTCCACACCAAGGTACGCTATCTTGTTCTTAAATTCTGAAATTTACATTGTGCACATTATCAATCATGAATGAAATAGATCCTAGTTTGTCGCTTCCGCTGTGGGTTTTGCATGAGATGCATAACCAGAATTTTTCCTTCATCCTCAAGACGAGGGTAACGAACGAGCTCGTCCATGGAACGCGCGAAGCCTGCCCCGATAGGACTCGCCCATATAAAGATTTGTGGACGAGGATGCTACACTTGGAATTAACAAACATACTCGACGAAGGAATTCCAGGACGGGGATATCATACTTAGGAGAATCTCCGAATATAATGTGACAATCCCTCATCCCTCACATAACCGCCATGTATCCGTTGTGAAATAGAAGTGTAACTCCCAAACGGTTGTGGCAGTTACGTGTAATCCTCCCAAAATCCAGGGGAGGTTCCAATTCCGATAACCATCTATGAAGGCACTATATAAAGAGGGATTCAGACAAGATAAAGGTATGTGTAAAAAACAAAGCTTACTCCAGAAAAAGTTAGAATTCCAAGAATATAAAGAGAAAAACTAACTTTGCCATCGGAGGGTTTTTGGCCGGCAGCCCCGGTCACCTTTTGATTCGCTTTTCTTTTTCTTCAGGCCGTAGAGAGAGCAAGTGGTCCTTTCAAGTCCGAAACATCCAGTCTACTGATTTTCTTTGCATCATCAGTTGGCGCCGTCTGTGGGAAGGAAGTGTCTAACGAGAATAGAGCAAACAAACACTATCCACTGTTCTTTTTGTTCGATCATGTTTTTGTTGTCAAAGGTTACTCTGTCCTAGACAAAAAGGTTGAATGGTTCGAACAAGATCAAGGGCTACTAGCCCAGGCCACCAGGAGAGTAGGGATACATCTAGTAATCCCCTTCGCGATCGCAGATCAGCGCTTGTAATGCAACCGCCTTCTATTCAACACATACAATCCATGGCTGCCGCTATGGCAGAACTGACACGTCAAAACCAGGAGTTGAATAAGGAGATTAACCTCAGGAGGCAGCGCCAAGATAGGCACGCGGAAGGACGGGCCCCAAGTCAGGAAGGAGGAGGGGAAAATGCCGAGTCTGAGGATCAGACAAGAGGTACCACTTCAAGAAGGATGCCGCATTTGGAGAGAGAGATGGACCAGATGAGAAAAGCCATGGAAGAGATGAGGGAGAATATGAGGAGGGCAAACCCAGTAGACTATATGGTCCATCGAACGGACTCCCCTTTCACAGCTTCCATCAACAGCCATCCTCTACCCCCGAAGTTCAAAATGCCTTCTTTAGACTCGTACGATGGGAATCGCGACCCTTGCGATCATATCGCAACTTTCAAGACGACCATGCACCTGCAGGGGGTCCCGGACGAGATCATGTGCAGAGCTTTTCCTACCACACTTAAGGGACCAGCGCGAGTGTGATTTAGCAAGATACCCCCAAACTCAGTAGGGTCATTTGAAGAATTGAGCAAGTTGTTTGTCAACAATTTCATCGGAGGACAACGTCACAAGCGTTCTTCCTCTAGTCTGCTGACCATAGAGCAAGGGGAGAATGAGAGTCTGTGATCCTTTATCACCCGCTTTAATAGGGAGGCCTTGACAGTGGACGAGATGGATGACAAGTTGTTGCTGGCCGCTTTCCATAATGGGGTCAATTCTGACTTGTTCATTCATAAACTCTATGAGCAAGAACCGCAGACTATGGCTGAGCTCGTCCATTCAGCCCAGAACTTTATGAATGCTGAAGATGCCATCATAACCAAGAAAAGAAAAAGGGCAGAATGCTCGGAAGCAGGTCACCATTGCTATCCGGATCAGGGACCTCGTCCAAAAAAGGCTCGGGTAGACGAGAGGAAAGATAAGGATAGTAAGAAAGCGAGTTCTTTCGCGAGGAGTCAGTAGTACACACCCCTGACTATGCCGCTAGAGCAGGTCCTCATGCAAATCAAGGACGACCCGTCCTTGAAGTGGCCGGATAAAATGAAGGGAGACCCCAACAAGCGTAATAGGAACAAGTACTGCTGCTTTCACAGAGACCACGGGCATGACACGGACGAGTGCTTTGACTTGAAGCAGCAGATAGAAAATCTCATCAAACAAGGAAAATTGAGGATCTTCCTTGGACGAGACCAAAGAGATGAGAAAATGAAAGCTAAAGTGGAAGAATCATCACGCCCCCTGCTAGGAGAGATAAGGGTAATTGTAGGAGGAAACTCGATGGTGCAGTCATCCAAGTCAAGGAAGACATACTTGAAGGCGGTGCAGAACATCCAACTGTCTGGACGACATCCTAGGATGAGGGAGGTAGACCAACAGGCTGTTACGTTCACGGACGAGGAGGTGGGACGAATTCACCATCCACACGATGACGCGATAGTCATCACCCTGCTTATTTCTGACTATACAACCAGGAGGGTATTGATAGACAATGGCAGCTCTGCAGACATTCTCTACTACCCCGCATTCCAACAAATGAGGTTAGGACGAGATCAACTTCGACCAGTGAACTCGCCGTTGGTAGGATTCGGAGGGATGAAGGTGCAACCTGTGGGCACTATCACGTTGCCAGTGGTTGTCGGAACATATCCGCAGCAAATAACCAAGGAGGTAAATTTCCTCGTTGTTGATTGTGCGTCGTCATACAACGCAATTATTGGAAGGCCAACTTTGAATAGCTGGAAAGCAATAACCTCTACCTACCACCTGTCCATCAAATTCCCAACCGAGCACGGAGTAGGCCAGGTGCAAGGAGACCAGCTGGTCGCTAGAGAATGCTACTTAGCTATGCTGGCCATGGACGAGCACATGCAGGCGATGAGTATAGACGGAAGAAGGATCGTGGCTGAGCCCACTAAAGCATTAGAGGACGTCCCCTTGGACGATAGCCAGCCCAGGAAGTCTACTAGAGTTGGGGCAAGCATGGAAGAGGGGGCAAAGCACGCTTTGATTCGGTTTCTGAAGAAAAACCTCGATGTCTTTGCATGGAGTCATGAGGACATGCTCGGCATTGATCCGAGCGTCATTACCCATAGCCTGAATGTGTGCCCTTATTCAAAACTAGTGCGTTAGAAGAGAAGAGTTTTTGCTCCCGAGCGAGACAATGCCATTAAGGAAGAGGTGCAGAAGTTGGTCGGCGCAAAGTTCATCCGAGAAGTTCATTATCCAGACTGGTTGACGAACGTAGTCATGGTCAAGAAAGCCAATGGCAAGTGGCGGATGTGCGTGGACTTCGCCGATCTAAACAAGGCTTGCCCCAAAGATAGCTACCCGTTGGCGCGCATTGACTAGTTGGTGGACTCGACGGCGGGTCATAGGATACTTAGCTTCATGGATGCTTTCTCAGGGTATAACCAGATTCAGATGAATGAAGCGGATCAGGAGAAGACCTCATTCATCACGAGCCAAGGGTTGTATTGCTACAAGGTAATGCCTTTCGGTTTGAAGAACGCGGAGGCGACCTACCAAAGGCTGGTTAACCATATGTTCCGTCCTCAAATCGGGCGAAATATGGAGGTGTATGTGGACGACATGCTGGTAAAGAGCCAGGACGAGCATAAACATCTGGACGACCTCTAAGAGACTTTTGATACGTTGCGACGGTACCACATGAAATTAAATCCGAGCAAGTGTGCTTTCGGGGTTTCATCGGGTAAGTTCTTGGGATTTATGGTATCGCACAGGGGAATTGAGGCGAATCCGGATAAAATCCAGGCGATACTAAACATGGAACCACCGAAAAATATCAAGGAAGTCCAGTCTCTTACTGGACGAGTCGCCGCCCTTAACAGGTTTGTATCGAAAGCTACAGACAAATGTTTACTGTTCTTTAAAGTCCTTAGGAAGGCTTTTGAGTGGACGGACGAGTGTCAAAAGGCCTTCCAAGACTTGAAGACATATCTAATGACGGCACCGCTGTTGAGTCCGTCTGTACCTGGGGAAGAATTGTACTTGTACTTGGCAGTGTCCCCACACGTAGTAAGCTCGGCGTTAGTCAGAGAAGAGGGGAGAGTCCAGAAGCCAGTCTATTACACGAGCCACGCGATGAGAGTGGCAGAAGGACGATATCCGATGATGGAGAAACTAGCCTTCGCATTGATCACGGCTTCCAAGAAGCTAAGACATTATTTTCAGGCACACATCATCAACGTCCTAACAGACCATCCCATAAAAAAGGCAATGAGCAAGTTGGAAGCTGCTAGACGATTAGTGCAGTGGGCCGTTGAGCTAAGTGAGTTTGATGTCAGGTACCTCCCAAGGGGCACGATAAAGGCGCAGGCGTTGATAGATTTTATTGCAGAATTCACCCCCAGTCAGGACGACCTGAACAAGGACGAAGGAAATGAAACGTGGGTGGTTAATGTAGACGGATTGTCCACACTGTATGCAGGAGGAATTGGAGTTGTACTGAAGTCTCGTGAGGGTGACAGGTTGGAATATGCGGCCTGTTTGCAATATCCAACTACCAACAACGAGGCTGAGTACGAGGCTCTACTCAAGGAGTTGGAATTAGCCAAGTCCTTAGGGGCGGAGTCGTTAACAGTCAGAGGAGACTCTCAACTGGTCATTAACCAAGTAAATGGGATGTGTGATGTCAAGGAGGATCGAATGAAGAAGTACCTTAACAAAGTGAAGCGCCTTGCCCGAAAATTTTCAGCCATAAGTTTTATTCAACTTCCCAGGGAGGAGAATGCGGAAGCAGATGCCTTGGCGAAAACCGCCTCGGCAGGGGTCATAGACGAGTTTGGCGACATCCAATACATGCCGAGCATAGACATCCCTGACATACAGCAGATAGGAGGAGGAGAGAATTGGATGAGTCCGATAACCATTTACCTCAAGGATGGGAGGCTTCCAGAGGACAAGGATGAGGAAAAAAGTTAAGGGTCAAGTCGGCCAAGTATGTCCTCATCAATGAGGTATTGTACAACCGAGGCTTTTCCCAACCCTACTTAAGATGCTTGGCTCCAGACGAGTCGAACTATGTTCTAAGGGAAGTTCATGAAGGATCGTGTGGAAATCATTCTGGGGCAAGGTCCCTTGTCCATAAGGTCGCCCGTGCCGGCTACTATTGGCCAACAATGCAGGCATACGCTAAAGCCTATGTCAAGGTATGTGACCAATGCCAGCGTTATAGCAATGTGCCTAGACAGCCGTCAGAATACCAGACCCCAATGACGGCCCCATGGCCCTTCGCACAGTGGGGCCTGGATATCCTGGGTCCTTTCCCTATAGGAATCCGGCAGATGAAGTTTTTGGTGGTAGGAATAGATTACTTTACCAAATGGATAGAAGCCGAGCCTTTTGCAGCAATCACTCAGCAGAATGTGAAAAATTTTGTGTGGAAAAATATTCTATGCAGGTTCGGGGTACCCAGGGTGTTAGTATCCGACAACGGACGTCAATTTGACAACGCACCCTTCAGGGATTTTTGCAATCATTTCAGGATCAAGAATCATTATTCCTCACCCTCCCATCCACAGGCAAACGGACAAGCAGAAGTAGCAAACCGATCCCTGCTGAAAATCATCAAGACTCGGTTCGAGGGGGCGAAAGGGATATGGCCAGACGAACTACCAGGTGTTCTTTGGGCCTACAGGACGACCGTACGAACTCCAACAGGAGAGACCCCTTTTAAACTAGCCTATGGGAGTGAAGCTGTCATACCAGCGGAGGTCCATATGGCAAGTTACCGAGTGATGGAGTACCGGGAGAAAGACAACGAGGAACAACTTCGCCTTGACCTCGATCTTATTAATGAGGTAAGAATGGACGCGGAGCAAAGGACGGCAAGGTACAAAAATCTCATGGCCAGACAGCATGACGCCATGGTAAAGCCCAGACGGTTCGATGTAGGGGACCTTGTCCTCAAAAGGGTCTCCTTGGCAACCAGGAACCCAGCTCATGGAAAACTGGGACCCAATTGGGAAGGACCCTACAGGGTAATCAACTGCAAAAGGCAGGGGTCCTACTACCTGGAAGCTCTGGACGGGCGGAAGTTAGAGCATCCTTGGAACGTGGAACATCTGCGAAGGTACTATCAGTGATGAGCAGGGACGAGGGAAGTCAGTGGCAAAATTATAGCTGTGATTTGCGTGTTCACTTATGTTTACTTTTGTTTTTCCTACTATTATGGTGTGTTATGAATAAAAATGCACTAGTTCTTAAACTTTTGCATTACTTACGGACTAGCTTATGAAAGACGATGCTATGTACTTAAGTATCTTAATAAGGCACTAGCTTATAAGCATGTGCCAAGTTTGTGAACAATGTTCATGTAATAATATGGCGTGGATTTCTTATGTATTTGAATTCCAGTTTCCCTGATAATATCCACGGACGAGGCAAAAGCCTTAGACAGGTAGAATCTCAGGACGAAGGAAAACTCGTCTAGGGTTTCCTTCAAATGAGGATAAAGCAAGAGAAAGAAGCCAAGGACTACCCGTCCAAAGCTTTCTCTCTAAAAAATGACCAGGCATGCTCGTCTAAAGCTTTCCTCCAAAAAGGATAAAGCAAGAGAAAGAAGCCAAGGACTGCCCGTCCAAAGCTTTCTCTCTAAAAAATGACGAGGCATGCTCGTCCAAAACTTTCCTCCAAAAAGGGTAAGAAGGAATAGAAAGAAGCCAAGGACTGCTCGTCCAAAGCTTTCTCTCTAAAAAAATTGACTAGGTATGCTCGTCCAAAGCTTTCCTCTAAAAAGGATAAAGCAAAAGGAAAAAGTCTAAGGCCCACTCGTCTAAGAAAGAAAAGAGCCTTAAGATATCACGTTCCAGAGACGAGCACTCGTCAAGACGAGAAAGGACAAGCCAAAGTAACGCAGTCATCAGTCCTAAGTGGGTCGTCCATAAAAAGATTGTAGACGGTCATTCAACACTTGGAGCATTGTTTAAAAGTTAATGACATAAATGATAACAAATAGAGAAGATATTCTTATTTGAAAAGGGTAGACGGCCACCGTCCAAAAACCCTCATAAAATAAGCAGTAAAAGACATTGTTCATAAGCTCGTCTAGAACACTTTGGACGAGGAAATTGTACTTGAATAACATCTCAAATTCTTAAATACATTTAAAAAAAAAAAGTGACAACGATGATTGGTTAGAAACAGAAACATCTTCTTCAAGAGGAAGGGGCATCAGCGTTGGGGTCGTCCTGGGCTAGCCTGGTAGAAGCGTCGTCCTCAATGTTTACATCGTCTGAACCTGTGTGGACGAGAGAACTAGTAGCAGCAGCAAGGTTGAGTTTGATGACGCTAAAGTCAACTTCAGGAAAGCTGTCCATAGCATCCATCCTAAAGTCCTCAAACCCTGCTGCATAGTTTGTGTCCATTAGGTCAGTGAACTCCTTGGACGCTTTGAATTCCTCCACCGCCTCGTCTTTAGCTTTCTTCAGAAGTAGGCTCAACTCGTCGTTCTCCTTTTGAAGAAGTTCAAGACGCTCGTCCTTCTTGGCAGTGTCGGACTTCAGTTCCTCCACCAAAGCCTTGAACTTCTCAGCCTCGTCTTTGGCCTTGTTCGCCACCTCTGCCCACGTCCTCCAGTCGTTTTTGATCTCTTCTATTCTCTTCTCTAGAAGGAACCTCGTCCTGTCCAACTCTGTGGCCTGCCTGGACGCAGCTACGAACTTGGACATTGCCTACATAGAAGAATAGGAAGATTAGATGATAGAAATAATACTGGGCAAACATGGACAAATCAAGACGAGGTAAAGATGGTCACCTTGAAGAGATCGTGGACGCCAGAGTGCTCGAACTCTTTCAAGGACATGTTGTAGCACGCAGCTACGTCCTTGCCTTTCACAGCTTCTTGGAATCGCTCCTAAGCCAGATCCTCGTTCTCCAATAAGTTAGTAGAAATCCCTTGAGGAGGCTGGGACGAGACAGGAGCAGGAGACTTGGACGGAGTGGCACTTAGGGGCGTGGACGAGTTAACATCAACGACCAGGACGGGCGGCTGGGGAGGAAGTTCAGGCCTAGCAGTTTCAGGCCTGGACGACCCAGACTTAGCTTTCTTCCCCAGACGACTTGGCAAGCTAGCCAAGTCCACATGCTTGGACAAGCTTTTCCTTTTCTCTCCAGAAACAGGACGAGGTTGGGGTTGAGGTTCAGATCTAGCTGCCTCGTCGACCACTTCCTTTCCCTTGTTTCCCTTCATGGTTGCCATTCCTAAAAAAAAAAAAAAAAAAATTGGAAAAGACATAAGAATAATAATAATAAAAAAAAAAAAAATGGAAAAGACATATCTTAAAGAGGAACACTCACGTCTACGGGTAGTTAGCTCGTGTGCTAAGGCATCGACGGACGGTTCAGGGCCGAGTCCCCACTTGTGTAGACGCTTAAGGGTCACTAACGAGTGAAAGTCTCGTTCAGAATATAGACGGGCCCTGTGGACGCGATCATGGTGGAACTTGCTCAGAGAAGGTCGTCTAACGGCTGGAAAGGAAAAGAAGGAAGTTCAGGTTAGACCATCGTCCAAAGAAAAAGTACAATAAAAAAGAAACAACAAAGAAGAGCATAACATACCTTCTGGACGAAGGTTCCCTATATCTCCAGTATAAGGAGCAAACGAGTCTCTACCAACCTCAACGGCATGCCCCGCCCAGAAACCAGAGACGAAGAAAAATTTCGTCTTCCAGTTTTTGTCAGACGAGGGCAAAGACTTGATCAGTCTACAGTCATTGCTCCTGGCTGTGAACTGATGGAAGCCTCGAGATTGATTTATCTCGGAGGGTTTATAGCAGTACAGAAACTCGTCCACGGTGATAGGACGGTCCCCGTCAAACACCTCCATCCATAAGACTTGCATGGAGACAATTAATCTCCATGCGTTGGGGTTAAGCTGACACACTCCTAAGCCTAGCCTAGTGAGTAATTCCCTAGCAAAGGCATTCAAAGGAAGTCTAAGCCCCCCCAACAAATAAGCCTCATACACACCTATCCCAAAACGAGGCTGGCAACACCATTCACCTCGGACAGCTAACCTAGGATTTAGGTCATCAGGAATCTGAAACCAAGTCCTAAGAGCATCTAACCTTCTCTCGTCCGTCCTAGAAGGAACCTCTAGAGCACAACTATACACGGTTTCCCATTCGTCCAGAGGGGAGGACGGCGGGGAGCTCGTCGAGGTGTCAGCCCTAGAGGCTGCCCTCGTCCTAACATTTTCTTGAAAAATTTCTACGGGGATTCCAGGAACACCAGAGGTGTACTCCTCAGTTGTGTGACCACTACTACTACTGACATTACTAGAAATGTTATAGCTAGAGTCGTCGTGATACTCGTCTATGGCCTTGACCACGCTGTCGCTAGACGAGCAGGAGGCCATTGAAAATGTCCTAACACTTGAAAAGGAAAGCTAAAATAAGTGTAGAAAGATTACCTGGCTCTAGACGAAGGACACTAAGGACGCTGAGGATATTCTTAGACGAAGCGACGGACGAGAGTGTTAAAGCAGAAAATTTGAAAAAGTGAAAGGCGCATGGGAGATAAACCACTATTTATAGGCAAAAAAGTCTTGGTAACCGAAACGACAGAACCAATTAGAAGGCGACACATCAATTTGGGTGTTTGGCAAACTGCATGTGCTTTTCACATGAGCAATGTTAGTCAATTTATACAAAGACTTAACAGTTGTCTTAATTTGGCTCTTTAAGCAAAGTTTAACGGGTAAATTGGCTAAAATTAAAGTTTAATGGGTGTTTCGGCCGGTATTTAAAAGTTCAAGAGTCTCTTGACATTTTTTTCAAAATATTTTATAAAAATATAATAATGTAATTATCCTTTTTTACAAAATTTTTATATTTTCGTAAAGAAGTGTCAAAACTTTTTAATAAGATGATTGACCTAAGCACATGTTTAACATGACCTATCTTAACAAATTTCCAGGCCTTTTAGGATACTTCAATCGGTGCAGTAATCTTAAAGGTTTTTGGTCCGAGGCCTTGGGTTCGAACCGCCGCAATGGCGCCTGTGAGAACCACAGGCGCTATTGTCGCTGCTGCTACTATATCCACGGTGGTGCTTTCCTACTTGTTCAGCTCCAATAAACCCAACTTGGCTCTCTTAAAGAAGAAAAAGAAGAAGCCCAGAAATGGGCTTATTGATGCCATTGGAAACACTCCCTTGATTCGCATCAACAGCCTCTCTGATGCCACTGGTTGCGAGGTTAACAAAAAGCAATCCACTTTTTCAATTTTCCATTGATTTTATCATCTGGGTTTTCTTTAGTTTTCGTTTTAAATAAGTATTGTTTTTTTTTTTTTTGGTGTTCAGTTCATTTAATTTTCATTTTGAGAGAAGTTTCAATTTTCATGCCAAAGATTGGTTTTTTCTTTTTTCCTTGGATGATGTTTCTGTTTTGTTCTGTTTGTGGGGTTGTTCAGATTCTTGGGAAGTGTGAGTTTTTGAATCCTGGAGGGAGTGTGAAAGACAGAGTTGCAGTCAAAATCATTGAAGAGGTAAATATCTGTTATCTAAACTTCTTTGTTTGGTGTTGTTGGAATGATTTAGGGGGAAATAGAAAGAAGTTTTAATGTTGGTGTTTTATTTATCTTTGTTTGGGTATTCAAGAAGTTGTAGTGAACTGAGATTAATACATGTATCTGGCTTAGTTGAGAATTTTCTGGAAACTGAATTTTACCAAACCATGAAGCACAACTCATGAAACTCTAAGCAGCTATTTTGAAGAATTGGTAATAGTAAGAATTAGCAATCATAGGAATCTTATATTGTTATTTGTATGCTTGTTTTTTTTATTTTATATTATGCTACCTTAATTGGTTCAAGTGGTACATTGCTTTGTCAAGGATGGATTAATGCTAAATATGAATAAAACCTCTCTTAAAAAAAAAAAAAAGGCTAGTGATATGA
The DNA here is from genome assembly GCA_014183005.1 of Castanea mollissima. NCBI lineage: Eukaryota > Viridiplantae > Streptophyta > Magnoliopsida > Fagales > Fagaceae > Castanea > Castanea mollissima. Next base: position 52,726,456 of record JACAVU010000005.1, on the reverse strand, counting down.
ATGCCTTGGTGTATAGTAAAGAAAGTAATGGCAGTTATTTTGTATGCATTCCAATTTGTGAGTTTATGCAGGCTTTGGAATCTGGGAAGCTAGCTCAAGGTGGAGTTGTTACTGAGGGGAGTGCAGGAAGCACTGCTATCAGCCTTGCTACAGTAGCTCCTGCCTATGGATGCAAATGCCATGTGGTTATCCCCGACGATGCTGCTATTGAGAAGGTGTATATGGAATGTATTCTTAATGAGCAGTGTTCTGTGTTTCTGCTACAACCTTCAAGGGTTACATTATTGACTTGTTAAGGAACTTATGCATCATGGACCTCACTATATGCAATTTAGTGGTTAGATAAGGCTTGAAGCAAGATAAAGAAAGATTTGTCTTCTTATTTCTAGGCAGATTATTGTGGCCATTTTTTTCATTTAATTTTTTCATAAGTAGCAGCCCAGTGGTTGTAGGTCAGTAGGTGTCTGAATTGTGAATAATTTTTAGATTTCATAAAAAATGTTAGCATGTGAGGGAAGCTGTAAGATATGAAAGGATGCGTGGCTAACTACTCTAATATGATATAGTTCTCCCCCCCAATCCCTCTCCTGCTCTCCTATCTTTCTTTTGCCCCTCTTTTATGTACTACAACATACTTAATTTGTTTACTCTTTGCAAATTCGTCTCAGTCTCAAATAATTGAATCCCTTGGAGCTACTGTTGAAAGGGTAAGACCCGTCTCAATTACACACAGGGACCACTTTGTCAATATTGCACGCAGAGGGGCACTAGAAGCAAATGAGGCAGCATCAAAGCATAGAAAAGCTGACCAAATGAATGGCGAATCCCTGGAGCAAACCATTGATTACACAACCGGTGGAGAGAAACAAAGTTTGGCTCTACCACATAATTGCAAAGGTGGCTTCTTTGCTGATCAGTTTGAAAATCTAGCAAACTTCCGAGCACACAATGAGGGTACTGGGCCTGAGATTTGGGATCAGACTGGAGGTAGTTTAGATGCATTTGTAGCGGCTGCAGGCACAGGAGGTACAGTGGCTGGTGTTTCCAGGTTTCTCCAGGTTAATTTCTTTTTCCTCCATTTGTTTAAACATTCATAATATACTAGTCAATGAGTCCCTTAGCATGTGTTCAACAGGAAAAAAATCCAAACATTAAGTGCTTCCTGATAGATCCTCCCGGTTCTGGTTTATTCAATAAGGTTACAAGGGGGGTGATGTACACTAGAGAGGAGGCTGAAGGACAAAGACTTAAGAATCTGTTTGACACAATAACAGAAGGAATTGGAATCAACAGGTTAACACAGAATTTCATGATGGCAAAACTTGATGGGGCTTTCAGAGGCACAGATTTGGAAGCTGTTGAAATGTCTAGGTAAAGTGCATGCTTTTGTTTTTTTGAAGTAAAATATTTTGCTGAGAGGTTGAGAAATGGAACTAATGGGAAAAATTTGTGCCAATTCGATGAGTTTGTTGTGTTGTTGATTATACAGTACTGTGGATGCATTTCCCTTTTATGATTTACCATTAATATTTGTCCGATTATGAAACATAAAAAAATATCTGTCCTTTCACCCATTTTCCTTGATTATAACACAATTAATTTATGTGTTTTCATGCTATGCTGCTTGAACTTTATCAGGTTTCTTTTGAAGAATGATGGGCTCTTTCTTGGAAGTTCATCAGCCATGAATTGTGTTGGAGCAGTTAGAGTGGCACAATCCATTGGCCCTGGTCACACTATTGTGACTATTCTTTGTGACAATGGGATGAGGCATTTGAGTAAGTTTTGCAATGCTGAATACCTGTCTCAGCATGGATTGACACCCAAGGCTATTGGATTAGAGTTTCTGGGGATCAGATGAGATTGTGTGACCTAGACTTTTGGCTTTGGTGTTTCTTGTCCGCTTCCATCCAAAGTTTGAGCAGGCCTATGCGGCTACATTTTTTTCAGCAAAGTTTTGTATTAAATTATAGCAATTATATCAGTGTTTATCTCCCTTAGAATGTGCCATCTTAGTTTTTTATAGATAACATATTGAAGCAGGATTAGGCAGTAGGCACATATCTTTTAGGATAGTGTCACTTTTTTGTTTTATTCTCTTACAGCAACACTAAACCGAAAGGCACATCTCTGTTTGTTCTACAGACAATTTTTGGTTCATTAGCCTTGGGTAGTCTGTTGGGGGGATTTATGGACTTCCGTCCTATTAGCCTTGTTGGGGGGATTTATAAAATTCTTGCCAAAGCTTTGGCTAGTTGTCTTCGCATGGTTTTAGGAGAGATCATCTCAGCTCCTCAGAATGCCTTTGTTCTAAATAGGCAGATCTTTGATTCTGTTCTTATTGCTAATGAATGTCTTGATAGTAGATTGAAGTCTGGTTAGCCAGGGTTGTTATGTAAACTGGACATAGAAAAAGCTTTCGATCATGTGAATTAGAGATTTCTTAATTACTTGCTTGAGCGTTGTGGTTTTTCCGATAAGTGGAGGCGTTGGATTTCATTTTGTCTTTCAACGGTTCGTTTCTCTATCCTTATTAATGGTACTCCTCATGGGTTTTTTGGAAGTTCAAGGGGGTTGCGGCAAGGTGATCCTTTGTCCCCCTTGTTATTTGTGTTGGTTATGGAAGCCTTCAGTAGAATGTTGGATAAGGTTGCCCTTGAAGGTCGTTTATCTGGCTTTAGTGTTGGAGTTTCTGAAGGAAGGCCTTTGATGGTTTCCCATCTTCTTTTCGCTGATGATACCCTTATCTTCTGTGATGCTAATATTGATCAGCTGCTGACTCTCCGTATGGTGCTCATTTGTTTTGAAGCTGTGTCGGGTCTGAAGGTTAATTTGGGTAAGTCTGAGCTGGTGGCAGTGGGGTCAGTTCAAGATATGGATCTTTTAGTGACTGTCTTAGGTTGCATTCAAGGGTCCCTCCCAATGAAATACTTGGGTCTTCCTTTGGGGGCAAAATTTAAGGACAAGTCAATATGGATTCCTATTCTTGAAAGGATGGGAAGAAAATTAGCAGGTTGGAAAAAATTATATTTATCCAAGGGAGGTAGAGTCACTTTAATTAAAAGCACTCTTTCTAATCTTCCTACTTATTTCCTTTCCTTATTCCCTATTCCTGCTTCTGTGGCCAATCGAATTGCTAGACTTCAACGAGACTTCCTTTGGGGTGGTTTAGGAGATGAGCCCAAATTTCATCTGGTTGATTGGTCTTCAGTGTGTGCTCCTCTCTCTTCAGGTGGGTTGGGGATTAGGAACCTGAGAACCTTCAATGTTGCCTTACTTAGGAAGTGGTTATGGAGATTTGGGCAAGAAAGGGATGCTCTTTGGCGTCAAGTGATTGAGGTGAAGTATGGTTGTGATTGGGGTGGCTGGTGTTCTAGCTCTTTCTCTGGTCCTTATGGTGTCAGTTTGTGGAAAAATATTAGACGGGGGTGACTCTCTTTTTCTCGTTTTATTATGTATGATATTGGAGATGGTTCAAAGGTGCTGTTTTGGCTAGATCATTGGTGTGGATCTTCTTTTCTTGCCGTCCACTATCCGGAATTATATAGGATTTGTCGTAGAAAAGAGGCAACTGTGGCGGATCTTATGAGGTTCACCAATGGTGTCCTCCATTGGGAGTTTCAGTTTTGTAGGGAGGTGCATAATCGTGAATTGGAAGCTTTCAAGAGCTTCATCAATTCCATTTATAGCACTCCCGTAAGGGGGAATGAGGAGGACAAGAGTTGTTGGCTGCTCTGTAAGAGTAAGGGGTTCACGGTTAGTACTTACTACCATCTTCTAGTTGGCCATAATAGCAAATTTTCCCTTGGAAAAGCATTTGGAAGCAGAAGATTCCCTCTAGAGTTGCTTTCCTTGTTTGGACCGCAGCTTTGGGGAAATGTCTGACTGTTGACAACTTAAGAAAAAGAAAAGTTTGCATTCTGGATTGGTGTTATATGTGCAAGTGCAATTGTGAAAGTGTTGACCATCTTTTCCTTCATTGCCCGGTTGCCATGGAGTTGTGGGATATGGTCTTCAGTTTATTCGGAGTTTGCTGGGTTATGCCAAGGTCTGTTGTTGGGCTTTTGGCTTGCTGGCAAGGTCGTTTTGGTCGCCATCGTAATGGAGATATCTGGAAGGCCGTTCCTCATTGCTTGTTGTGGTGTATTTGGAAGGAGAGAAATAGTAGATGTTTTGAAGACATCGAGAGTTCCATGCCTGACCTTAAGTCTTTCTTTTTCCGAACCTTACTTGATTGGTTCTCCGTGTGGAGAAGCCATCCTTTTCTTTCTATTTTGGATTTTCTTGACTTTTGTAATGTTCGTCTTTGACTTGTTCTCCCTCGTATACTCCCTGTGTACTTGGGAGACTCTCTTTTTTATATCAATGAAATTATCTTTATTACTCATCCAAAAAAAATTTTTTTGGTTCATTCTTTTTGGGACATCAATATGTATTTTCTTTCAGAGCTGTATACAGGGATGATTGTTATCATTTTTTCAAGATAAATGGGATGAGTTAATGCAGATATACCAGTTATTATGATCAATTGTGGGGCAATAGTGTATATGTTTTTTCCTACCCAATTCACATTAACGATTAAAACTACAATGTCAGGTGGAAATAAATCTGCCAGACTAGGTTCTAGCTTACCAGAAGGATATTTACATTGTATAATGTATGCTACTTATCTTGCTTGGCTTTGCCTTTTAATGTCTAATTTTTGAGCTATTGTAGCCTTTTGAAATCAACTAAGTTCTTGAGTCATAACCTTTGAGCCGTTGTAAATCAGGAAATCAACCAAGTAGTTATAACTATTGACATGCCTAAAACATTTAGACATGCAGTAATGTGAATCTTCTGCATGATTAACCGGTTCCACTCTCCTCTTATCCATAAATTGTTTATTATTATATTGAAAGGACAAAATACTTTGCTTGTCTAAATGAACATACCAGTCCAGATTTCCATTGTTACCAATCAATTAGCGAAAGCTAGTTGAAGTCTTCAACATTGAGAATATTAATGTTACCACACGTTATAATTCATTAATAAAATTCCATTTTACTTGCATCGAGATTGAAATTTACAAACCAACTAAAGAGTATGGAAGCTCTGTAATCACTCAATAAGCTAGTTAAAAGTCTTCAACATTGAGAATATTAATGTTACCACACATTATAATTCATTAATAAAATTCCATTTTACTTGCATCGAAATTGAAATTTACAAGCCAACTAAACAGTATTGAAGCACTGTAATCACTCAATTGCATTGCAATTAAGCTTCAGGAGGCCTTCCAGAGGCCACTTTTACTACACAACTTGCCTTTCATCAATGATCAATAGAAGCCTTCCCTTTCAATGATGCAGAATCATGCACTTCAAATTTCTGCGAAATTTTGAAAGGAATTGCTTGAAAATTTATTTATTTTATTCTTGAACATCACTTGATTTCTCAATCTCCAAATGTGATCCATAATTTTTGCTGCCATAAGAACAAACTGCTCCTTGGTGACCTGCTCATGTAACCCATGAGTTGGAGGACTGACTATACTCTTAATGAGATCAAAGTTGTTATTAGCATTCAAAGATTCAATAAAGAATCCCCAGCTTGAGCTAAACCAAACTGCTTTTGCTACAGAACAGTTTTTGAACAAGTGCAGGCATGTTTCTTCTTTAGTTTCACACAAAGGACAGGAAGTAGCCATCTTACATGTTAGCTTCATTCGAGCTTCTGTTGGTAAGATATCATTCGCAATCTTCCATAATAACATTTCAAAACGCTCATGAAGCTTTAAATTCCACAAACTTCCTAAAAGCGCTTCATGATCCTGTGTGAGTCTGTGTGATTGAGAAAAACCATTAGCTGATCTGATAGAAAATTCTCCTTTAACATTCATACTGGTTTATTAGGCATGCTCCTCAGTAGCAATGGCAATTTGATAATAGCATTAAATGGTCCTTCATCAAGTAAGCTTTTTAACATGTCTAAATTCCATCCATGGCCATCTGTATTAAAATCAAGTAAATTCTACTTCTTGTCATGGCTAAAAGATTTTAATATGCAATAATGCGAATCTATTTAGCTATATATTAAAGCTATTGGCAAAATTGGGTTGAACTCATTAAGAATAATATATGATTCTTTGTATGAGCAAATTACCATAACATTTGAAATTCATTTTATATCATAATTAAATTGAGTTCAATCTATCATTCTAGCATTTGATATTAGTTAATTTAAGCTAATAACTCCGTAGCTAATAGATGTTTGGATGAATGCATGTAATTAGTGATGGAACGAACCTCTCGATCTGCCTGAGTTGTTATGAATAATACTGTGCTTTTTAATGCTATGCTTCTTGAAATTTTATCAGGTTTCTTTTGAAGAATGACAAGCTCTTTCTTGGAAATTCATTTGCCATGACTTGTGTAGGAGCCGTCAGACGGTCAGTGACATAATCCATTGGCCCTGGTCACACTATTGTGACTATTATTTGTGATGGTGGGATGAGTCAACTGGGTAAGTTTTACAATGCTAAATATCTGTCTTAGCATGGATTAACACCCAAGGCTATTGGATTAGAGTTTCTGGGACATCAGATGAGTTAGTGTAATCCAAAGCTTTGACTTATATGTTTGTTGTTACTTCCATCCAAAGTTTGAGCTGACCTATGCAACTATATTTCTCCAAGAAAGTTCTGTATCTAATTCTAATTTATACTGGTATTTATCCATCTAAATTCTTGTAGATAAAAATACATTGGAGCAGCAACACTAGCGCAGGATTAAGCACAGGATATTGTCAATTTTCTGTTTCATTCTATTTGGGACATCAATATGTATTTTCGTTAGGGGGTTTACAATATATATTACATTCAGAGCTGTGTACAAGGATGATTGAAATCATTTTTCAAGAGAAGTTGAATAAATTAATGCCAATACACCAGTTATTATGGTCTATGGCAATGTCATGAGGAAATAAGTTTGCCAGACAATTTTGAGTAGTTAGTTCATTTTACTGTGAATAAGACTCTTAGAGCATCATTGTAGAAGGATATTAACAATGAATACTACTTATCTTCCTTAGCTTTGCCTTCTAATCTCTAACCTTTGAGCTATTATAGACAAGAAAAAATATTGAAAATCAACTAAGTCTTCCTTTCTCTTAACTTTTGAGGACTGTGATCTAGGAAGACTTGAAATCAACCTGTTGGTGTGCCTATAACATTTGGATACGCAATAATGTGAGGTTGTTTATTATTAACTGGTCCCACTCTGCTATTATTCATCAAATGCAAAGCATCTTTAAAGGACAAGACAAAGGACACAATGCTTTGCATGGCTAAATGAACATACCAACCAAAATTTCCGTTGTTATTAAGCAACTGGTGAAAGCAAATTGAATTCTTTAACATTGAGAATATTGTTATAACCACACACATGTCAAAAATAAAACTCCTTAATGTCCATCCTTGATACTCCATCATCCAGTGGCTTAGTATCCACAGCAACAAAACTCCTTTTGTCTGCATGTGTGTTTATGCTATTGTTTGTGACTATCCATTGTGATAGTGGGATGAGAAATCTGTGTATGTATTACAATGCCAAATATCTGTCTCAGCTTAGATTGATATCCAAGGTAATTGGATTAGAGTTTTTGGGCATCAAATGAGTTAGTGTGACCAAGAGTCTTGACTTTGCTGTTTCTCTCCACTTTGAACCGGAGTAGTAACACTAGAGAAGGACTAAGTACATCTCTGTTTGTAAGGATAATGACATTTTTGTTTCATACTTTTCAGGACAACAATATTTATCTCATTCAAAGGGAAGGAGTTAATTGCAATTATACCAATTAGAAGATCAATTGTGGAGCAATAAGTTATTTAATGAATTTTCGACCCAAATTCACACGAATGATTAAAATTTAAGACTATTTTGTAAAAAGAAAAAGGTTTGCCAAAATAAATTGAAAAATCATACATATTCTGGAAAAAGAAAATGTACAAACCAATTAAACAGTACAGAAGTCTATTTTTTCCCTCAACAAACCACTATACATATCCAGTTACTAAGACTATGAACTACTTAGTTTGCATTCCTTTTATTCAAACAAAAGAACAATTATCAAACTCCTTTGCCAATAACAACCTATCCTCCAGTTCTTATAGCATCAATACATACCTTAAGGGTCTGCCATAACGATAACTTCCCAATCACAGGTTGAAACTGCCATACAAGCTCTGTCATCATTCAGTTGCATCACAATTAAACTTCAAGAGGCCTTTCAGAGGCTTCGTTCACTGCTTGGATTTCATCACTAGAAGCATTCCTTTTCAATGATGCAGAAGCATGCTCTTGAACACTCTCAAGAAGCTTTAAATTCTGCAAATTTCCCCCAAGCTCTTCACCCGTTTGTGTGAACCTGTGTGATTGCGAAATACCATTAGCTGATCTCATAGAGAATTCTCCTTTATTACTTAAGATGCATATCAGTTTATTAGGCCTGCTTCTTAGTAGCAATGGGGATTTCATAATGTCATTAAATGGCTCTCCATCAAATTAGCTTCTTTTTTTTTTTTTTTAACTTTTTCTAAATTCCATCCATGGCCATTTGTTTGAAAATCAAGTAAATTTTGTTTGTTGTTATGCCTAAAACATTTGGATATGCAATAATGTGAATCTGTTTATCTATAACATATGATTGGATGAAATCAAGTGAGTAAATAATTAGTGATGGAATGAACCTCTCAATCCGCCTAAGTTGTTTGGTGATATCAACCATAGTTGGCCTTGTTTGTGGATCTTCCTCTGTACATGTCAAGGCAAGGTCTAGCACAGCTTGTAATTGATGCTCTAAACTAGCACCTCCTTCCCCATCTTGAGCCAAGATTGCAGGATCCACAATCTCGTTTATGCAACTACCTTGAGCATGGTTATGTATGTATGCTACTAAACTAGAATCTTTATCAATTGTAAATCGGGTTATATTAAGAGAATTCTCTCCAGTTAAAAGTTCTAGAAGAAACCGACCAAAATCATATACATAAACTTTCTCAGTTACCTTGCCTGTTGCTTTAAACTCGGGGGGGCAGAAACCAAAACATCGAAAGCCATCAAAACCTTCCACGTCAGCTTCACCTTCGGGAATTGATACAGAAAAATAAAAGTTAGACAATTTGGGAACATCATGTTCATCTAATAAGATACAGTGCATATTTATAGCCATGTGGATGACAGGTCTTGGGAAGGCAGTATGGAGATAAGAAATAACATGAGCAATCTGCCTTGCAATCTTTAACCTTCTCTCCCACCCCATTGGCTGATGTTGTCGTTCAGTAACACGGGAGACATAAATTCGATTTGCAAGGAAACCACCGGCGGCAAATTCAAACACAGAAATGGGAATTGGAGTGTGGAGACAACAACCAATGGGCTTTAATACATTGCTGTGACCGCTCATTTGTGCAGAAATCACTAAATCATTGATGGCTAAATCACATTCCTCAATCCATTCGAATCCTTTCCACTTATTCAGCAACTGGAAGAAAGGTCTACATCTGTCAGCAGACCGAGAGATAAACCTGCTGAGAGCAGCAGTCATCCCAGTCAACTTTTGAACTTCCTTTGGATTCTGAGGTGGTTTTAGGCCTTGGATGGCCTTGATCTGCGCCGGGTTTACCTCTATTCCTCTATGAGTCACCATGTAGCATAGGAACTTACTAGAACCCACCCCAAAAGAGCACTTAGAGGCATTAAGGCACAACTTGTACTTCCTAAACGTTTGAAAGGTGTCATCCAAATCTTTCACATGCATAAGTACCGTCTCGCTTTTCACCACCATATCATCCACATATACCTCAGTAGTCTTTCCGAGCTGCGATTCGAACATCCTGGTCATCATCCTTTGGTAGGTAGCCTCTGCATTTTTCAAACCAAATGGCATCACTTTATAGTGATAATTTCTCGTAGGAGTAATGAAGGCGGTCTTCTCCTGGTCATCCAGTGCCAAAGGTTGATAGCCTTGGAAGGCATCTAAAAAACTTATCCGAGGATGTCCAATTGTAGCATTTACCAGCTGGTCGATGCGAGGCATTGGAAACGAGTCCTTAGGACAAGCCTTGTTCAAGTCTGTGAAGTCCACACACACTCTCCACTTCCCGTTCTTCTTCTTCACCACTACTGTGTGCACTAACCATTCCGAATAAAAAACTTCCTTAAGTGCCCCAGCCCTCTTGAGCTTGAGCACCTCCTCTTTGACGGCCTCGGCATGTTCTTTGGAAGAACGCCGAGGTAGTTGCCTCCTGGGAATAATGGCAGGATTGACGTTCAAATGATAAAAAATGAAGCTTGGATCAACCCTCGGAGCCTCGTAGGGATCCCATGCAATTACATCAATATTGTTTTTCAAAAACATCACCAATTCCATCTTCTCTCGATGTGGTAGCTGAACTCTAACCTGAAAGAACCTTTTAGGGTCATCATCAATAAGGAATCTTTCTAACTCTTCACCCGTTGCCTCCTTTGCTGTCACTGCACCGGGCACATCCAGAGTCGTTAATTGCTATAAGTCTTCCGCAGCTGAGGCCGAGGACTTTGGTTTGGCCTGATGCAGTATTGCAGTCAATATGCATTGCCTTGCCACCGAATGGCTTTCGAGAATTTCTTCGATTTGTCCCCCTGATGAGAACTTCACTTTGACATGCAGAGTTGAGGATACAACACCCAAAGCATGCAGCCAAGGCCTTGCTACGATGGCCGTGTATGGGTAATAAGCGTAAACTACAATAAAATCCACATCAACTGTTTCTGGACCCAACTGTACAGGCAAGCGAATTTGTCCCTTTGGTATGACAGCCTTCCCTTCAAAACTTATTAATGACGAATTGTAAGGAGTAAGGTCTTCGAGCTTTAAATTAAGCCCCTTAAACAAATCGGGGTACATAATATCCGCCCCACTACCCTGATCAACCATCACTCTCCTCACGTTATAGTTACCTATTCTTAGTGTAACCACCAGGGCGTCGTCATGCGGTTGAATGGTTCCAACCTTATCCTCATCCAAGAACCCCAAAATAGGTGGAGTACCCCCTTTAATCCTCTTCGGCCTCGAGCCAGACTCCTTGGCAAGAGTATGCGACACAGTCATCACCCTTGTAGGACAGGAGCCAGTTTTGCCAGGAGCAGCGAAGATGACATCAATCGTCCCCAAAGGCGGCCGGGATGAGTTGTTCTTCTGGTTATTTGAACCCAAATGGTTTCCTTGTCCATTGGGCTGATACAAATGTTGCTTCAATTTTCCTTCACTAACCAGCTGCTCTAAATGATTCCAAAGTGTCTGGTAGTTCTCGGTAGTATGACATACATCCTGATGATATTGGCAAATAAGGTTCTGGTTCCACTTCGTAGGATCTCCCACCATCTTACTAGGCCATTTGAAGTATGGCTCCTTCGGGATGCTCTCCAGCAACTGATGTACCGGTTCTCGGAATACAGTGTTGACTACTTGTGGTGTGGCCGAACCAGACTGCCCAGAGAAATCTCTCCTCAGCCTATTGTTATTGTATTTATCCGACTTGAAATCCCTCATTTCCTGAGGGATAATTTTTGCTTTCCCCTTACCTTGTTGTTGATCTTGCTCAACTCTTTTATACTCGACAATGCGATCCATGAGCCGATGTACACTCCGTACGGGCTTTTTGGTCAGAGATTTTCTTAAGTCGTGATAAGTTGGAAGGCCCACCTTGAAAGTGTTAATCGCCATTTCGTCAAAATTGTCGTCGATTTCATTGAACATCTCCCAATATCTGTCAGAATAAGTTTTCAAGGTCTCTCCCTCCCTCATGGCCATGGACAACAATGAGTCCAAAGGCCGAGGAACTCTACTACATGTAATGAATCGAGACGCAAATGCCCTAGTGAGTTCCATGAAAGAGTCAACAGAACTCGCCTTCAGGCCGTTAAACCATCTCATTGCAACAGGTCCTAAGCTAGAAGGGAAGACCTTGCACATCAAGGTCTCGTTCTGAGAATGTACAGCCATCCTCTGATTGAAATGGCTCACGTGCTCAACTGGGTCTGTCCTTCCATTATAGATGGTGAAATTGGGCTGGGTAAACCGTCGTGGAAGCTTTCCCTTCTTGATTCTGCGTAAGAAAGGTGACTTGGAGATCTGGTACAACGCCTTGCTCATAGCGTCGTTTCCCAAGCCCTCGGAGGAAGGCTTCTTATGCCTACGACTCGAAAGATTGTCCTTTTCGTACGAGAAGGTTTCTCTAGGAGGAGTCTTGGACCTTGGACTGTAACTACTCCCCTAGGAGCCCTTAGAAGAAGGATTAGAAGGAGATGGTGTGTGCCTCCATCTCGCACAGCGTAACCTTTTCTTAAGGTGGTCAATCTCCTTTTGCATGGCTTTAGCATCATCCTCCACCACGCGAATGGTCTCCACCGGGGTGCACTGTATGCACACTTCCCTCCCGATCCCTCTCACGTTCGAGACTTTTGAAATGATCTTCATGCTGGGACCCTTGAGACTCTACATGATGCGGATCTGAGCCTGCCATAGTGTTCCGATTCCTTCAACACTAGATTCCCACAGGCGGCGCCAATTGTAAGTACCCAATTTGTACCTGATCCAATCACTAGATGGACTTAGGCCCAAAGAGCCTTATACAATGAAATTTATAGAGTATGAGCTCGAAACCTAGGTTTATGGATACTGGACAAATGGTAAACCGGCTAGATTGCCGCTATCTATGCAGTCAATAGATAAAAATGACAAAAAACTCTTCTCGGACGTAAGCCAAGGACCACTTGTATTGCTTTTCTTTCTTTTTGCAAGAGATTACCAAAATCAAGTCCTCTCTCTCTCTTCCTCTCTCGTCTTCTTATATCCATCTTCTTCTTCCCTTCCTCCTCCATGTGTAGCACAGATCTTCCAAATAGATATTTGTCCCATCCACCACATTCTGGAAATCTTCCAACAATAGCTGGAAGGCTGAATATTACTGTTCAGAAGTCATTTCTCCATTAATGCGGTCAGGGAGGTAGGTGCAGGGTCTTTAATGCGGTGGTAGCAGCCTTTTCCCTCTGGTACTTCTCATACGTTCTTCCTTCCAGTAACTGTGTGGAACATGTCTTTACCCAACAGATCTTCCGGATTTCTCTCTCCAAATGCCCTGATGTGTCCTATGATTTTTACTTGACTCATCCGAGGAGATACTCCTCCTCAGACAACTCCTCTAACCCTTGTAGCCAGAGCTAGCTTGTGGCCCCCAAAGGCTCTTCTTGGACAGGCTTACACCACCAAATCAGGCCCAAGGCCCAAACGCATATTTTGACCATTTTACTCCACAATTCATTTAACCCATATATATATATATATATATAACTTTTGTGAATATTACATCATTTAATAATTTTTTTATTTGATTAATATGTTGAAAATACACGTTCTCTTTGTTCTTAATATGAAGGCCAAACTTTGAGTTAATTCTCTCAACAACAACCAAAAATAAAACCTTGAGTTAATTGGCTATAATTTATTATAAGCTCATAAATCATAATTCATAACCCCTATCTTGTTTGAAAGTACAAAAAAATCTCAAAATATAAGCATTTTATAGATTAAATAATTATCCCGCTTATTAACTTTATATTTTACAAACATGAAAGAAGAATATAGAGATGGATTAGTTTAAAAAAAAAAACACACATTTAATAAAAAATTATTACATGATACTAATTAACTTCAACCTAACTTGCTCTTAATATCTGCACGTATAATACTCAAAGGTCGGCATGTGCTTTTGGTAAATTTTTTTTTTTGGATAATTTGATAGTCGAAGGTCAAAGATGGAAGGTGGAAGGATTTGAACTCTAAAAGTTTCCAATTAAAAATACTAAAAAGTGCTAGTCAGTTAAGCTTTTAGTAAAATATTTTTTTTGATGAACGCTTTTAGTAAAAGATTTAATTCAAAGCATAATCAATCACATATATATCGGCTGCCTAATGTTGTGCACCTTATTCAAGGTTTTCAAGCCATAATGGTTTTAAAGAACAAGCAAAATTCTGCTTGAGAAGTAGCAAACACCAACTACAGCAAATGCAACCCAAACATCTAAGTGCTACTGAAAGAATCTTTAGCAACAGAAGCAAAGCTCAAAGGCCTGGTTGAAAATTTATTGACAAAATACATAACCTCAATAAATTCAGCCACCAAAGATAACAAAGCTTATAATAGAGTGAAGAAGAAAAAAAGAAAGCCTTGTGTATCAAGTTTAAAAAGCTCTTAGATATTCCACTCACTGGAGATTCCACTTCTTAAACTCAGACTCATGACAATGTGGGTCTAGCCAATCCCTGGTGGAGCCCTTTGCCATGTTGCCAGTGGCATTGCCATAATCTACAGACAATGTGTTTTTACCCTTATCCTTTGTAATGAATAGTGTAGGATTCTTGTGACTGACCTTTGGAGAGGGAGGTTTTGAGGCTTCTACTTCTGAAATATCAGTTTTACTCTGATCTAAGTCTCCTATTTGCAAGCTTGAAATCACAGATCCATCAGTGTCTGATGCATATAAAGGCAACAGATTAATGTCAGCACAATCAGAGATACCTTAAACAATTTAGAGAAGTTAAGGCTGATGGCACCCACACAAACCCTTTTTTACAAAAAAAATTTGAGCCGTCACAAAAATAGGTCACTGAAAATTGAAAGAACACATTCATCCTGATCACAATTACCATCACATCTACTCACTATTACACTAACATATAAGGTTAAACTACCAAATCAATCTGTGAATACAAACTACAAGGGATATTATAACAAGATCAAAACACTGTCTCCAATATGATAATTACTGATGATGTAACAAGTAATGACACAACTAAAGACCTTGTTCCTTGAGACAGTGATAGATGTTACACCTTCCACTCTTGCAGTTCACAAACAGTCCACCTAATTACATGTCAATTCATCAGGTATGGCCTGTGAGAAGGCTGCATATTACTCCCATCTCAATGAACAACACTCGTGCCAAAGAAATAACCTTAATATTTACTATACTTTCTTTTTTTGGATAAATAAAACTTAATACTTACTGTAATACCCGAAAAGAAAAGAAAGAAAAAAGAATATATATTAAAAGGAGGGGTCATTGTTATAATTAAAATTACTAAGGGGTTTTTTAGAAAATAAGTTTGAACCCTAGTTATAATAGTCTAATTTACGTCAGCGTATACTACAATGTTTTGAGGGAGGAGACTAGCCAAATACTCAAGTAGAGAAAATTTGACTGCACACTTGAGGTAAGAACCTATGAATTTCTTTCTTGTTAAATCTAATCTTTATTTAGAATTAGAGTATTTTTATGTGAGTATTTTGGCCAATAGTAAAACTATTTAAATATTCAAGAGTTAGAATAATGCAATCGTATAAAAGTTTAGATTTATTTTTGGTATACTAGACTTTGTACCTACAGATTTTTCTGCCTCGGTATTGTGATTTCTTTTGGTATGCCCAATGTTGTGTCATGCGTGTAAGTGTAGATGAAGTTGCACAAGGTGAGGCATGGTGAGTTCAGTTCTGCATGAGTTACTGCCTTAAGAAGTTGTACTGACATATGGATTTGGTGAATAGGAAAAGTCATGGTGTGGACTTGAAGTCTCTGACAAATAAATAAAAAAAAAAAAGAAAAAAGAAGAGAGAGCACACGTGTAGAAGATAGATCAAGGTGGTGTCCTTTTCAAATTGACCTTTGACTATATATGGCTGTGTGTATGGTGTATTATATAGGCTTTAATCCTAGGGAGCTATTAGCCGTAGGAAGTAAATGAAATATATATTATGAATATGTAGAATTTTGATGTGAGATATCAATGGTTTTAGTAGTTTCTCTTCTGGCCGGATACCGTTATAAGTCATTCTTAAATTATTTGATTATTGAGTGAATGGTACTTGTGAAATTGTTTTAGGTAATACCTAAGAATTTTAGAAGAAGTGTTAGGGAGAAGTTCCTTTTGATACGGCTTTTGGAGGTAAGTAACCTTATCCTAATTGAGTTTTATTTTACTTATATTAATGTCTTTTTTAACTACTGAAAATTTGTTTATAATTGTTAAAAATTTTATTTCTATTGTATCACTAATTTCAAATAAAGAATTATCACAAATATATATAGTTACTGAATATACAATGTGCTTTGTTTAATTGATTTTAGCCATACTGATTCAAAGTAAAGAATAAAAAAATTTCCACAAATATATATGAGCATTGAATATAAGATTTATTTTATTTAATCGTTTCTTTAGCTATATTGATTTAAAATAAGAAATATAGAAATATCACAAATGTATACAAAATTTGAATATATGATTATATGTATATGAAATTGAATAAGATATATTTTGTTAGAAATTATGTTTTCATATATATGATTATAGACAGTCTGACTATGAATTGATTCTGATACCCAAACCAATAGGGGTTATTAATTGGTACTCTGATACCCAACCAATGAGGGTTATTCATTGGTACTCTGTTACCCAAATTAATGGGGATTATTCATTGGTACTTTGATACCCAGCCAATGGGGGTTATTCATTGGTACTTTGATACCCAGTCACGGGGATATAGCGTGACCATAGTCATAAGATTATTAAGAAATAAGAATTTCATTGAATATTTGAATTATTTTGAGTCCTTAAACTACATATATGATTATGGAAATGTTTAAGTATCGGAACTATTTTGAGACACAAACACTGCTTATGAGTTTTGGAACGTATTGTAAGTTATGGCTTCTGGATATATGAGAAACTGACTATTTTCTAAACCATCTATGATATACTTGTAAGAGTAAAGTATGTGATCTTTGTGCAACCTATTATTTTGAGACTATGAAACTTCTTCAGATAATTTGAAAACACAGAGTATGCTATAACTTTTGAAAACACATATTACATCTATTACTTTATGGATTTATTACTTGATAGAACTTCATAGGATTTTGGTTACTTATTGAGTTGTCACTCACCCCCCTCTTTCTCCTTTCAGATTTTGATCAGGAAGAGTAGCATATGTTTGGGCTTCCGCTGGGATGTGTGCATGAGTGAAGTTTAGGAAATCAATGGAATAAGATTTGAACCTTTATGTTTAAGATTACCATTTTGGGTGGACCCTTAGATTTAAAGGGTTTAGTTATTATTATTATTTTTTTTTTTGATGTTGGAAGATTATTATTTGAAGATCTTTTGAGATTTGCATTATTGAGGATATTTTTACTTTATGGACTTGATGAAATTTTCTTTGAGGATAACTCTTTAATCGTTATGAGGGCCTTACATACTTGTAGGGTGTAAACTTTATAAGTGTGTGGCTGTTGTCATGTGCTTAGCTCTCACTTGGGTTTGGGGCGTGACACTTACTATACTTCAATTGGTAAACAGGATAAATGAGATTTTAACAATTAAGAAATATCAACTCACCTTCAAATTAGAGCAATTCAAAGATTACAAAGACTCCAAATTTATCAAGTGCCACATGAAAGATTCATTAGTCATTATATTCTATACTAGCTGAATTCACTACTCATTGTATTCTCTACTGAATAATTACTCTCATTATATCTTCTAAAAGATGGAAAGACAGAGACTTCATAGCCATATCAACATAAAAAAAGGGCAACAACATATACATATATAGTAAATTATGTATAATTCATTTGATTGCTTAGGAAAAAGTGCAAGCTAATAAGCACAGCAATGGATGAAGCAAATTGTCCTTGTGAAAAGATAACCCCGTCAATGATTAATCACATAAGAATCATGTGTGACCCCAAGACACAAGAAACAAATTCAGAAAATACGTTAGTGTTATGAACATCAGGTAGTTATCAACTTCAAAGGACCAAGCTCATACACCTGGAGTTCCAATCATCCTAATGTAAGGTGTATGTGCAAACAAAGCTGAAAGATTTATGGGCAATCTACCAAACCCACTAAATGAACTACAGGGACATGAATTAGTAACAAATATGTGGAAATGGGTCATTGAAACAATTATAAACTCTGCCTAGGACATAGCAGTCTCCAACTTGACAGGAAGTTCAAGCATAATTCAGAATAAGCATTGCAAACAACCAAAAATAATCTTCATGTTGACAATTTTTGGTTCATTATTTTTGGGACATCAATATGTATTTTCTTTCAGAGCTGTATACAGGGATGATCGAAATCATTTTTCCAAGAGAAATGGAATGAGTTAATGCAGATATACCAGTTATTATGATCAATTGTGGGGCAATAGCTTATATGTTTTTTCCTACCCAATTCTCATTAACGATTAAAACACCGTCAGGTGGAAATAAATCTGCCAGGCTAGGCTTTAGCTTACCAGAAGGATATATACATTGTATAATGTATGCTACTTATCTTGCTTGAAGCCTTTTGAAATCAAGTCAGTTCTTGATTCACAACCTTTGACCGTTGTGAATCAGGAAATCTTCTGAAATCAACTAAGTCGTTATGCCTGTTGACATGCCTAAAACATTTGGACATGACATAATGTGAATCTATTGCTTGATTAACCAGTCCCACTCTCCTCTTATTCATAAAATGTAAATTATATTGAAAGGACAAAAGGACACAATGCTTTGCTTGTCTAAATGAGCATACCAGTCCAGATTTTCATTGTTATAAATCAATTAGCGAAAGCTAGTTGAAGTCTTCAACATTGAGAATATTATTGTTACCACACGTTATAATTCATTAATAAAATTCCATTCTACTTGCATCATAATTGAAATTTACAAGCCAACTAAACAGTATAGAAGCTCTGTATTCACTCAATTGCATCACAATTAAGCTTCAGGAGGCCTTCCAGAGGCCACTTTTACTACACAACTTGCCTTCATCAATGATCAAAAGAAGCCTTCCCTTTCAATGATGCAGAATCATGCACTTCAAATTTCTGCAAAATTTTGGAAAGGAATTGCTTGGAAATTTCATTTTACTATCCTTGAACATCGCTTGATTTCTCAACCTCCAAATGTGATCCATAATTTCTGCTGCCATAAGAACAAACTGCTCCTTGGTGACCTGCTCATGTAACACATGAGCTGGAGGACTGACTATACTCTGAATGAGATCAAAGCTGTTATTAGCATTCAAAGACTCAATAAAGAATCCCCAGCTTGAGCAAAACCAAGCTGCTTTTGCTACAGAACAGTTTTTGAATAAGTGTAGGCATGTTTCTTCTTCAGTTTCACACAAAGGACAGCAAGTAGTTTCCATCTCACATGTTTGCTTCATTCGAGCTTTTGTTGGTAAGATATCATATGATTCTTAATTTGTATGAGCATATGGTTATAATTAAATTACCATAACAGTTGAAATCCGTTTTATATCATAATTTAATTGAGTTCAATCTATCATTCGCTTATCTATAACAGATGATTGGATGAATTCAAGCAATTAAATATGAGTCATGGAACGAACCTCTCAATCCGCCTGAGTTGTTTGGTGATATCCACCATAGTTGGCCTTGTTTGTGGATCTTCCTCTGTGCATGTCAAGGCAAGGTCCAGGAAAGCTTGCAATTGCTGCTCCAAAGCAGCACCTCCTTCCCCATCTTCTGCGAAGATTGCAGGATCCACAATCTCGTTTATGCAACTACCTTGAGCACGGTTATGTATGTATGCTACTAAGCTAGAATCTTCATCAATTTTCAATCGGGTTATATTATAAGGATCCTCTCCAGTTAAAAGTTCTAGAAGAAGCCTACCAAAACTATGCACATCAGTTTTCTCAGTTACCTTGCCAGTTGCTTTAAGCTCGGGGACGGCGAACCTTCGATTCCGAAAACTGTAATAAACTTCCACGTCAGTTTCACCTTCGGGAATTGATACAGAAAAGAAAAAGTCGGACAATTTGGGAACATCATGTTCATCTAATAAGATAGAGTACATATTTATAGCCATGTGGATGACAGGTCTTGGGAAGGCAGTATGGAGATAAGAAATAGCATGAGAAATCTGCCTTGCAATCTTTAACCTTCTCTTCCACACCATAGGCTGGTGTTGTCGTATAGTAACAAGGGAGACATAAATTCGATCTGCAAGGACGCCATTGGCGGCAAATTCAAACACAAAAATGGGAGATGGAGTGTGGAGACAACAGCCAATGGGCTTTAATACATTGCTGTGACCACTCATTTTTGCAGAAATCACTAAATTATTGATGGCTAAATCGGCCCAACCATAAGAAGGCTTAATGAGAACAATTCGTCCTTCAAGAGAACCCTTGTACCAAAAATTGTCTTCCAGATGTTCAAAAGAAAAGTTTTTGGTTGCTTGGAGGAGCTGTTGAGGGGAGAAGGTACGGATGGGAATAGGCTTGGCATTGCAAGAGGCAATCAGCTTCTCAAGTAACTGGCTTCCATTCTCATAAAACGCTCTCTCTCTTTCCTCTCTTTCCTTTCTTTGCCTTCTTGTTTTATTAAAGAAATGATCAGACGTGAACCAACTCCAGCGCATAGCTTGAATGTGGAACTTCCTACTCTGCTTCCGAGGGAGGCTCAATGGAGGGTTTCATTTGATTGTAATGGGTTTATATGAAATTAAAAATAACCCACAAAAATACTTGTGGAGTACAAAAAATACATAGGTTGGCCTTAAATCTACGTCCACAAGCAGGGGCGGTGCTATAGACTTAAAAAAAAAAAAAATTATATATATATATATATAATATTTTTTTTGTTAGGTTAATACTTTAATTTATTTTTAAAAATAAAATTTTGCACACTGACTTAAATTTGGCATACCTTTATTACAAATATTTTCAACTCTAAAATTAAAGAGTGAGTGATTGTGAATTGGAAGTGTAATTTTTTTTATAAGTTTATATTATATTTATGTGGGTGTGTCTAATATTAATTGTGCATATTACATTTTGTTATAATGTTATTTGTATAAATTATGATGCGTGTAAATGATTGTGTGTACAATATAAATATAATATAACTTTATATAATTTAATAATTAGAAAATAAAGAAGATTTTTTGACATGCGTGTATATTGTTATCATGTTATAATAACTTTTTGTTATAAAGTAAGTAAAATCAAGAAAAAAAAATTGTAAAGTTAGTGATTGTTCAAGCATTTGATTAGTTTTTTTTTTTTGATAGGAAGACTGAAAGTTGTTATTATGTAAGGGAGAAGTACATAGCCTCTTGTAATACTAGAGATTCAATTATTGGTGGACATTCTTCCAACCAGGTTACAAAGTTATGGATACCCTTTGCATGTTGTGCCAACGTATGTGAGCATTTATTTCCCTGGCGCTTGACATGTTGGACTTTGACTTGTCTAAAGTCATTCAATTTTTGCTGGATGCTTTCAAGGACGTCAATCACTGTAGCGAGTGGTATGGTGGAGCCCGACAGAGCAGTGAAAATTACGTGGGAGTCAGTTTCAAAAATAACATCCCGTACGCCAATATCCCATGCAAACAAAATTGCTACGTCCATCGCTTTTGCTTCAGCCTCTAAGGGACCCAACGGTAAGTGCAGATGCTGACTGAGGGCTGCAATGACCGTTCCTGCATGGTCTCGGATCACTGTACCGATGCCCACTGTGCCGAGATTCTTGAAGATAGCTACATCGGTGTTTATTTTGAACCATGGGTTTGACGGGGGAACCCAACAATTGTCTGATGGACTGGTGGGTTGAGGACATGCGAAGTGAGCCACCTGAAACTCCTCCATGATGGTGCGAGCTTTGTGTAGGATTTCGTTTGATTAGTTAAGTAGACACATAGTGTATAATTTTATGTATAAATGAGTGTGATTATGTACGTCAATAATTAATATGGAGTCAATGAGTTGAGATTAGTCATTTA
The DNA here is from genome assembly GCA_014183005.1 of Castanea mollissima. Classification (NCBI taxonomy): domain Eukaryota; kingdom Viridiplantae; phylum Streptophyta; class Magnoliopsida; order Fagales; family Fagaceae; genus Castanea; species Castanea mollissima. Next base: position 52,704,573 of record JACAVU010000005.1, on the reverse strand, counting down.
ATCTAAAATCATTTTATAAAAACAAAGTCAAATAGATAATAACAACTTTATAAAGATTGATGATGCCGAAAATATCACCAGTGAGTTGCAAGCACCCCTCCGCCTAAAGCTATACCTGCAAAAAGGAAATAATGGACCTAAAGAGAGCACCGGTGTGGTGCCGGCCAAAGACCCTCCGAAGGTCAAGTTAGAATCTTATGTTTTTTTTTACCCAAGAGTGTCAGAGTAAAGAATATTATGCGTACCTTCATATCTAGGGTTTCTAGGGTCTTTATATTGAGTGGAATTACCTTTCTTTTAGGATACAACTTCCTTCTCAAGTTCCTTTCCATTTAGGAGTCTTCTCAAACGTGTATCGCAAGAAGTCCAAGTCTGCACGCTTGCGTGGGGATAAAGCAAAAGCTCATCTGAAATATATCAAATGACATGCCACGGGGAATCTACAATTAATCTATACAAGACGGATACTCAGCAACACTCAACCGTCATAGCTGAGATACTTACGGTGCCGATCCGTCTTCATTATCTTCGTCCATTTACTATTTTTATCCCCTTCAGTTGCCCCCTCCAGTCCTTGGATCCGTCTTTATAACCTGACGGATTCATGGAATGACTAAAAGCAATGTATTAAGTGGGGACGACCTTGGTATACCACAACGGATGACACGTGGCTTGCATTTCTGACGAAGAGCACATGGCCCTCGTGGATTGGCTATTTCCCCAAAACGAGGCGTCGCTTCGTATCCCGTGCCCTTTGTTCTATAAAAAGCCAGATTTTTCTCCCTTCATTCTCTCTTCTTATCAGAAACTTGTGAGCAGAGCGCGACCGTCACATCTATCGTGCCTTCCTGTTATTCAGAAGATCCGTCCATCGTTCCTCATCAGAAGCTATCTCGATCCGGTATGTATTCCAAACCTTTCTCCGTCTTTCCCTTAATTTTATTGTTTCAAATATATGCGCTTTCTTTAGATCCGTCGGTGTCTTAGGTTATACCGTCATAAATGTAGGTAATGTCTAGTGTGTCAAGTAACCAGTCGTTTGTCCGCGAGGGGGCGGGCTACGATGAAAAGTTTCCGTCAGGTCCAAGAGATCCTGACACTTCAAGTGAAGAGAGGAACCCGTCAAGTACCTCTTCTTCCCTTGATGGTGGTCCGGAGACGGAGAGTTCAGAGTCGTCCAGTAGTAGCTTGGACGGTGTGGAGCCCCCCGTCCAATCAGTAATTGGCCCAGATGGCCTTAGAGAGTTCGTCATGCTGCCTCTTTGGACGGTAAATGATTTTAGGTCGTCCATGACTGAATCTCAACTCAAAACACTTAGGACCAAGTACCAAATACCAGACAACATCCGTCTACACCTTCCCGAAAAATCTGAGAAATGCTATTACAAGGGGGTAGACGGTGTTGGGATCTACGAGCAAGCTTTAAAGGCGGGGCTCAGATTTCCATTAAGTTCTCTTCACCGTCGACTTCTTCAATACCTTGGTCTGTCCGTCACCCAAATCTCCCCAAACGCCTGGAGAGTGTTTATTGGGGTTGAGGTTTTGTATGGGGCAATGTCTGACAGTTCCCGAAGGTTGACGGTGGAAGAATTTTTCCATTGTTACCGTCCAACGGAGATTGTCAAGTCCAAGGGGATGTATAGCTTTGTAGCTAGAAGCCCATTATTGAGGCTCGTCAGTGACATTCCAGACTCGAACAGAGACTGGAAGAGTCGTTATTTCTTTTTGGAAGGGGACGAATGGATGTGTCGCCCAGGAGATATAACTAATATGCCCGTCGACACAACATGGGGCATAATGCCTCCGTCGGGTATGTGAATTCCTTTTGCTTCCGTCTTGTCTTTGAAGTTAATTTATTTTTTAGGTTTAACCGTCCTTTGTTGCAGCTCGGGACCGTCCTCAGGTTAACTTGGAGCAGTGGAGTTTTTTGGAAAATTTTTTTAACAAGAAGAAACTGCAGGAGAGAACTTGGGCTCAACTCGTCACCCTTGATACTCTGCATTGGTATTGTGACGGACCCGAACCTTCATCTGCTGCCCGTCGATACGATAACAGAATTCAAAAACGTAAGTTCGTTGAAAATATGTCCGTCTTTTTCCTTACCTCTGCTTTCTCAACCGTCTTTGATTTACAGAAATGGATGCTGCCAAGAGGAGAGCCCTCATTAAACAGGCAGCGAAGAAAAAGCAGGAGGGGGGTCAAACAAAAGGGACGGTCCCACCGATACCATCAAAACGAACTCAACAAGAAAAGACGGACCATCCTCAAAAGAAACAAAAGACTACCATCGAACCCGTCGTGGCCTTGCAAGCTGAGAAAATGCCCGTCAAACATGGAAAAGGCAAAGGCTTAATGAAGGGTCCAGCACCTTCAGGGGAGAAACCACCCGTTCTCTTCCGGGAGGATTCAAGCTATGCCCTCGAGAAGATGTCGTCTATGCTGACAGCTGACGACTACGCAGACCTTGGCAACCATTCAACGGAGGCGATGGATGAGACGGGCCTTTTCACCCTTGCACAGGTAATTTTGAATTCGTCTAGTATTGTTGCTAAGTTCCTTCACACCCGTCATTATCATAACATTGTATTTCGCTTCCAGGCCATGGTGATGATGAAGGGGCTTTTTGGCCGTTGCCTCAATCACGAGACATCCATGGACCTTCTGAGAAAGAAAAACAAGACGATGGAAGATGAGCTACACGAGCTGAAGACCTACAAGATCAATATGGACAGAAAGCTCAAGTGCTCGGAGCAAGTCAGAGGTGAAGTGGAGAAAGAGAATGGGCATCTACGCGAAATTTTGAAGGACAAAGAGAAGCAGCTGACGGAGACATTGTCCAAGCTTGACAACGCAAAGGAGATAGCCGTCCAGGAATACCGCGATTCTGATCACCTTATGACGGAGCTTGGGAACTCCTTTGCGGACGGGTTCGATGACGCTATCCGTCAGGTGAAGTCATCGTATCCTGACTTGGACGTATCTCATATTAACATTGATGCACAAGGGCAAACACTCGCACAATCCGTCCGTTTAGAAAGTGCAGACGAAGTGTTTGCCGTCACTGCTCCAGCCGACGGAGATGAAGCTCTTCCTCCTACTCAGCCAGACGATGGTCCATTGGTCGGGAACTCATCCCCAAAGAATTAGTAGAATACTTACCTTTTTGTAAAAACTTACCGTTGTTAAGAGAACTTTGTTTGAACCGTCATTTGTAATTATTAAATTTGACTTATCAGATTTTTTATTTTTTATTTTTTTATTTTTTATTGTTGGTTGCTTGCGTATTATCCGTCGTATGTTGTCTGCTTGTTTATCCTATTTAGATAACCCGTCTTCAAAGAAAATTTTAAGCGTCCGTTCCTTTATCCTTTGGATGACCCGTCCACTTTGTGGACATGCAGGTTTTTCATCCTTTGGATGATCCGTCCATTTCGTGGACATGTAGGTTTTTTATCCTTTGGATGATCCATCCACTTTGTGGACTCGTAGGTTTTTCATCCTTTGGATGATCCGTCCACTTTATGGACTTGTAGGTTTTTCATCCTTTGGATGATCCGTCCACTTTGTGGACTCGTAGGTTTTTCATCCTTTGGATGATCCGTCCACTTTGTGGACTCGTAGGTTTTTCATCCTTTGGATGATCCGTCCACTTTGTGGACTCGTAGGTTTTTCATCCTTTGGATGATCCGTCCACTTTGTGGCCTCGTAGGTTTTCCATCCTTTGGATGATCCGTACACTTTGTGGACTCGTAGGTTTTTCATCCTTTGGATGATCCGTCCACTTTGTGGCCTCGTAGGTTTTTCATCCTTTGGATGATCCGTCCACTTTGTGGACTCGTAGGTTTTTCATCCTTTGGATGATCCGTCCACTTTATGGACTTGTAGGTTTTTCATCCTTTGGATGATCCGTCCACTTTATGGACTATGACTGCCGGATCTATTCCCTGCATGTCGTCATGGCTCCAGGCAAACACGTCTTGGTTTTCTTTTACGAACAATAGGAGGGCATGTTGAACCGCTTGGTCGACCGAGGTTCCTATCCTGGTGGTTCGATCGGGCCTCGAATCATCTAGTTGTACTTCTTCCAATTTCTCCACGGGTTCTGCCACTATTCTATGTTCTTCGATGTTCATTGTCTGTACATGGTCATCCATCTTCATCATGGCCACGTAACATTCCCGTGCAGTCACCTGATTTCCGCGTAGTTCTCCAACTCCATGTTCAGTGGGAAACTTGATCATCAGATGGTAGGTGGAAGTGATGGCCTTCCATGCGTTGAGAGTAGAACGTCCGAGTATGGCGTTATATGCCGAGGAGCAATCTACCACTAGAAAGGAGACATCTTTAGTTATCTGTTGTGGATAGTCTCCTACCGTCACCGTCAGTGTGACGGATCCTAAGGGATGGACCTTGGTTCCCCCAAAGCCAACGAGGGGCGTGCATGCCGGGATCAGGCGCTCCTTTGCAATCCTCATCTGCTGGAACGCAGGATAGTAAAGGATGTCTGCTGAGCTCCCGTTGTCCACTAGAACTTGGTGGACGTTGAAATCTCCTACCTGTATACTTACCACAAGCGCGTCGTCATGGGGGTGGTGAAGGCGCCGGGCCTCTTCTTCAAAAAACTCGATACTGGAGTCGTTCCGTCGTATTCTTTCTAGTGAAAGGCTCGTCGACTGGACATTTTGTACCGTCCGTAGATAGGTCTTTCTGGCCTTTTTGGACGATCCTGTTGAAGCGCTGCCCCCCACTATCATTCGTATGTCTGCTACGGGTGGTCTGGGACGTTCGTTTTCCCGTCTAGGATTCTGTTCCTGGGGTTGATCAGTTCTCTCCTTCCTCACGAACCTCTGCAACCTTCCTTGCCTTATAAGGGCTTCGATCTGTTGTTTCAAGTCATAACAGTCCGTTGTATCATGGCCGTGGTCACGATGAAAATGGCAATATCTATCTCTTGGCCTCTTGTTCGGATCTCCCTTCAACTTGCCCAGGAATGTCAAGCTTCCTTCATCTTTGATTTGCATTAGCACTTGGTCAATTGGGGCTGTGAGGGGGGTGAAACTTGTAAACCTCCCCGAAGGTGGTTTGGGTCTCCGGTCTTCTCGCCGATCTTTGTTTCTAGCCATTTTTCGTCCGTTCTCTGGTTTCGGATCTTCCTGTCTTTCCCTTTTCCTTGGTTTATAGTCGTCTCTGGCCAGCAAGGCATCCTCCGCGTTCATATACTTCGTCGCCCTGTAATATACGTCGGACATAGTCTTTGGGTCATTCTTGCATAGAGAGAACAAGAACTTACCCTTTCGCAGTCCGTTCGTGAATGCCGCCACAAGTATCTTGTCATCTGCCTCATCTATCGAGAGTGATTCTTTGTTAAAACGGGCTATATAAAACCTCAATGTCTCGTCTTCTCGTTGCTTAATACCTAGTATACAGGTAATAGACCTCTTGTGTCGATGACTTCCAATAAAGTGCGATACAAACTGCGCGCCTAATTCCTTAAAAGTGCCGATGGAATTGGGCGTCAGCCTACTGTACCAATCCCTTGCAGGTCCTTTCAAGGTGGTGAGGAAAGCCCTGCACATGATTTTGTCCGGTACACCTTGAAGATGCATTAGGGTTCTGAAAGACTCCAGGTGATCCAACGGGTCTTTGGATCCGTCATAGTTTTCCATATAGGGCATGCGAAACTTTGCTGGAACGGGGCATGAATTCACCAACGCTGTGAATGGTGAATCCGTCCTATGGACTAGGTCGTCCAAGTTGCTGGATACCTGTCCTTTAAGGGCATTCATCATCGCATCCATACGTTCCCTCATCTCCTGCATTTCGGTGGCTATGTGAGTCGGCACAGCATCTAATGCGAGTGGTTGATTGGTTTCTTGTCGCTCGGGTCTAGTCGGAGCATTGCTGCCCTCAAGTCTTTCCGCGTTCCTTCCTTCAGGACTAGCGCCCTCCTGATCTTCCTGTGGTGCGCTCTGGTGTGCGGTTCTTTGCGGCAACTGTTCTTCCAAATCATGATTCTGCTTAGTGAGGCGCTCAACCGCCGCCGCAAGCGTTTGGACCTGCCTCTCCAGAGCGGTGGCGCGCGGTTCGTCGCCTTGATTGTTGTTCGTTGCCATCGATCGGGTGAGTGCCATGGAACTCTTTGTCTCAGGAATAGAGCGAGGCTAAAATAATCAGAAGATTTTCTTCTTCTGCGTTTCCCACAGATGGCGCCAACTGATGATGCCAAAAATATCACCAGTGAGTTGCAAGCACCCCTCCGCCTAAAGCTATACCTGCAAAAAGGAAATAATGGACCTAAAGAGAGCACCGGTGTGGTGCCGGCCAAAGACCCTCCGAAGGTCAAGTTAGAATCTTATGTTTTTTTTTACCCTAGAGTGCCAGAGTAAAGAATATTATGCGTACCTTCATATCTAGGGTTTCTGGGGTCTTTATATTGAGTGGAATTACCTTTCTTTTAGGATACAACTTCCTTCTCAAGTTCCTTTCCATTTAGGAGTCTTCTCAAACGTGTATCGCAAGAAGTCCAAGTCTGCACGCTTGCGTGGGGATAAAGCAAAAGCTCATCTGAAATATATCAAATGACATGCCACGGGGAATCCACAATTAATCTATACAAGACGGATACTCAGCAACACTCAACCGTCATAGCCGAGATACTTACGGTGCCGATCCGTCTTCATTATCTCCGTCCATTTACTATTTTTATCCCCTTCAAAGATAAAAATGTTAGACAAACTTAACAAAATAAAATGGTCATAGGCTACCCACATTGGCAAAAGATACTCATAATGAACTATCATGTAACATTCAAAATTTGAAAACTTGTAGAATAAAATTGTAAAACTTCACGTGTTATTATTATATTTTTTGTCAATAACTCGGTATATTCAAGTTCTCTTTTTATTAAGAATTTTTAATGAACCCCCTAAACAAAATTTCTGAAACCGCCACTGTCCACAAGTGGGGTTAAGGAAAAAATTTAACTAAAAAGATTAAGGAAATTACAATGACAATGACAACCCTCGTGATGCTTAGAAAAATCAAATCGCAAATGAATTCAAAGAGCTCTCCCTCTCACAAAAGCACAACGTAAATTAATTCATGTTTTCTCTAAACAAAATTTTGGAATTAATCTCTATTAGAAAAAATAAACATACTGTGGAATATACATATAAGCCAATGTTTGAATTCTCAAAATATTAATTCAATTAGTATAACATCTCTAAGAGTTCTGAAGAGGGTAAAAAATTGATGACAGATGCTCTTGAACAGACATGACGACCTTGGATCAATTGGCTAAGAGTGGACGGGTCCAAAGTGCACAGACACATAGTGGATGAGTATAAGGGCCATGTGGCATCCTTCCGGTTTGATTAAGCTCTAAGGACTCTTAAATGGAAATAACTTACGTTTCACGATTGACTCTAACTCATAGAATCCTAATGCAAATAAAATCCTAACTGAGAAGGATTTCGTAATATATGCCCATTAATGAAGATCTTCCCTATAAGAAAGCGCCTTGGTGTGCAAGAAACAGAGGCCGACTTTACTATAAAAACCCATGGACCCTCAGAATACAAGGTACGCACAATTTCTTTAAAGCTCATACTCTCTAGCATTGTTGGAGCTCTCTTCTAACTTAACCTTTGGAGGGTCTTTGGCCAGTACCCCACCGGTGCCCTTTGATTGGTTCTTCTCTTTTGTTCTTCAGGTGCATCCATTGACACGTTTGGACGATCAACTCACTGATGATTTTTTGTGCATCATTAGTTGGCGCCGTCTGTGGGAACTAATGAGTGATCAGCCATATCACCGCTTCTAAAACAAAGAGTTGCATGGTCCAGATAATCAATGGCTACCATCAACCAAGAGATCGAAAACTTGCCCAATGCCTGGGAGAGTTGCTGGAGCAAAAGTTGGGCCAGTGGAATGAATAGTATATGAACCATTAAAATGGAGAATAGGGCAGCAACAAATGCAACAACGGTCGTCCCCTGACGAATGATCACCAGGAAAGGGATGACCAAGATGACATTTGAGTGGATTGATGAATGCCAAAGAGCATTTAAGGAACTGAAGGCATACCTCGCATCTCCACCACTCCTCAATCCATCTAAACCCAATGAAAAGCTTTCCCTCTACTTGGCCGTATCCTTCATGATTATTAGTTCAGCTCTCATCCAAAAGGAGGATTGTGTGCAATTACATGTATGCTACACCAATTGAGCGCTTAGGGGAGCAGAAGAAAGATATCCCCCCATGGAGAAGTTAGCCTCAGCCCAAGCATTAGCTGACTTCGTCACAAAATTTATGATGAGCCAGGTGGAAGGTAGGGGGGGCAGCAGCCCCACGGAAGGTTTGAACGAACGGATCATCCAACAGACATGCTAAAGGGATCGGGTTAGTCCTACAATCTTTTGAAGAGGACATCATAGAGTGCACCATTTGACTCCAGTTCCCGACAGCCAATAATGAAGCTAAGTACGAAGCTGTACTAACGAGACTATCAACGAAGACTACGAAACCAAAGGAGAGTGAATGAAGTACCTTAGCCTTGTCAAGAGATGAACAAATCAAAATTTTGCAGTAGAATTTGTACAAGTCCCAAGGGAAGAAAAGAACATGTTGATCGATTGGCTAAGGCTGCATCTACCTAACACATGGCTATTGGTCGTCACTAAGGAGCTAGAAATACAAGTGATACCAGTAGGTACTGGTTGGATGATTCCAATCACCTTCTACCTTAAGAATGGGATGCTTTTAGAGGACTAAAACGCGTCCCGAAGGTTGAAAGTTCGGGCATCATGCGTCCCGGGGGCAGTTACTAGTGGCCCACCGTCAGAAGGACGCCCAATCCAATGTAAGAGCATACGACATATACCAACGATTCAGCAAGACCTCATGGCCAAACACTACAAAATGAAGCCGACGGGCACCTAATCCTCATCCCAATGGGATGGATCGACAACCAAGGCCACCGACGATCAAGTATGCCAATGACACCTGATTCTCATCCGAAACTAAAACCTACTATATATGGGATGGACCGATGATCAAGGATGCCTACGGGCACTTGATCCTCATCCAAAATTTAAGTCCTACCTATGGGTGGAAGAACAAACCAAGCCACTCATAGGTGCCTTGCTAAAAATGTAAGTCTCCTACACACGGGTGGAAGGACGAACCAAGCCACCTACGAGTGCCTTGGTAAAAAAGCTGAGTCTTCCCACCTATGAAAGGATGGATGAACCAAGTCACCCACAAGTGCCTTGGTAAAAAATTTAAGTCCTACCTACAGGTGGAAAGACGAACCAAGCCACTCACGAGTGCTTTGGTACAAAATTTAAGTCCTACCTACAGGTGGAAGGACGAACCAAGCCACTCATGAGTGCGTTGGTCAAAATGATAAGTCTTCCAACCTAATGGTGGAAGGACGAACCAAGTCACACACAAGTGCCTTGGTCAAAATTCTAAGTCTTCCAACCTACGAGTGGAAGAACGAACCAAGTCACCCACATGTGCCTTGGTCAAAATTCTAAGTCTTCCGACCTAAGGGTGGAAGGACAAACCAAGTCACCCATATGTGCCTCGGTCAAAATTCTATGTCTTCCGACCTACGAGTGGAAGGACGAACTAAGTCACTCGCATGTGCCTTGGTCAAAATTCTGTCTTCCTACCTAATGGCGGAAGGACGAACCAAGCCACTCATGAGTGCCCTGGACAAAATTTTAAGTCTTCCTACCTACGGGTGGACGGACGAACCAAGTCACCCACAAGTGCCTTGGTCAAAATTCTAAGTCTTCTTACCTACGGGTGGACGGACGAACCAAGTCACCCACAAGTGCCTTGGTCAAAATTTTGTCTTCCTCCCTACTGGTGGAAGGATGAACCAAGCCACTCACGAGTGCCTTGGACAAAATTTTAAGTCTTCCTACCTACAGGTGGATGGACGAACCAAGTCACCCACAAGTGCATTGGTCAAAATTCTAAGTCTTCCGACCTACGGGTGGAAGGACGAACCAAGTCACCCACATGTGCCTTGGTCAAAATTCTGTCTTCCTACCTAATGGTGGAAGGACGAACCAAGCCACTCACGAGTGTCTTGGACAAAATTTAAGTCTTCCTACCTACGGATGGATGGACGAACCAAGTCACCCACAAGTGCCTTGGTCAAAATTCTAAATCTTCCTACCTACGGGCGGACGGACGAACCAAGTCACGCACAAGTGCCTTGGTCAAAATTCTAAGTCTTCCAACCCATGGGTGGAAGGATGTACCAAGTCACCCACACTTGCCTTGGTCAAAATTCTAAGTCTCCCTACCTACGGGTGGACGGACGAACCAAGTCACTCACAAGTTCCTTGGTAGAAAATTGAAGTCCTACCTACGGGTGGAAGGATGAACCAAGCCACTCACATGTGCTTTGGTAATATAAGTCTCCTACCCACGAAGGACAAACCAAGTCACTCACAAGTGCCTTGGTCAAAATTCTAAGTCTTCCTACGTATGGGTGGAAGGTCAAACCAAGCCACCTACGAGTGCCTTGGTCAAAATTCTAAGTCTTTCTACCTACAGGTCAACGAACGAACCAAGTCACTCACAAGTGCCTTGGTCAAAATTCTAAGTCTTCCTGCCTACTGGAGGACAGACGAGCCAAGCCCTTCACATGTGCCTTGGTAAAACATTTTTTTTAAAAATTAATTCCTTACCTACGGGTGGACGGACGAACCAATCCACTAACGAGTACCTTGGTAAAAGATCCAAATCTTCCTACCTACAAGGCGATGAATGATCCAGGTGACGAACAACCCAAGTGATCCTCCAAAGATGATTGACTCGAATAGAAATCTTCCAACCAAGTTACCAAAGTGACAAACTATTATCCAAAAATTTTCAAAGTCCATAGAATGGACGGATACAAACTAGTATCCAAAATTTACTAAGCCCATAGAACGGATGGATACAAACCAATATTAAAAATTTTAAAATCCACAAAGTGGACGGATGCCAACTCATGTTATAAGTCCACAAGATGGACGGATATATGAATAAGTCCACATAATGAACAAATGTGTTAAAAAGCATCCAAGTTTGTCCATAGGATGGACGGATACACCTGAAAAAGGTGTGAGGGGTACTTGAATGTGTCTTATTATTCACAAATAATAATATCTTGAATGTATCCTTACTTGAATGAAATTGAGTCAACAAGAAGGACGTGCCTTATTATTAATAATATCTTATTATTAACGAATCCACTATGTGGACGGATGCACCTGAAAATGTGTGAGGGATGCTTGAATGTATTTCTACTCGAATGAAGTACATATAATGAAACTGAGTCAACAAGAAGGACGGGTGAGGACTTGAATGTGTCTGATAAATACTAGGTCCACACAAGGTGGACGGATACACCTGAAAAAGAAATCCACATTAACTACGTCCACGAGGTAGACAAGTACATGAAAACTTATCTAAAAGTGACTGGTTAATGGTTCCCAAAAACAAAATAAAGAAAGAAAAAAATGATGAACATAGCTCAAAAAAAGGACGGAAAAGCACTTTGGGATTTTTCATGACACAAAGAAAGAGGTCAAACACAAATGTATATGAGACAACAGCTGCAAGATTTTGTCACCCCATGTATCCGTTCAAGGTGAAATTGACGGATCCATGTGCTGAGGGGGCAGCTGAAGAGGGTAAAAAATTGATGACGGATGCTCTTGAACAGACATGACGACCTTGGACCAATTGGCTAAGAGTGGACGGGTCCAAAGTGCATAGACACACAGTGGACGGGTATAAGGGCCACGTGGCATCCTTCCGGTTTGATTAAGCTCTAAGGACTCCTAAATGGAAATAACTTGCGTCTCACGATTGACTCTAACTCAAAGAATCCTAATGCAAATAAAATCCTAACTGAGAAGGGTTTCGTAATATACGCCCATTAATGAAGATCTTCCCTATAAGAAAGTGTCTTGGTGCGCAAGAAACGAAGGCCTATTCTACTATAAAAACCCATGGACCCTCAGAATACAAGGTACGCACAATTTCTCTAAAGCTCATACTTTCTAGCATTGTTGGAGCTCTCTTCTAACTTAACATTCGGAGGGTCTTTGGCTGGTACCCCATCGGTGCCCTTTGGTTGGTTCTTCTCTTTTGTTCTTCAGGTGCATCCATTGACACGTTTGGACGATCAACTCACTGATGATTTTTTGTGCATCATCAAGTTCCATTGTGTGTATAACTTAATCCTAACCCATATATTATAACTTTTGTGAATATTACATTATTTAATAATTTTTTTATTTGATTAACATGTTGAAAATCTCTTTGCTAAATCAGACGTTCTTCCAAACTTTGAGTTAATTGGCTATCGTTTGTTATAGACTCATAAGTCATAAACCTTATCTTGTGAATAATTTAAAAGTACAAAAAATCTCAAAATATAAGCATTTTATAGATTAAATAATTATCCATCTCTTATTAACTTTATATTTTACAAACATGAAGAAAGAATATAATGATCAATTAGTTTAGCCTTATATTTTATAAGGCATATATACGTGCTTTTGCTTTCAAATTTTACATTTATGATATCTTTCATTGTTATATTATTGAATTGAATTTTTATATTTTAATATTTAAATTGTTTATATTTTTTTAAAATTATTTTATTGTTATGTTTGAATTGTTTTTGTGTTTCTCAATACTTGAATTATTGTATTTTTTTTTATAGGGAATTATTGTATTGTTATGAATAAAGAAGGTTTTGTAACATTAAAACTTGGTTTTTAATGTCTTATGAGTTTTAATTTAATGTATTATGTATTTTAAATAAACTTTCAAAGAATTATATAGAGACATAAATTCGATCAGAAAGGATACCATTTGCAGCAAATTCATACACTAAAATAGGATGTTGAGTCTCAAGACAACACCCAAATAGGCTTTAATACATTATCATGATTACACATCTGTGTTGAAATCACTACATCAAATTGATAAAAAAAATCGGCCATTCTATAGAGTCAAGAGATCTCTTAACAAGAACAATTCGTTCTTCAAGAGAACCTTTGTACCAATTCCATACCAGATTTTCACAATAATTGTTGGTTGCTTGGCAGAGCTCTTGAGCAGAGAAGGTTTGAAGGGGAACAGGCTTACCATTGCAAGAGGCAACCAGCTTCTCTAGGACCCTGCTTCCATTCTCAAGAAACACTCTCTCTCTTTCCTTTCGTTCCTTAATCCCTTTAAAGAAATGATCTTGTAGAGAGGGAAAATTCCCGACCTATTACAAGCTGACACATCATACTACCAAGTCCATAAAATACAACCAATTACAAAGCGCCACGTACTGCTGTTAGGTTTTGCTATCACTATTCAGAAACCAATATAAATTTGCCAAGTGTCATTGAAATAGAGGCATAAAACACATCGTCACGTGTAAGCGATGACATAAGCGGACCAATCAGGCTGTGACATGTGTCACCAATCAAATTCCACCACGTGTCGCTCACCCACCCCCAAACTCCTATAAATAGAAGCCTTCCTAAGACATTTAAAGGCCCAGAGACACCAAGACATTTGGGGAAGGACGAAGACATCTTGAGTTCAGAATCCAGAAGCTCTGCCAGAATCAAGCCCTGAAGCCTCTAGGAACTTCAAGAACTTCAACCTCGAATACAAAGAACATTCAAAGCAGAATCATCCAAACTACTTGTCTAGATCTTAAAGTTCACTGGAATCAAGCTTAAAAGCCTCTAGAAACCTTAACAAACCACAAATTGGTGAAGCTCTATGGATTCAAGCCTCCAAAGCCTCGAAGAACTTCCACCACAAACCTTCAAATGCGAAGAGCAATCGAAGAGGAATCATCCAAATCATATTCCTAGATCTCAAAGTTCACTGGAATCAAGCTCAAAAGCCTCCAGAAACCTCACAAACCACAAATCAATGAAGCTCTATGGATTCAAGCTTCTAAAGCCCCGAAGAACTTTCATCACAAATCTTCAAAGACGAAGAACACACAAAGAACACGAAGAACGTGAAGAATAAAGGATTTCTAACAAGCTCATAGCCAGAGATTCATTGTAATTCCATTTCAAAGATCTTCGATCCTTTCCTCAGCCAAATTGAAGGATATTTGTGTTCGAATCAAAATCACATCACCACAATTACAATAAAAAAATCTTTCAAGGAGATCGAATCAGAGGATCACTCTTTCGTAATCATAGAGAATTGTACCACACATTCATCAATATAAATTCGTATTTGTGAATCTATTTTACTTGTTTGACTTATTTCGAACTAAGAAATTTAGTCGTCTACAAATTCTGGCACGACTAGTGGGACATCTTTGCCTCTTATCTCATTCTCTTTCAAAGATTTTTTTTTTCATCATCTTGCTACCAACTTCAATGGCCTCTAGCAAGAACATTCAAGCTTCAACAATGGCTACTTCAATTAAACTTGGTAAGGCTACCACCAACAATTGCATTGGTGCAATCAATCGTAGCCAGCCTAAAGCTCATAATCAACTTCGAGCTTAATCAACCAAGGAAGCTAAGGTCCAGACAATCATCTCCTTAGACCCTCTCACAAGAAACAAGGTCATCAACAAGGACATCTTCACCTTAAAACACCTCAAGTATGGTGGCAAATCCCCTTCTTCCTTCACAAGAAGTTGGTCGCACAATTTCTTTCCCATCAAAGGGAACCCAAAAGATGAGATCTCACGTGTTTACTTCAAATCACTTTCTTCTCCATCATCTTGGGAAGTTGTGTCAGTCATGATGACTAACACCTCTACCATGGAAGAAAAGATGGCTAAAATGGAACCAAGGGTTGTCCTTCTCACAAAAGCACTTGAAGATAAGGACCTCCAAATTGCAACTTTAATGAACAAACTCGAAGTACAAGATCTTGGTGAATCAAGCCATGGTCATAAATTCACATCTGCAAAGGATGATGAAGGGAGAGAAATTGAAAACACTCCCCGACAAGAACATTCCACCTTAATGGCCTCAATTTGTCCAACAACTGCAGGACATGATAACGAATACCATACGAGCACAATATGGAGGTTCTTCTACAAATTCTCTCATATATTCAAAACCCTATACAAAGTGCATTGACAATATGAGAATGCCAAATGGGTATCAACCCCCTAAGTTCATGCAATTTGATAGCAAGGGAAACCCTAAGCAACACGTTGCTCACTTTGTAGAAACTTGCGAGAACGCAGGGACTCAAGGAGGCCTCTTTGTAAAGCAATTTGTTCGTTCACTAAAAGAGAATGCCTTTGATTGGTATACAGACTTAGAACCCGAGTCAATCGATAGTTGGGAACAACTTGAAAGGGAGTTCCTCAACAGGTTCTACAGCACATGCCGCACGGTAAGCATGATGAAGCTTACCAATACTAAGCAGTGGAAAGATGAGCCCGTTGTTGACTATATCAATCGGTGGCGTTCTTTGAGTCTAGACTGTAAGGATAGACTTTCTGAAATATCTGCTGTAGAAATATGCATCCAAGGCATGCACTAGGGACTTCTGTACATCCTGCAAGGGATAAAGCCCCGAACATTCGAAGAATTGGCAACTCGTGCACACGACATGGAATTGAGTATCTCTAGCCATGGAAATACAAAACCTCCCATACTTGAGGAAAGTAGAAAGGAAGTAAGGAGGGATGACAGGAATGCAAAAAGCAATCTCAAAGACTCAATAACAGTTAACACTGCCATAGTTAAGGTTTCAAGGAGAGAAGCAAAGGCAAATGAAAAACAACTTGAATGATGGCAAAAGAACTTAGTGCGTCGTCTGACCTTTAAGGAATGTGAGCAAAAAGCATATCCGTTCCCCGATGAAGATGTGTCAAACATCTTAGAACAACTATTGCAATTGAAGCTGATTGAATTGCTAGAATGCAAGCGACCAGAAGACATAGGGAAAGTTGATGACCCTAACTACTGCAAATATCATCGCATAATTGGCCAACCAATCCAAAAATGCTTCGTCTTCAAAGAACAAATCATGAAGCTTGCCAAAGAAAACAAAATTGATCTAGACTTTGATGAAGTTGCCGGGTCAAACCATGTGACCGTTGCTTGTGATGTACTTCCAACTCTCAAGCAGGGGGCAAACACCAATAAGGCTTACAAATTGATTGACAATGATGGTGTAAGGATCAACCCTATCAATGGGAAGATCCTCAAACGCTTCTATGCTTGAAAACTGAGGACTGATCCTCGGTAAGAGCTTAAACTACCCACTACAACGCTGAGAGGGTACATGATGTCTTTCCATTACCTTTGAAAGCGTACAAATAAAGAGAAATTAATCCCACTCTATGTCACCATTTGCGAGTGTGGTGTAGTGGCTGGATGCCCATGTCGCCCTTGAGGCCAAGGTCTTGGGTTCGATTAGAGGTGATACCCACTATTGCGCAATTGGTACCCATGAAATGCTGTGGGGTGTAGGGCGAGGATTACACACGTGAGCCCTCTCTTTTTGAAAAAAAAAAAACAAAAAGAAAAAAAAAATCTTTTGAACTACGTGATGACTTGATCCCTTAACAGGGTACGTAGGCAACTTAGTATTATTTACTGAGTTCAGTCACATGCAAAAAAAAAAAAAAAAAGTAAAGGCAATGGTGGAGAAATTAGATGAACGAATGATGCAAAGAGAACTGATTTTATTAGCTGAAAAGAAAGACATGAAATTTCTACAACAAAGAAAACCAAAGGGAGATGCTACAATGATTATTGATTGCAAGTACAAGTCAGTATTTCCAATTGTAATTCTCTAACTCATCACGTGCTGTCTCCAGCCCTTGGTTCAAAAACTGTAAAGATTCAATGTCCGCATTACTTAAGGAAGGACCGGTCTCTATGAAAGAAATCTCATCTTGAATGTTTAAGATGATAGAGCTCTAATTTGACAACTTTTCATCATTATTGAGAATTAAAGCTTCAAGATCTTTCTTTTGATTGGATAGATGTTCCAGTTCTTCTTGTAGCTCCACTATCCTAGCTTCAACACTCGCCAGTCCATCCCTAAATGATTCACCACATGCTAACAGTTCATTCTTTATAGTTGGCTGCTCAGCAAGGCGAAAGTTACAATCTGTCAATTGCTTGTCACGTTGTTCAGGCATCACGCTTGTAGAAAAGAAGGATTGAAGTGATTCAAAACTTCTAGCCTTCTCAAAATAATTAGCAACTAAGCTTTGCAATGGTGATAGATCAATAGCTTTATTGGATGCTATGGCATCGAAAATCTTTTAAGCTTCTCCCATGAGTGAAAGGGCTTTCTCGAAAGGGGTCTTAGCAATCCTTTACTGAAGACTTTTCCAAAGGTTCAGTGTAAGATCGATGCGATTTCTCAGAATCACATCTTTGACACGATAAACAGAATCTTCAGGGATATTAGAACTCACGGTCCTCTCCATAGATTCAGTGCTAGGCATGTGAGTTACATTTCCCACTAATATGGCAATAGGTCGTGGGCCAGAAATTGAAGTTTCACTATCAATAGAGGTCACCTTATCACTATTGACTGTGTTTAAGGCTTGTTGCCCAGGCTGCAATCAAGAATACGTTCCATCAAAAAAATGTACATATATAAAGACAAAAAAAAAAAACAAAAGAGATAGTAGAAAAATACTTGATATGCAGCAACTTCAATGTGTTCAAAGGCATAGGAGGTCCCTTCAACAAAATCGGGTTCGCTAGGGGTTATCAATTTAAGCTTTTTCTTAGCCCGCATCCAATGACACTCCCTGTCACTACTCTCGCTCACTTTCTCAAGATATGAGTCCATCTTTTCATTAGATGCCATGCACACTCTTGGAGGCCCTTCAACAAGAAAAGCTTTAAAGGGAGGCATCTGTGATCCTTTTGTGACGTCTTGTTGCTTTACAAATTGAGCCTTGTCAGTCACATATTTCTGGACAACACGTGTAACGTGATTGTCAGATAATTGAATGCCTTCTCCATTGTCATTCTTACCATGATTTATTTGACCCATCTTTGTTCTTGGTAAAGGAGGACGTGTGCTTGAAATCAAAGATGCTATACCATCTTCAAGGTATGTCCCATGCGTGCTACTCCACCAACGCTCATAACTTTAAGTAGTGTGGTGCTTTAAGTTCGATGGAGGAGCTGGGAAGAATGCTTGCAACATGGTCTTAGACTTGATGCATGATCTCCAAAGTTCTAAGATTTCACCCAAAGAAGCATGACGGATGTCTTTCTTTATACCTCCTACAATGCTTTGACAAAGTCCAAATTGATGACTGAATCGGCAAGGGCTGTAGGGTTCTATGATGAAATGATCATTTTGTCGCATAGACAAGTAAGATGACCGAATACTGATAAAATGCGCCAATGAAGTACGAGAAAGGTTTCCACTATCTTCAAAAGTTTCATTCGCATTCTTAACAAGCAAATTGGCACCCTACAGCATGTGGTTGCCTTGAATCAACCTTTGTGCTTCATATTCGTCATAATATCTGGCCCCTCCTGCACCAGAAAATCTAACCATCTTTGGCCCAATGACTTCCAATGTAACTCCATGATGGGTATCAAAGTAGTGGCCTAGCCACCCATAAATGTAGTGCATGGGAAGGCACGCCTTTGTACTACCAACAACAGGAGAACGAGCAAGCTTATTTAATCCTCGATAAAAGCTAGTAAGAACAGGTATGGCAAGACTGAAAGGCCTACCAATAGCCATAAGGCTCGCGACCTTGAAAGTTCCTGGACGGATAACATTGAAATCTTCACTCGGTAGCACAAATATGCACAGCCAACAAGATAACAAGGCAGCCAAGTAAGTTTCTTCACATAGCCCTTCTTGAACTTCAAGGTCTATAAATGCACCTTTCTCTTTTGAAGACCATGCACGGGCCTTACTAAATGAACCATCAGGATTGTAAGTCTACTTAGGATGACCCGATCTCTTTGGCCTTCAAGCAGGTGGCTTCGTGTATTTTGCGTCTCCTCTAAACCAAAATTTGATCCAGTCATTTACCGAAACATGTGGCTTCCCTTCTTTCTCATTATGAAGTCGATAAAAAGCGACAAATAGATATTCGCAACTCTTTGGAATGAATCTGCCTTTCTCATCACATCCTGCCATTTCCTTATAACAAGGGACAATTTCATCGTAAAAACTACCAGTGATGGCAAGCCCACCTAGACGATGTAAGTCCCAAAGAGAGATGGACATCTCACCCAACGGGGTATGAAGGGTATTGGTGTCTGGGCACCATGCTTCACAAAATGCACATATGATGTCATTGTTTCGATCTTATGTGTATAAAGATGCAAGGACCGCTTCAAAGATCTAGGCCTTGATAAGAGTCTATTTGCTACAAGAGAGGACATCTTCAAGCCATTCCCAATAGTAAGGTGTATAACCAAACTCACCATTGGTTCTGAAAATTGTGCCCCAACGTGTTTCGCCGGAAATAATGCGGCGGCCAAGAGTCCTTAAAGGGCCTGACTCAGTGGTATTCTTGTGGAGAGAAGTACGTAGGGACCATGCTCTAGAAGGAGAACCAGGATTTTGGGAAGTGTCAAATGTCCACTTAACAATGTCACCAAGATCATTTTGTCTCGGCCATACTGGTGAAAATCGACCAATAACGGGTTTCCCGACGAGCAATGATAATCCTTTCTCAGTTGCATCACCTTGATCATTTGAAATAACAAGATACTTCTTGTCAGACGAGGAAATATCTCTGAAGTACACCATATCAAGAAGCAAGTTTCTACCAAAAAAAAAAGAGAGTAGAGTTAGTACAAGTCAAAAAGAAAAAGGAAAGAAAAAGAAGGTGAAAAGGCGTGGTCTCTCTGCACTTACAATATTATGTTAGTTACTGAAGGCTACGCTTGTGCAACTTAATGCATGGCTCTGGGTGGCTTTGTATAGGAGTCTTTGGAAACTAACAGATAAAATGAAAAAAAGATGTGGAAAGGCAAAGTACCGTTCTTTCAAAGAATATTGTGCTAACTGCCCCAAAAGATCACGTTGTCAGAAAGAATTTATTGCATTAAACTTGGGATGAAGTTCTAGTCTGCATATTGTTCAAAAGTAATGCTACCTCCACAAATTATTTTACAAATTTTTTTTGATGTGGTCAATCTCTTGTTGGTTTGTATCTAGGCCTACCATTAATATCACTCTTACACACCAACAACTACTCACCACATTAGCAGTTTGTAAAATTATTTGTATTTCTAGCATTATTCATATTTCACTACCGCCCTTGAAATCCTGAGATGTCAAACACTGCCAGGACAGAGAAGGCTAAGATGGCAATAAGTCCAACAATGCCTACTGTCTCCTTTTTTGAATTTCTAAATCCTCTGACAAGATGTCACAAAAATCAACCAAAAAAAATCTTCTGAGGAATTCGAACAAACAAGAAGATGGCAACAAGTCCAACAATGCCTGCTGGCTCCTCTTCCAAATTTCTAAAACCTCTGACAAGATGTCACAAAAATCAACCCACAGGAGTCTTCTACGGCCTTCGATCCACCAAACTTGAAACTTCCAGGCCTAGATGCCGAGCCACATGCTGCCACACACGGCTACAAATTCTTAACAACCCGCGGGTTTCTCATTCAAATCTGCACAAATCTGAGAAAACTTTTACAAAATTGATGCCACATTAGAGTAATCGGCCTTTGATCTACAAAACCTGAAATTTTCAGGTCCAAAAGATCAACTACGCGCCGCCACAAGGTCGCAATGACTAGCGGCTTAGTCCCTCAAAACTATGGAAATCTGTTCACGATTTCACAAAACTGACTCTATAGGTGTCTTATACGACCTTAGGACTATAAAACCTGAAAATTTCAGGTTCAAACAGCCATCCACGCGCCACCAAAAGATCCGGCGGTGGTTGCCCTCCACTACACGCGCAGCTCCTTCCGCTACATGCTTACACGCGCTGGCACTCTCTCATGTGCCTACACGCGCCACGTGTCAACAAGCCCTTAGCATCTTCATGCTCTTAAACGCGTCTCGATGATGTCATTGGTGACGTCATCCTCCACTAACCGGTTTGACCCGGACTGACCTGGAAATTTGACCCGGATCTGGACCCTTGTAAAAAAAAAAAAAAAAAAGTAATGATGTATTATAATGATTTTCCATAACTTTGTATTTACAAATATATAATTTTATAATTTTTTTAATGTTTTTTATTGATATAATTTTTCATTTTTGAAATGGTTCATATTCTTTTAACTATTGTTATTATGTATTATAATGATGCCGAGAATCGTTAGTAAGCTACACAGTCCACATGCACTCTAGACAAGACTTACACAACACAAAGAGAAGAAGAAGACCCTGTGAAGAGTACTAGTGTGGTACCAGCCAAATACCCTCTGATGGTCAAGTTAGAGAATTTTCACAACTCTAGAGTGCTAGAGCTGGGGTGAATTATGCGTACCTTGGCTTGTGAAGGTTTTGGGGATTTTATAGTAGCGTAGAGTTGATATCTGTTTCTTGGGGGAGAGGGTCATTCCTTGTAGGGAAGATCTTCATTAACACCCGTATGTCGTGGGATACTTTCCTTGTAGGGATTCCCTTGATTAGGGCTAACCATGAGACACAAGATGTTTCTTTATATACATATTCTTGAGGGCCAAGTATAGCCATGCTAGACTCGTCACCATTTCCTTTCCTATCTTTAGCTTTCTCCCCGTCAACTTCTCATCCAATCTAGGTGTGGATGCCGTCAGGTCGTGGGATGAAGTCGTCAGTTTAGAGACTGACGGCTTCATCTTGCGTGAAGTCGTCAGCTTAGAGACTGATGGCTTCATCTTTTGTGAAGTCATCAGCATGCATAATAGAGCTGATGGGTTCTTGGAGATCTACAACTTCTTTTAATTTGCCAATTAAAAATTACCCTTATTAGCTACCCCCTACTCCATGGCTCTGTTAGCTTTGGCTGACGGGTTATGGAGTTTGATTTGTACCCTTTCATTTGCTTGACAATGGCGCGCTCACTGATGGCTCCTCGAGCAGCCATCATTTAATGCCTAAGACATGAGGCACAGGCTGGTTGGCCTTGTTTCTGAACAAAGGCGTCGCTTCGTCTTCTATACAACTTTCACCTTATATATATATATATATATATATATATATATATATATATATATATATATATATATATATATATCAACCCCTCTCCTCATTTCTCTTATTTCATCCTTGCTGATTCTAAGAGAGAGCTCGTCATTTTAATTTACCTTGCTCCCGTCAACTTACTAGTCTTCGTCACCTTTGCTGCTGTCAGCTTGCTAAGATCGTCACTCCTTCAAGAACCATCTACTAATTAAGTAAGTCCTTTTACTTATCATTTGTTTTCGTTATCCTAGTTAGTCATTAATTTTAGAGAGACCGTCAACTTAGGTTCTTAGAATACCTCCGTTGGTTGTAGATAAATAGATGTCTAGAGAAGTGATGAGTGAGCAGTCGTCAACCCGTGATGGGGTGGGCTACGACGAAGTTTTCCCGTCTGGTCTTGAGCCCGATGAGGGATTTTCAGGGTCGTCAGAGATGGAGTCGTCCACCCATTCTCTATACGATAAAATGGAGAGTCATATTGGAGAGGAAGGTGAGGAAGTAGAAGGTGACAACAATAATGATGAGGATGCTGGAGATGACGGGGATGATGGTAGTGGTGACGAGAGAGCTCCTGTGGAAAGGAGTTCTGGAAGCCTTGGTGATGGTCACACTCGTCCCTTTATTCTCTCCAAGATCTGGATAGTGAACAACTTTTACCCAACAATGACGACCAAAATATTCAACGGCTTGAGAGACCATTTCCAAATTCCTGACAACATCCTAATCCGTCTACCTAGGAAGTATGAAAAATGCTACTCTGGTAAGACCACAGACGTCGACATGTACCACGCCATGTTCACGGCGGGATTGAGGCTTCCTTTGATGGCATTACATCGCCAGCTAGCCACATACTTGGGTCTGTCCATCAGTTAAATTGCCCCAAATGCTTGGAGGATATTTATAGAAGCCGAAGTTATTTAGGGTCGTCTTAGTGGAGGGAAATGTCAGCTAACCTTGGACGAGTTCTTTTGGTGCTACAAACCCCAACACATCTCCTTGTCCAAGGGCATATACCACTTTGTAGCAAGGTAGAAGACACTTAGGCTGGTGTCAGATATGCCTAACTCTAATGGGAATCATAAGAGTAGATACTTTTTTGTTCAGGGGATGGACTGGATGTGCCGTCGGGACGAGTGGGTGACGATGCCTCATGGTTTTGACAATACTTGGGGCATTGTTAATGATTCAGGTTTAGTACCATCTGTCTTGTAACACTGTCCACTTTCCCTAGCTTATTCATGGTTTTAATGTTGTCAAATTTCTCTTATTGTCCAACCAGCGTTCATCCACATATTACAGGCGAGCAGGAAGAGTTCATCCGTCGGATTCTAGAGATTCCTCTTGACGAATGCAGGTGTCGGGACATAATTACCCTTAACACCTTGCACGCTTTCTATGGTGGTCCTGAGCCAACACTTGTAGCTCGCAGACTAGACACTCACTCTCGTCGGTGTAAGTAATATTTTTTGTTTCTTTCTTCCCGTTGTCTTTGTTGGCGTCTGCCTATATAACATTCGTCTATTGTTCTTTGCAGAAATGGAGGCAGTGAGGCAAAGAGCCTTGGTGAGGGCAACTACTACAAACAAGAAGGAGAAAGAAAAGGATAGAGCTTCTTCGTCTGCTCCCAAGGAAGTTGTTAAGGGGGCAGCTAAACGGAAGAGTGACAGGAAGGACGACCGTCCTTTAAAGAAAGGGACGGGGATCACTATTGGTGATGCTAAGCAGAAGAAGCCGTCACCTTCCAAGCCCACCCACGGAGTTGGCAAGGGCTTGATAATGGAAATTGGCCCCGTCAACCAGGGCACCCGTCGTCTTCTTAATCACAAAGGCTACGCCATCGAGATGGTCGAACCGACATCAAGGAGATGGACATGGAACCGTGTGCGGATCAAGAGATGGAGGATTTAGGGGCATTAGGTCTCTTTGACCTCTCAAGGGTATTTTTTTTCCCAAACTCTTTTACCCCGTTGTTCTGTCCTTTGGCTGAGGGTTGTAATTTTTTTTCTGGTCGTGGTGCATATGAAAGCCTTGCAAGACAGGTGCGTCGCTAAGGAAGGGGTGATTACTTGCCTTAGGAAGCGCAATGAAACGCTCACTAAGGAACAGGATTAGTACAAGGACGTCCTTCATACTTTTAATAAGAGGGTGACAAAGCTAGAAGAGAAGTTGAAGATGGAGACCTGTCAGTGGGAAAAAGAGCAGGAGGCTAAGGCGGTTGTGGAAAAGGAGCTGATGGCTTTTTTGGGATAGGTCAAGACGGCCAAGGCTGACGCTGTAACAGAATTCAAGGCTTCACAGCCTTTTATTATGGTGACGGGTTTGAGGATTGCCTAAAGTAGGTCAAGTCCGTCTACCCGCACTTGGACTTGTCCAAGGTCACTATGGACGACCCCCTGCCGTCTACTCCAGCTGGCGACACCATCCTTGAGGAGAGCAACGACTCCACTCAGTCAGAGTAGGATCCAAAAAACGATGGTGTCGTTCTGGCTCAGCTTGCTGCGGAGAACCTCGTCACTCCTATGATCCTGTCCATTGGAGCCAAAGATGCTAAGAACCCCTCTGCCCAGGACCCTCCACCTAGAACTGACGAGGACCTTTTGACCGAGAACATCCAGGACCCATTAGTTTAGCCCCCCTTCTTTCCCTTTTTTTTTTTAATTTTTTATTTAATTTTGTTGCAACAATTCATGTACTTAGTCCCATTTTCAAATGATATTAAGTGCCCTTTTTTTTTGGGCATTGTTTGTAAACTTGACTTTATTTATGATGCATTATTTTACATTCGTTGCTTTATCATGTGTTGATTTTTTTGTCTTTCGGTATGTATGTTCGTTCATCCCTACTTGTCTCTCAAGGGACTTGGGGATGAACCCATCTACTTTGGGGCACCCGTCCACTTTGTCGACTTTATAGTAAATTAGTTCCACGTGTAGACTTTACGAACTCGTCCACTATGTGGACTTTATAATAAATTTGTCCACTTTGTGAACTGTAATGGACTTGGTATTTTTCAAGGCGTTCTCTCGTCCACTTTGTGGACCTCATAGTAAACTCATCCACTTTGTGGACTTTGTAGTTTCAAGGCACCCTTATGGGATGAACCCATCCACCTTGTGGGCTTTATAATAAGCTCGTCCATTTATGGACTTAATAATTTCGAGGCATCCTCATGGGATGAACTCGTCCACCTTGTGAGCTTTATAATAAGCTCGTCCACTTATGGATTTAATAGTTTTGAGTCATCCTCATGGGATGAACTCGTCCACTTTGTGGATTTAATAATAAGCTCATCTATTTATGGACTTAATAGTTTCGAGGCATTCTTATGGGATGAACTCGTCCACTTTGTGGATTTAATACTAAGCTCGCCCACTTATGGACTTAATTACACATGTAGTAGAGACAAACATTTACATAAGTCATATTTGAATAACTCCTCTTATTTTGATAAATGCGTGCATAAGTAGAAAATTGTTATTTAAAAATAAGGAATAAAACCTTGCCCTTTGGGCTTAAAAAGTACTATAGGTAAAAGTTAACTAAAAGAAATAAACTAGAAATGAGGAGTAGCGCCTTTCATGCTGTCTTCTACTGGTAGTATCTCCTAAGGTGCTCGGCATTCCATAGATGGGGTAACTTCTACCCGTCTAGCATCTTTAGATGGTAAGTACCTTTCCTCTGCCGTGAAGCGATTCTCTAGGGTTCCTCCTAGTTAGGACCGAGCTTTCCTTGAGAAGGATCTCAAGTAGCTCCCATCACCTTCCTTAAGACGAGGTCTCCAACTTGGAAGTTTCTGTGTCTAACTTTGGAGTTGTAGTGCTTGGCCATGAGATCCTGGTACCATGCTAGCCTTTGTTCAGCTGTTACCCTGACTTCATCCACTAGGTCAAGCTGTAGACGCATGGCCTCTTCATTCCTTTTTTCATCATGATTGTCCACCTTATAGCTTGTGAGTCCAACCTCAGCTGGGATGACTGCCTTGCTTTTGTATGTTAGTCGAAACGATGTCTCCCCCGTAGGTGTTCTAGTTGTCGTCTTGTATGCCCATAGCATGCTCGGCAGCTCTTCTGGCCATATACCCTTTGCCCCCTCGAGCCGAGTCTTAATGATCTTAAGCAAGGATCGATTTGTAACTTCTACTTGTCCATTGGCTTGAGGGTGGGCGGGGGGAGGAGTAGTGGTTCTTGATTCCTAATTGTGAGCAAAAGTCCCTGAAGGTTTCGTTGTCGAATTGCTTCCCGTTATTTGAGATCAAGACTTTAGGGATCCCACACCTGCAGATGATGTTCCTCTAGACGAAGCTTCGTACACTTTTTTATGTGATGGTGACTAGGGCTTCGACTTCTACCCTTTTGGTAAAATAGTATATGCTGACTATTAGGAACTTCAACTGTCTAATTGCTATTAGGAATGGGCCCATGATGTCTAGTTCTCCATTGAGCGAAAGGCCACGGGGCCGTCATTGGGGTGAGCTCTTCTGTCGGTTGCCTGATCATATTGTTGAACCTTTAACATTTTTTGCAGGCTTTGACATAAACCTAGGCATCCTTCTGCATAGTAAGCCAATAGTATCCAGCCCGAATCAATTTGTGCACCAACGATCGCGACCCTGAGTGTTTCCCGCAAATGCCTTCATGGACTTCTCTCATAACATAGTCCACTTCTTCAGAGCTTAAGCATCTTAGGAATGGGTGGGAGAAGCCTCTTTTGTACAGGACGTCCTTTATTAGGATGAACCATGCTGCCTGGACCTTTAGCTTTCTCACGGCCTCCTTATTGTTAGGTAGGGTACTGTTTTTCAACTAGGAAACTATCGGTATAGTCCAGTTACTTCTCGAGTTTATTTCCTGCACACTGACGTCATTTATCAAAGGTGAGAGCTGAACAAAAGAGAGTACCTTACAAGGGACACGCATGGGTTCCGCTGAGGCAGCTTTGGTAAGGCGATCAGCTTTCTCGTTCTCGTCTCTAAGAATTTGGACGAATTTGGCCTGCAACTCGCCTACTCATTTTTGCACCTGCTCTAAGTACCTTTTCATCTTCTCCCTTTTGCATTCAAAATCCCCGTTCACCTGACTGGTGACGACCTAAGAGTCGCAATATACGATCACACTTGTTGCCTCTGCGGCTTTTGCGAGATCTAGCCCTACCACTAGAGCTTCATACTCTGCTTCTTTGTTGGTCGTTGGGAAGTCCAGACGAACCATACATTTGATCTCATCCCCCCTCTGGGGAGCGGAGTACTACACCGACCCCGCTAGCCATTCGGTTAGACGATCCATCCGTGTAGGCGCTCTACTGAGGATGTTCTTCTGCCCCCTATTCTTCTATGTTGGTGAACTCTACAATAAAGTCGGCGACTACTTGCCCCTTCATGGCGGTTCGGGGGCTGTATTGTACATCAAATTCACTTAATTCTATTGCCCATAGCGCCATCCGTCCAGTAGCTTTAGGACTACTCATTGCGCGCTGTAACACCCCAAGCCTTTTTCTTAAGCAAATTTTAGATGTGAATAATATCTCAAATACATTTTATTTTTATTTAAGGTGGTTAATTACTTTTGCTGAGGTCTTTTGAATGTCTAGAGCTTATAATGGCATTTATGTGATTTGTGGTAATAAGCTTGGTGAAAATTAAGGAAGTGTAGAAACCTAAGGGTAGAGTGGTAAATGTCTCCTCAAGATCTTTGTTGTTAATGGTCCACAATCAGCACAGTCCCCTCCTTGGATCCACACATTTCTCTCCCTCTTCTTGTGTTCTTCTCTAGCTTCTTCTCTTCTCGTTTTCTCTACCCTATGGCCGACCCATTGCAAGCTTCCTCTACTCACAACCACCCATTATCACCACTTAGAAACCTAAACCACACCAGCACCGTTCCACTTTAATGGAGGCAGCAAGTGTTCTCCTTGAGTTGCTGAAACAGTGGTGTAATGGTGATTTTCTTGGATCCACTTCCTTATTGTTTTGGTTATGGTCTAAAGCTTGAGTAGAGTCAATCTCTTGGGTGGGGATAATATTTTGATATGGGTATTTCTTCTTGAGGGTGTTTAAAAAGTGGGTAATGCAAGTTTCAGATATGGGTTTTATGTGAGATGTTTCTTTTAGTTTTGTACGATTTATGGTTTTGTATGAGTTTTGCTAAACTTTGTTTGTGGTCGCTTCTTGTGTTAATTTCTTAAAATTCTGGTGTTTATGTATAGTACCAATGATAAAATGGTTTGTTGAGGAAGAACATATGATATTTCTCGAAAGGGGATATGAAGTTTGGTGTTCCAAAATACCATCTGACCACTTAATACTCAATTTGTTCTCTGTAGAAAACTCTGCACACATTGTAGTTAAACGTTCATAATAACTACCATAGATTGAATCTGGAAGCCTAAGATGGCTATAATGAAAGCCAATACACATATATTTTACTTGATTCAAGTCTCAAAGCATTTGGGCTAGTATAATAATTATAATGAATTTTCTTTTGAGGCTGTAAATCTGTCCCTGACATACTAGACATATAAAGGCTTCTCGCTATTTAATTTTAAGCTTTTTGGATAACTCTAATTGGACCAAACGAATTTTATAAAAAGGGCTGACCTGTTGGAAGTTATCTGAAAGTGGTTGAGACTTTATGGAATTTACTTCAAATCTTTGTTGAATGGATTGGTTTGTAAATTCATGTGCTTTCTTCAACATGTGTTTTACTTAGGGCATGTTTGGTACACTGTAATGATTATTACATGGGAATAGGAATAAGTATTACAAGTAATACATTAAGTTGGAATGTAATAAGTATTACTATTCATTAGTTTGGTGACCATTGAGGAATAGAATCCTGAATATGCATTCACAATTTAGTAGAGTATAAAAAGAAAGTGTAATTAAATCATTTTTAAGTCAAATTTCCTAAAATAAGTGTATTATAGGGTGTTCAAAATAGAGCTAATAATTGACAACAATGAAAATTTATTTTCTTTCCTTTTGAAGATGTGGCAACTAATGGCTATTTAAGAAATTTTTTTAAAAAGTTATTACATAAGGTGAAGGAATAGATATTCAGTACTTTTAATAAGGAATAGTTATTCCTCATTTTGAAGAATAGCTATTCATAAGGAATAACTATTCATTGTAACAAAAACATAGCCAAACAACTGAATAGTTATGCCATAGGAATATCTATTACATTACAGTGTCTATTACAGTCTCCCATGTGTTTTACTTAGTTAAGTCTAATAATGGTTTGGTCTAATCATTTAGTGCTCTAAAGGGAAACCCATGAGATATGCTACCCCTATTATGAATTGATGTGTTTTATGTTATGTTTATATGTGCACATTGCTTGCTGTGGAGAATGAAAATGCTTTGGTTTTGTGCTGTGGCACTATGGGTTTGTATGCTTTTTTGGTTCCCGTTGGAATTGGGTACTTGTCTTAGGTTGGGCAAGCTAGGTTTTAGTGCATTTGATTTGTTTTAGGAGGTCATATTCGATTTTGGAGACAAATGTGATGATAAACTTTGCAATAAGTCTTGTTATTAATAGGCTTGTTCCTTGTGATTTTAGGTTTTGAGATTCTTGGTGATGGACCTAATGATGGGATTGATTGATTCCTTTTACTTTTGCAACTAAGAGGTAAGTGGTGTTTGCTAATTTTGGGGGTTTTTCCGCAGTGTTGATTATTAAACTATTTATATCAAAAAATTATGTTGATATTCTATATATATAAATTGATATTTTATAATTTCTTGATGTGCACATTAATTATTCATTTTATGAAAAACTTGTGGGACAACCTAAATTTATTTAAACGTGTATGTGTGGATATATCCTTATATTTTTGAGAATTATGAACGGATTATTTTTGTGAGTATCTTGAATTGATTATTTATGTGAGCATCTTGAATATGTTTTGAAAACCTATGGCAAGTTGTGATTAAAAGCTCAGTATTGTATTAGTCCTTAGCAAGGGACAATCATACTGTAGCTAGTCCTTAGCAAGGGACAGTCCTAGAAAAGGGGACAGTGCACATTTGATAGCTCCTTAGCAAGGGAGTATACTATTGAAGATCCAAAAAGGAAGTTCCTTAGTAAGGGAGTGCACTTTTAGGTTCCAAAGGAAATATCCTTAAGAAAGGGGATGAAAATGAGGTTCCAGTCCCAAAAAGGGGACATCACAACCCTGTTAACGGGGAGTAAACGTTGACCACGAGAAAAGCCTAGGAAATTGTTTATATGAGGGTATTGATATATGTGTTATATGACTCACAATATAAAGATATTTTTATATGAAATATTTGATGATAAATATTGATGAGGTACAAGTTATGAATTTGTTGTAAGAATTATTTTTTGATTTCGCTAGTCTTCTTAGTTCACTTGGCAAATTCTTTGTTTTGATATTTGATGATAAATATTGATGAGGTACAAGTTATGAATTTTTTGTAAGAATTATTTTTTGAAAGATTGTTCCCACACCCCAATGTTAGTGAATTCCACTTATTGAGTTATCTCACCTCCCCTTATTTCTCCTTACAGATTCATTAGAGGGATTATTGGAGTAAAGATTCCTAGAAGTCAACAGTTACAAATTATTTTGTGGGACTGAAGATTTTATTTTTATTTTTATGGTATTAAACATTGTACTGGAGAATTATTTTGAGGATGTTTTAATTTTTGGTGGATTAGAGCTCTGACATTTGTGATTAAATTTTTAGGTTGTTGGATCCTTTTATTTAATATTTTTATGAATTTTTCAGATTAAATAGAATTTTATTACTTATGATTTTGGGGCGTTACACGCGCTGTAGAGGCTTTTCTGTTAAGACGACCATAGTGTGGGCTTGGAAGTATGGCTTGAGCTTACGAGCTGCAGTGACTAAAGCAAAGGCGAGCTTCTCCATTAGTGGGTATCTTTCCTCCGCCCCTTGGAGTGCTCGACTAGTATAGTAGACGGGCTTCTGCACCTTGTCTTCTTCCCTGACTAAGGCCGCACTGACGGCAGTCAGAGATACAGCTAAGTAGAGGAATAATTCTTCCCCTAGTTTAGAGGGACTTAGCAATGGCGGTGAAGAGAGTTAGGCCTTCAAATCTTCCAATGCTTGTTGACACTTGACCGTCCACTCAAAGGACCTCTTTAGCGTGCGGAAGAAAGGTAGGCACTTGTTTGTTGCCCTTGATACGAACCTGTTCAGTGCGGCTACCTTGCCGTTGAGGCTTTGTACTTCTTTCACGTTCTTTGGCAGTGACATCTCCATTATGGCTCGGATCTTGTCCGGGTTGACTTCGATACCTCTCTGGGACACCATGAACCCCAGGAACTTTCTCATTGTTACTCCGAATGCACACTTACTCGGATTGAGCTTCATGTTGTAAGAGTAGAAGGTGTCGAAGGTCTCCTTAAGGTCATCCATCTCCAACATTGCTATGTAACACTTTCGTGCCGCCAATTGATCTCTGCGAATTTCCCCTACCCTGTACTCGGTGGGTGACTTAATCATCAGGTGATAAGTTGAAGTCACAGCCTTCCATGAGTTGAGGGTAGGTCATCCGAGGATGGCATTGTAGGAAGACGAGAAGTCAACCACAAGGAGTGTTACATTCTTTGTGATTTGCTGTGGGTAATCACCAACTGTTACAGGTGATGTGACCGTATCGAGGGGATATACCCTTGTTCCTCCAAATCCAACGAGTGGGGTGTTGGTCGAGACCAGCCGTTCCCTTTCAATCCTCATCTGCTGGAATGCCGGGTAGTAAAAGATGTCAGTAAAGCTTCCGTTGTCAACCAGGACCCGGTGTGTGTTGTAGTCCCCTACCCGTATGCTAACGACGAGTGCATTGTCATGTGGGTGATGGAGACGTCGGACATCTTCCTTTGAGAAACCGATGATGGGGTTGTCGATCTATGCCATCTTTAGGGCGAAGCCCGTCAGCTGAACGTTCTGAACCATCCTTAGGTAGGTCTTGCAGGCCTTTTTTGATGAGCCAAAAGTTGTAGACCCTCCCATAATCATCCTTATGTCTCCTAGGGGCGGCCTAGGATGCTCGTTCTCCCTTCGGGCAGCATGTTCTTGCGGCGCATCCATCCTTTCTTTATTGATGAACCTCTACAACTTTCCTTGCTTGATAAGAGCTTTTATTTGTTGTTATAAGTCGTAGCAGTCGGTCGTGTCATGTCCGTGATCGCGGTGGAAGCGGCAGTACTTGTCTCTGGATCTCTTATTGGGATCTCCCTTTAGCTTGCCAGGAAATGCCAGGGATCCTTCGTCCTTGATCTGCATCAAAACTTGGTCGATCGGGATGGTCAACGGGGTGAAGTATGTGAACCTCCCAGCGGGGGTTTTGGAGCGCATATCCTCCTGTCGGTCTCTAGTCCTTATTGTTTTTCGCCCCCTGTCTTGTCGTGTTTCCTCCTGTCTTTCCCTCTTCTTAGGTTTCTCCTCTCGGGCCAGCAGTGCAACTTCCATGTTCATGTACTTGGTTGCCCTATAGAGTACGTCTGACATAGTCTTTGGGTCGTTTTTGTACAAGGAAAATAAAAACTTACCCTTACGTAACCCATTCGTAAATGTAGCCACGAGTATCTTATTCTTTAGCCTCATCAATTAAGAGGGCCTCTTTGTTAAAACGGGTAATGTAAAACCTCAGCGTTTCATCCTCTCATCGCTTGATGTTCATTAGGCACGCAGTGGACTTCTTATACCTATGTCCCTTGATGAAGTGCAAGGCAAATTAGACACTTAACTCCTTAAAGGTGCTAAGGGAGTTGGGTGTCAACCTGCTGAACCAAACCCTTGCGGGTCCCTTCAACATAGTTGGGAAAGCCCTGTACATGATTTCGTTTACCACACCCTACAGGTGCATCAAGGTCTTGAAAGTCTCCAGGTGTAGGCTTCTACTTGTGGCATGTGGAACTTCGGTGGAAGGGGGAACGAAGTGATGGGTGCGATGAATGGCAAGTAAGATCGATGGACCAACTCATTAAGGTAGTTGGACACCTGTCCTTTGAGGGCATTCATCATGAAGTCCATCTGCTCCATCATCTGTATCTCCGCTACCAAGTGTGGTGGTGGAGCCATATCTGCAGTGAACGAACGGCTTGTATCTTGTCGTTCTTGCCTGGTTGGAGCGTTGTTGCCTTTTGGCCCCTCTTGGTTCCTTCTCTTAGTGCTTGTCCTTTCTTGGTCCTCCTCCTAAGTGTTAAGCGCTGCGTTCTTCTGGCACAGTTGCTCCTTTAGGTCATGGTTTTGTTTAGTAAGGCGTTCTATGGCTGTAGCGAGTGTTTGAACTTGTCTCACGAGGGCGGTGGTACGTGGTTCATCCCCTTGGTTATTGGTGGTGGTTGTCATCGAGCAGGTAATACCATGCAATTCTTTGTCTAGGAAACGGTAGTATGGCTTACTTCCTGTTTCCTACAGACGGCGCCAATTGATGATGCCGAGAATCGTCAGTAAGCTACACGATCTACATTCACTCTAGACAAGACCTACACAACACAAAGAGAAGAAGAAGACCCTATGAAGAGTACTGGTATGGTACCGGCCAAATACCCTCCGACGGTCAAATTAGAGAATTTTCACAACTCTAGAGTGTCAGAGCTGCGGTGAATTATGTGTACCTTAATTTATGAGAGTTTTGGGGCTTTTATAGTAGCATAGAGTTGACATCCATTTCTTGGGGGAGAGGGTCTTTCCTTGTAGGGAAGATCTTCATTAACACCTGTATGTCACAGGATACTTTCCTTGTAGGGATTCCCTTAATTAGGGTTAACCGTGAGGCACAAGATGTTTTCTTATATACATATTCTTGAGGGCCAAGTATAGCCATGCTAGACTCGTCACCATTTCCTTTCCTGTCTTCAGCTTTCTCCCCGTCAGCTTCTCATCCAATCCAGGTATGGATGCTGCCAGGTCATGGGATGAAGTCATCATCTTAGAGGCTGACGGCTTCATCTTGCGTGAAGTCGTCAACTTAGAGACTAATGGCTTCATCTTTCGTGAAGTCATCAACATGTATAATAGAGTTGACGAGTTCTTGGAGATCTACAGCTTCTTTTAGTTTGCCAATTAAAAATTCCCCTTATCATATTATATTTACCTAATTTCTTTTAGTACAACTAAAATTCTTAAGTTTTAAAGTTATTATTCAAATTCTCATTCTCTTAAGGAGATTATTATGATAACCAAAATTTATCCTATAACTACAATTGATAAGTACTTTCAACCAAAACTTGTATTTTTCCATTCTTAAGTATGCTGAATGGATTGAAGTGAATTGCAATGGACTGAATTAGATCAAATGAGCCATATTGGGCAGAATTGACCAAATTGAATTGAATAGACCGAATTGGACAAATGTAGACCAAATGGACCGAATTGGATTGGAATGGACCGAAGTGGACTGAAGTAAATGAAATAGATTGAATGGACTGAATTGGACCGAAGTAGACCAGATGGACTAAAGTGGATGGAATAGGATGGAACAAGATCAATTTGATATTTTCTAATTTTTTTTCTTTAAAACTAAAGTTTCTTAAGTTTCAAATATATTATTCAAATTTATCATTCTCTTAAAGAAAACTATCATGATTATCAAAACTCATCACAAAATTACATTTGATATTATTCAAATAATTGATAGGCACACTCAAATATATAGCCAAGACTATGTTTTGATATATATTCAAATTCTCACTTCCAAAATGACTAAGAACTTAGACAAAAATTAAACCAAAGCTATACAAGGGAGAAAGAGTAGAGAGGAGTTGTGATAGGGAACTCAAAAAACACAACTCCAATAAGTATTAACCCAAAATAGAGTTATAAGAAACATAATGATTCGTCAACCTAAAGTAGGGTTGCAAGAAAGAATGAAAATTAAAACAATATTAATCAAGAACTGAAAAGGTGAAGCATAAAAATATCATTTCTCATATAATATTTATTGACAAAATTTTGTACATAAGCTACGTTATAAATTTGACAAATTTTCTCAATATCCAAACTTTCTCCCCCTAATATCAAAAGCATAGAAAACATATATAAAAAGTGTAAAAGCCAAAGAAAAAACGAAACAACTACTTTCAAGACCTAAAATACAATAAAGCCATGTTTTTGGAGAAAAAAAGGTTACCTTTGATACGTTAAACATTTTCTAAAACTATTTCATATTTCTATCTCTCTAATATATATTATTATATAAATACAAATATAGATATAGATATGGATGGCGGGTCTTTGGAAGGTAGTATGGAGATAGGAAATTGCATGAGCAATCTACCATGCAATTTTTAACCTGCTCCCCACACCATGGGCTAATGTTGTAGTTCAATAACACGTGAGACATAAATTTGATCCATAAGAAAACCATTAGTAGCAAATTCATACTGGGGCATGGAGTCTGGAGACAACACCCTACAAAATTTAGTACTATTAAATATTAGCATTGATACACCATATTGAATATGCTAGTATGGATACGGAAGCGAAAGTATAAAGTATAGAACACAATAATACACAAGGATTACGTGGTTCAGCCTAACGGCCTACATCCACTAAGAAAACCCTAAAGGGCTACATCAATAATATATTAAAGTGTAGTACAAATCCTGTGTTACAATGAACTATAACATGTGTATATATAGTAGACTAAACTCTAGACTAATAGACTTCTAGTACAAGTAGAAGACTTGGCTTGCACACTATAAAGTTGCGATTTACAACTATGTTTTATATTGGCTTTATTCCATGACAAAATATGTTGTAATTGCTTTAATTTGTTTCCTTGTATTTTTTTGGGATTTATTTATAATGGGTTTAGTACTGAGTGGTGGAGATTAGATCAAGACAGCTAAAAGTCACATGAGGAGCACATGTCAGAAGCTGAAGAGTTATGTTAGGCTATCGTCTTTTGCGAGTGTCTCGCGGGTAAGGCCTTCCCGCGAGATACCCGTGAAACTCTCTGCCTGGATGTTTTTTTAAGTGTGACTTTCTTACCTTTCACCCACACTATATATACCCTCATTACCCATAAATGTGTAAGGAGACCATTCAGAGAGAAAAACCCTAGATAGGTTTTCTACAACACACACACCCATCTTTTAGAGAGAGAGCTACTAATCCTTAATGAGAAATCATCCTAGTCTCTTCTCATTCCCTCTCCCATTGTCATACCTTGAGAGGAGATTTGTACCCAAACAAAACCCACACATTTTCAGAGTGTAGAGAGTGTTTTGGAACTTGGAAAGCTTTGGAGATTCGCCAAAAGAAGCCGGTGAGGCTTGGCAGATGCAATCGGGTGTATTGCGGGATCCAGAAAGTTAGAGAAGACATGACTCCATGAAATCTGTTGGTAGCAGGAGTTTGGAGGGCTTAAGTACATTGGGTAGACTAGGCTTGGAGGGTCTTTTGTTATTCATGTACTCCAACTTTATTCTCTAGTGGATCGATTTACCGCTTGGAGGGCGGCGGAGAGGTTTTTCGCCGAGTTCTGCGGTTTCCTCTTCGATAACACATTGGAGTGTTATCTTGTGTTTGCATCTCTCTTTCCTACTCTTTTAGCTTTCAATTTACTACTGTGTTTTATTGGATGTGGCTTAGAGTAGCGGTTTTGTTTGTTTGCTCGCATTTACTCTATTCCGCACTTAGTTTAAGTTAGAGTAAAATCAACCGAGCCGTAATTATTTAATTTGGGGTCTAAACAGTTCTTGTGTTTTTAGCATAAATCCGAGCATTCACACACAAAGTAGAATTAGGCTTGCGCTTTTACTAATGAGTTAATATATATCTAACACCCCCTCTCAAATTCAAGGTGGAAGCTTGATGAAACCTTGAGATTTGATAAGATTGAGAAGATCCCTTGAATGAAGTTTGGCTCTGTGACGATTGTTTGAGGAAGGCAATGGTCTTGCAGTGTTAATGTGACTTTTATCAGTGGCATGACTATACCAGAGAGATTTGACGGCAGCAGTGGGAAGCCAAAGAAGATGAACGCAGCGAAGAAATACTGAGGAAAACAAAGATTGCTCTTAATACACCGTAATGACAGAAAACCATGGCCATAGGAAGGTGGCTCTAATGGGCTAACATATATTAGCCCATTAGTATAAGCCCAAGCCTAATTCTACTTTGTGTGCAAGTCAAATCTCCTACTTGTACTAAAAGTCTATTAGTCTAGGGTTTAGTCTACTATATATACACATGTTATGGTTCATTGTAACACAGGATTTATACTATACTCTAATATATTATTGATGTAGCCCTTTAGAGTTTCCTCCATGGATGTAGGCTGTTAGGTTGAACCACGTAATCCTCATGTGTTATTGTGTTTTATACTTTATGCTTTCGATTCCGTATCCATACTAGCATATTCAACATGGTGTATCAATGCTAATCTTTAACATGGTATCAGAGCCACCTTCCTCTGGCCATGGTTTTCTGTCCTTACGGTGTATTAAGAGCAATCTTTGTCTTCCTTGGTGTTTCTTCACTGCGTTCATCTTCTTTGGCTTCCCACTGCTGCCGTCAAATCTCTTCGGTATAGTCATGCCACCGATAAAAGTCACATCAGCACTGCAAGACCATTGCCTTCCTCAAACCACCGTCACAGAGCCAAACTTCATTCAAGGGATCTTCTTAACTTTTTCAAATCTCAAGGTTTCATCAAGCTTCCACCTTGAATTTGAGAGGGAGTGTTAGAGATATATTAACCTATTAGTGTAAGCTTAAGCTTAATTCTACTTTATGTGCAAGCCAAGTCTCCTACTTGTACCAGAAGTCTATTAGTTTAGGGTTTAGTTTACTATATATACACATGTTATAGTTCAGTGTAACAAAGGATTTGTACTACACTCTAATATATTATTGATGTAGCCCTTTAGGGTTTCCTCTGTGGATGTAGGCCGTTAGGCTGAATCACGTAATCCTCATGTGTTCTTGTGTTCTATACTTTATGCTTTCGCCTTTGCATCCATTCTAGCATATTCAACATATTGTATCAATGCTAATATTTAACAAATACATTACTATGAGCACTCATCTGTGCATAAATCACTATATCATTGATGGCAAAATCGGACCAGGATTTTGATTTAGGTAATTTCCTAATGAGAAAATTTTGTCCCTCAAGAGAACCCTTATACCAAAAAAAGCAATAATGATTATTATAGTTGTTGGCTGCTAGGTAGAGCTCTTGAGCAGAGAAGGTGCGGATGGGAATAGGCTTGCCATTGCAAGAGACAACCAGCTTCTCTAGTAGCTTGCTTCCATTCTCAAGAAACGGTTTCTCTCTTCCCTTTCTTCTTTTAAAGAAATGATCTCTCAACCAATTCTGCATAGCTTGAATGTGGAACCTTGCTCTCTTGCTAACCTTTTTTGCCTGCACTGATCACTAGGATTTTTTAGAAAACAACCGTAGAGGGGAGTGAGGCTCAATGAAAATTTATTGGTGTAGCAGGGCAACATGATTCCAATTAGTTAAGTAGGTTCATTGAACAAAAGTAAGTGCAGCTTTCCTTTTTAGTTTTTTGGCGCTTCCTTAGCTTACCAGTTTCAATGTTTCACATGAGAAGATTTTCTGTTTCTCATGACTTGGCTTTGTCATCCTTACCAGTTTCAAATGGTGCTAGCAAGGCATTGACAAAAATTTGTTGTGATTGTAATTGAGTATGACTAGCCGATGTCTTGCATTTTGAAATATTTTGTAACCAACTGGCCGGGGCCAGGTCAAATTTAATAACTATGTTGACATAAGCTTTTAGTAATAGATGTAATTCAAAGCATAGTTGGTGTTGGCTTTGTCTTTGTGCTAAATGATTAAATTGGGACCAGTCCCATTAGTCCTCTCATCTGCTTCTTTCAATTTTTGCTTGAACAGTGCTTACAACCGGCAGAATTTGGCTCTTTCTACTTTGATTGTGAAGTGTGAAGGAGGCGCTTTTTGTGGTCGTAGCCTCTTAGGTAGAAATTTCTCTTCCTTTTTGGGCCTGCAAAAGTGCAGAAAATTATAGATTTTAAAATATTATATTAAATGCAGAACTATTTCCACTACCTTCTTCCTTAATATCACTATTCATTTTTCCCTTCATCTTCCTTTATTTTGTCTCTTCTTATTCACAATCTCTTACTATAAATTTGTCATCCTCTTTTCCATTTTTTATATAGTTTTCCCTCACAAAAAGATTGTATCTCTCTCTCTCTCTCTCTCAATTTTTAATTTGGTGGATTTTTTTTTCTTGCATCTCTACTTTAGGTTGATAAATTTTTGTGTTTTTTAGAACT
Organism: Castanea mollissima; assembly: GCA_014183005.1. Taxonomy (NCBI): domain Eukaryota; kingdom Viridiplantae; phylum Streptophyta; class Magnoliopsida; order Fagales; family Fagaceae; genus Castanea; species Castanea mollissima. Next base: position 52,665,155 of record JACAVU010000005.1, on the reverse strand, counting down.
CTAATTTGGGTTGATAAGATTTATTTTTGTGTTTTAAGTTTTTTTTTATTCTTTTTTATTGTTAAATGTTATCCTATTATTGCATTATAAAGAATTAAATATAATATATAAAAAATAATATTATTCTATTATATAACATGATTTGGATAATTTAGTGTTTATTGTTATCTCTTTTCTTTTTACTTTTTTTTTTCCTTCTCATCTCAATATTGAAATAAGATGAGATCCTTCATATCATTAAATTATTTATATTTTCTCATCTTTTTTATTTTAAAAAATTAAAAATATAATATGTGGCGGTCAAAAAGTAAGATGGCGAATTAGGCTTGATTCTTTTAAAATTAGTGCGGTCACTCCACTAATTGTACCACACTCTGCCTCAATCTTATTTCTGAAACTTGGAAAGCCCACAAATACACTATCACTGGAATAAAGTTGAGGAACATCCTCAAGGTCTAACGTCTTCTTAGTACCGGCAGAAATCAAAGGGCCCAACCATGAGAAAGTAAGAATGCTGTAAAATCCAGCATTCGAATAAGGTGTTACATTTTCACCCCCCTTAGACTTATTTGACTCTGATTCATTACTTGCATTAGAATTGCCATTCAAAAGTGGTTCTTCAAGAATGGCATATTCACCCTCATTTTCCCCCAAAAATCCAATATAACATAGGAACAGACCCGTGACAACGGAGACAACATCCGAAACTAAATACTGAACTGGTAAATTGACATGTTTCCTATAAAGAAGAACATCTATAACAAGGTCATAAAAAGAAATAAAGAGATACAAACCCCAGCAAACTCTCAATAAAAACGGGTACTTTGGTCTACCTAAATTAAACAAATAAACACAAACTGCACCCCAAGCTAGTGTTCTAAGTGCTATATCCAAAAGGGTCACTAATTCTTCATCTGACCAACCATTTCTATACCAATAAAAGTAAGTCAGTAAACATAAGACAAGACTGAACACAAACACCCATACAACAAATTAGAGTTTGTTTATAGTACAAACTCCTGGTTCTCTTAAACCTTTCCCTTGAACCTTCCCTATTACCCATCTTGAATCTCTGGCACACCCATGAGACAAACAAGCCAGATAACAAGACCAAGTGTAATGAGCCTGAAAACCCACGTAGGAAAACGGGTGTAAGGAGAAAATTAGTACCTGAAGACATTAGTGAGGTAGTAATATGAGAACAAGGTTGAAAAACCTTTCTCTGTGGATTCAAAGAACCCCATTTTTTCTTGTCAAGCTTGGGTTTTTTCTGCAGTGTAATTGGGATTCTATGTCATAGTTAAAGATTTTCTGGTGCAGGTAAGTGTTAGTTCAATGATATATATAGGACTCGTTTAAAATGAGACAGAGCCAAAGGTCGCTTTCCTTAGACGTAGGATTACGTGGTGAGCAAGACTAAAAGTTCGGAGAGTACGATGAATATATGCAACAAATGAGAGAAGTGAAACAAAAACAAAAGGTTGGCGTGTTCCCCGGAATGGTATCAGGTTGGAGAAGAAGAGATTGGAAGTGTATAGCTGTGAGTGTTTGTTGTTTCCGTTAATGTTTTTTTTTTTTTTTTTTTTTTTTTTTTTCTGCTCTGGATTTTCTACTATATCTGCCATAGTAGTGCTTATTTTTGCTGAACTCTTTATATTTGGAAGAGATTAAATAAGAGGGAATGACACCAGAACAGTTTTTTAAAGGACATTCTTTTTTTTGGTTTCCCAATAACGGAATGTGCCCTCCAAAATTAGGAGCATTGGAATGGAATGAATTCGGAAATGCTTGCTCCACAAGTCTGCAACAAATTTGTTTTTCAAACTGTTTGTCTCCACAAGACAGGCGACAATTTGTTTGTTTTTTTTTTTTTTTAAGGGAAAAATGAAAATAGTAGATGAGACTTATTGTCCCAAATCAGGGGTGGTTCAATGTATCTGGGGCCTAAGGTGAACATTGAATTGAGACAGTTTTTAAATACAACCTTTTTTAAAAATAATTAATTATACTTAAATTTTATTATCTTGTTTTAGATTTAAAATCACTAATAAACATGAACCATGTAGAATTTTTTTTAGAAAGTCAATAGACATGAAAAATTTGACAAAACTAATCACACTTGTTGTTGATGTGACAGATTGACAGTGGTAACTAAAAAAATGATGTTAGTAGTTGACCTAGATGAGTACTAGTAAAAGTTTTCCAACTCAATTGTTGTGGGTCTTATTTAATAAAAAAAATGAGATAAACGAAAGAAAAAAAAATATAAAAGTACCCCCATAGTTTATTTAATAATTTTTTTCTCTCTATGAAGTGGGTCCATTATACACAATAGACAAGCACTATGCACACAAACACTCAACAATTAACCAATAAATTTTAAAGTTATAGATAATCTCTTTAATTATTTACCAAAAAAAACATCTTGATACTAATATACAATTACAAAAACACTAACAAACAAAAGAAAAGCACTACATAAAATGAACAAAACATCACATCACATGGGCTGTTGGGCATTAGGATTACACCGCGTGTGCAATCTCACAAATAAGCAAATAAATAGGCATTTTAGTCTCTCAAAACAGTGTGTTTTGATGAATTATTTTACATTTTTTTAACAATTATTTCGGCTCATATCAAACCGATTTGGAGCTTGTTTTCGGCCCATTTTGTACTGAATCAAAAACGAAAAAAAAAATAGTTTGGCCACGGACGTGCGTGCAGCCGCGTCCATGGCTACACAGTGCATTCGTGCATATCCGACTCGAGTGCATCGACCTAGTCAGCATACTCGTGCTTCGTAGACAAGAACACAACCACATGATTAGATTTTTATTACAACAAGAGCCAATTTTGAGTGGATAGGTCAGATTTATTCAAACTCTTAATCTTCACTGCATCTTCCTTTGTTTTTTGTTTTTTGTTTTCATTTTAATCTCTCTGTCAATATATTGTTAGTTTCATCTCTTATTTGTAAGCATTTCATTCAATTATGTAAAGTATTCTAGCTTAATTATACTCAAAACATCAATAGAATGAAATGAAATGATTGAATGAATAGCTAAATTAACCCTTTTTTGTTACTAATTTTTCAGCCTTGCCTCCCTGTGCCCCTGCCCTTGCCCGTGCCCCTGCTGCCTCCCCTATTGCTGCCACTGCCCCCGCTCCCACTGCTACCCCTTATTACTGTCGCTGCCCTTGCCATTGCCCCTGCCACTGTCCTGCCCCTGCTGATTAGCTTATTAGGGAATTGGGGACAGATGGTTTTTTGTGAATAAATTTGTGTAGGAATTTGTTTGGGATTGATATGTCTCATATTACTTGTTTGAGATCCGTTATGACTAATATGCTATTATGCTCAATGAAACAATATAGCTATTGAGTTATTAATTTACCTTTTTGTCTCTTCAATATTTTTCGCATTAGTCTCATTGTTAGTGTAGAAAATGGAAAGGAAAAAAAAAAAGGTTTAAGTAGGATTATATGTGTTATTGACTAATAGGATATAAGTATGATTATGTTATTAACAAACATTTTTTTCTTAGTGCTTGATTTAAACAGATATTTCTAGGTGGTATTATATAGTTTGGATTTGACTTATTGTTGTCCTTATTACTTGGTAATCCAATTTTACTTGCTGATCCATGTAAAGAAAATTTAACTCAATTTTTTTAAAAAAAAAAATTTGTATGTATTCACTTTTTAATTTTTTTTATTCATGGAAACATAACTCATTTTACATTAAATTAGTAGATCAAGCAACATATTTTGTAAATAATATAATATATGGTTGAAAATTATTTTTAGTGCTCCTTATAAACGGTTCATAGACGGTATATCTTGAATAGCTTAAGAAATAAGCATACATAGAAGTAAATACATCACTTATATTAGGAAAAAAAATACAAGACTTTAATAACATAATAAAAATGTAATTTTATCAAAAACATATTGACATTATGCTAAAAAGTGACATAATTGTCATTGAAGCAATTCCTCTTTCTACACAAACCTCTACTCCCAAAACATCGCCAAATGGACCTAAATGTTGTGTTGGTGTGGCTCAATAGTAGTGTATTCATGTAGTAACAATAAATGCTACATTTCAGCTTTTATATACTACTCATTGCAAACCTATACTATACATGAGAATATGTAATTATTTTTAGATGTTGTATAATATTTAATTTACTCTCTTAATTTTATTCTAAATAATATCTGTTCCCTAAAAATTAAACTATTTATAAAAGTAATTTCTATTTCTTGATTATTACAAATATATAATTTTATAATGTTTGGAAATTTTTATTGATATATTTTTTTAAGTTGTCCATATTTTTCTAACTATTAGTATTATGCATTAAATTTTTCTAATTTATTTTGGTAGAACTAAAATTTTTAAGTTTCAAATTTATTATTGAAATTTCTCATTTTCTTAAGAACAATATCATAATAATTAAAACTTATCACATAATTACAGATTTATATTACTCAAATAATTGATAGCCACGTTCAAATACATAGTCATGTAAATTATGTTTTGATATAAACTCAAATTCCCACTTACAAACTAAAGAAGGATTAACTCAAAAATATCAAACAAAAGTTTTAAGAGGTAGAGAGAAGACCTGTGATTTGGAACTAAAAGAGCATAACACCAAAATGTATCTATCCAAAATAGAGTTATTAAAAATACATCAATCTAAAGTAGAATTACAATAAATAATTAAAAATATATATAGTTGGAGAGTGGCTTGTAGGCCTTAAAATGCAGTCCACTCTCCAACCGTTCAGAAAATTTCCCAAACTCCAACAAAAATTCAATCTCAAATTCGAAAACCCCACCTAGAAACCATGCCTCCCAACTTCCCATTTCATACAAGCCCCTTCATTTTTTGGCCAACATTCTTGATTCTTATTAGAGCATCTATAACAGTGGAGCTAAAAATTTAGCAATTTAGCTCCACCAAAAGTTATTTTATCTATTTTACCTACACATATGCTGCAGCAGTGGATCTATTTTAGCTTTCAACACAATAAAATAATATAAACATCACAATAAAATAATATATCTACCACAATAAAATAATACATCTCATTACAATAAAAACACTACAATAAAAAGATAATGTCAACACAAAATAAAAAATTAATTTTTTTTAGCTCTTATGAACTGTAGCAATGAGCTAAAAAAACATAGATTTAGCTCCATTACTACATACTTCTTTTTAATGTTTTGGTGGAGCTAAAATAGTTATATAGCTATTTAGCTCCACGGCGGCAAGTGTTCATAGTGGAAATAACCCAAATGCTGGAACGTGTTCCAAAGTATCTAAATGTAATTTCTTGGGCATAACCAAAACAGCTCGGTTTGTGCACTCAATTGCAAATTCTGATGATCCCACGGAGTTTCCAAATGACCGAACAATCATATTTGTTCAAAACCTCCATAAGTTTAGAACGGAAAAACCGGCGAAGATAATTGAGCAAGCTCTCAATCTATCTATGCGGGCTTAAGCTGACCGAGGACTTGGTGCTGAGTGTGCTTCAACGGCATCATTCAGATTGGAGACTGGCTTATGTAATGTATTTTTCAACTGGGTTTGTAGAAACGGAGGAGGAGGAAGCGAGTATTCACCTGGGTCTAGTGTTTACAATGAGATTCTTGACATCCTTGGAAAATCACAACGCTTTGAGGAGGTGATGAAATGTCAAAGAGAAAGGGACGTATGGTATTTTACTTAATAGATTTGCGGCGGCTCATAAGGTGGAGGAAGCAATTGGTATATTCAATAAGAGGAAAGAGTTCGGATTGGAGATTGACTTGGTTGCATTTCAAAAGCTTTTAATGTAATTATGTCGGTATAAGCACGTGGAAGCTGCAGAAACTTTGTTTCACTCTAACCGAAATGAGTTTGGTTGCAATATCAAGACATGGAATATCATTCTCAACGGTTGGTGTGTTTTGGGGAATGTATGAGGCAAAAAGGTTTTGGAATGAAATTATTGCATCTAAATGTAAGCCGGATATGTTTACATGAGGAACATTTATAAACGCCTTGACAAAGAAGGGAAAATTAGGCACGGCAATCAAGTTGTTTCAATCCATGTGGAAGAATGGTAACCCAGATGTGGTGATCTGCAATTGTATCATTGATGCACTTTGTTTCAAGAAGAGGATTCCGGGAGCTTTGCAAATTTTTAAGGAAATGAAGAAGCGAGGTTGTCCCCCAAATGCTGCAACTTATAACTCATTAATTAAGCACCTTTGTAAGATTCGGAGGATGGAAAAGGTTTACGAGCTTTTGGATGAAATGGAACAGAAGAAAGGAAGTTGTTTGCCAAATGCTGTAACTTTCAACTACTTGCTCAAGTCCTTGAAGAATCCGGAGGAAGTACCTGAGACCTTGGAGAGGATAGAGAGAAATGGGTGCAGGATGACTGCTGATACTTACAACTTGATTTTGAAGTTGTATATGGATTGGGATAATCAGGAAAGAATAAGATATACATGGGATGTGATGGAGAGAGATGGGTTGGGACATGATTGACGATCTTATACCATTATGATACATGGCCTTTATGACAAGGGAAGAATACAAGATGCTTTGGGCTATTTTAGTGAGATGACATCAAAGGGCATGGTGCCAGAACCAAGGACCGAAATTATTGGTACATGACATGAACATTAAATTGAAGGAGAGCAAGCGGAAAGAGGAAACATTGTTAAGGAATAAGGATGGATGATGGTTTATGACTTGCATTCATGGGTCTCATCTTTTCCCCCCATTTGACAAAATAGGTAATGATTCCTCGACTTTGAACAAATATGGTTCCTTAAACATTTTAGACGCGCATATTAAGTGGTTAATACTCGAGAAATGACATGGACAAGATTATTACATGGAGTTAAATTGTCAATTAATCATGTATATGCAATTGGAAGCTAGGCTGGAATTTATCCTCAGAATGTCATGCTAATTTTTGTCTATTATATATTTATCAAGATTTTAATTGATGCTGAAAATATAACCACAATATGGAGAAAGTTCCTGATAATTTCCATGTAGTTTTGTATACTTCTCATTGTCTCATTCAGCATTTGAAGATGTAAAAAGGTGTAAATGGTTGAAATTTGGGTCAATATCAATGGCCTGGATTTTATTTGAATATCTCAGTATCAAGCTTCATTTTGCTCTGGGTCTATGAATTGTACTGGTCTGGATCATTGTAGAAGCAAATGCCCCAACATGAAATGGAACATTCAAATCCACTGCACTTAGGTCTGTGGTATCCTGCAATAACACACAAAGTTAATTTAGCAATTTTTTTTGTAGCCCATTTTGTTTATCTGAAGGAATGTAAGTGTGTGTGTGTGTTTGTGCATTTGTGTGTTTGTGTGAGAAAGAAGAATTGCTCAAATTGAAGAGAGAAAAAATTGCAAACTATATGTGAAGCACCCAACAAAGGATCACCATGGACTTTTTTTACACTTAGCATCAAACAATGACATGGGGTACGAAAATTGCAGAAGCGCATATTATTGAAGAGTTGTGGCAGTCTTGGATCTCACATGGATGCAAAAAGAACTACCAAAGGCTAAAGAAACCTAAACAATTATTAATGTAGAGCTACCAACTGTAGGCTTCATGTACCATGAGACAGGAATTGCCCAAGCTTTCTAATATTTGCTTCCAATTTGAAGCAACTGAAAGAGTTCCTGTGCTAGCAATATGAATGGCACAAGAGTTACTCTTTAACAGAGAGCGAATGACACAAGAGTTATTCTTCAACAGAGAGATTAAAACTTAGGTACATTTCCATTACTGTAGTATATTAGGTTCTCCAATTAAATATTCACATATGGTTATGTTGTATTAAATTGTTCTCGGAAAAAATAACATTGTTTGTACTTTATTAGTCAATGCAATCATATGTTAAAATTTAATGGAAAACTTAATATACTGCACCTTAGAAATTGTATCTGGATTTCTTTTTCAGTTCTTTTTCTATACTATACTTTTAGCTATTGGCATTATCATTAATTATTATTATTTCATGTTTACATGGACTATACCAATTTGCACGAATATCTCAATGTTAGCTAAATGAGCATGTCTTGGGCTGGTAATGGGATCCCTAATAGTTGGAGGCAAGAAATAATTTGTTTGGGGTTGTGAACGAGAATTGAACTTTGCGATCAAATCTTGTTCCTCAGTTGTATAGCGTTGGCAAAGTGGTTGGTAAGGAAATTTTTATTGGACAACTGTCATATAAGATTTGGACCTTTTTATAATTATTTTTTAATCCAAACTAAAAACTATGGTAAGTGAATAAAATAAATAAAATGATTTTATTTAATTTTTCAATATTTTAATAAAATAATTTTAAACAAAATAGTAATTTAAACTATTGAAATTTTGGTAATAGAGTTTCATCTTGAGAAGAATTATCCTAATAAATTTAATGTTTTATAATATGGCAAGGATTTTTTATTTATTTATTCATAAACTTAGAAGGTAGGGTATCCCTCACATCTACAACTTCTAAACCTCAACTTTTATTAAAGCGGACACTCTTGAGCTCAAACTTGGCCACTTGGTTTGCTTTTACTGTTTGCATGTACATAATGCTTGTCGCATAGGCCTGGAAATGTTGCACTATCTAAGGCTGTATCGCACAAAATCTGAATGGTATTCATATATGATCCAGAACAATTCTGCTTCCTGAAAACCTTAGCCTCAATTATCTATATGAATATTCTCATTGTAAACATGGTCTATTTTCTCAATTGAATATGCTTGACATGATGAAACACAGAAAAAGGGTAAAAAGTTGTAACGTAATCATCGATACCGGTATCAAACATTTCACATTCTATATTCTCAGATATTCACATGCAGACCAAAAAAGAAAATCATGAAGAGTGACAGAAAAGAATACAAGAACTTAATAAAAATTGAAGTGCAACATGATGAAAGTGCACTTGCTTCTATCTTAACCAAATCTTTGACTTGTTACTCTCCTTATTCCCTTGCACCTGATCTTTATAAAGTTTATTGCTGGATAATATTCTATGAGAAGTAGCCGCCGATTTTGTACTTCTAGTAAGCCTTGCCAATGCTCTGGACTGATCAATAGGCCTTGCATTTTTTGATTCAGTAGATAGTATCCTCTTATTAACCACAGGAGTTGACAATAAGATATTGTTCTCTGTCCCTGTGCTTTGGAGTTCTCTCCTTCTCCTTATCTTGTGTAGAGAATCAGTGCCTTTGAGCAAGACAGACTCTTGGTTAATTGTTTGGTTCATAGAGTTTAAGTTCCTCGTACTTTGGGGATCCATTTCTTGTAGAACTCGCACTCTTATCCTGGATTCTGTTTGATTAGGGGTGACTCCTAAATTTTCTGCACAACATACTGGTAGCACAGACTCTTGTTGTTCTTGCAGTTTCAACTGTCCTTCAAGCTCTTTGATCTGTCATTAACATGTAGGGAGAAAAGATGAGCAATTGCAGGCTCCCTGAAGTGTATACAATTTGCAAAACAACATTTTGTTCATGCACATCATAAAATGATAAAATGCTAACACTTAAAAGAACCTATTGTTGAAGCATTTGAAATCCTTGGTTGGGTCCTTCTGTTGTCAGCTTGTTTTCAAGTTCATTGACCTAGAACAGCAAAAAAAAAGAAAAAAAAAAGAGCATTTACTTTTGTAGTATGTAAGATTGAGTCTATTGTGTGTGGAAATGGATCTTAGAATATTGACACATAAGTTTGAAGAAAGAAATAGACAAAAACTAACAGCACAACAAAGATAAAATAGAGCTTTCAGTACTATTAGAATCAATCTAGGTGAGCTCCAAGAAAACGAGAGGGAGGGGTTGTCTGCTTAGTGATAATGGAGGAAAGGCAAGAATAATTTAACAATTTTGTTAAACAAGAAAACCTGTTGTTGTAACATTGCAGAATGATGCTCAAATTGTTGTGTTCTATCTTTCAACATGTTCGCAAGCTCCTTGAACTGTGAAGCATAAAGAAAGCAACTGATTTACACTTTGATTATAAAGCAGGAATATGAATGCTGCTCAACTAACAGTTTGCCAAGTTGAAAGCGCCCCCTGCCATCTTGTCAGAAGTAAGATTTCACATCACCAAGCGAGTTTATTTTCTGGCATATATGATGGCAGAAATTGCCTTGCCATGATACACATCTTATGGACCATAGTATCATGTGAAGAACTTCAAATAAGCATATGGTATTTGCGGAGATCCTAGTGAATCCAAGATATCTATGCATATATGAAGGACAATGGGACTGAAATTTAATATGGGAGATAGCTTCAAATTGCACGCACCTTGTGTTGAAGAGTCAAAGGCTTTGTATGCTCCTGCTCTTTCAGCTTGTTCTCAAGCTCCTTCACCTTGAGCAGAATACAAGCCAGATGTCAGATGACATATTGTTGGTTGCGTATGACAAAACGAAAGTAAATAAATTATCTGCCAGGCAACCTTCTGCTGAAGATTTAAGCAAATTTCTTCCTTTTCCTTCATTCCGTCTGCAAGTTCTAACAATTGTTTCTCCAGCTGTCTGCAAAACTGTGTCTTTGATGCAAGTTGCCCTTCAAGTTCACTGACCTTCTCTTGTTGACTTCTGCAAAGCTGATCCTTGCCTTTGGCCTTACCTTCTGGATTGTGCAAGTTCTCTTCTAATTTCTTCAAAGCCTCTTCTTTGGATCTCAATTCTTGCTTGGCTTTGTCAAGCTTCAAAAGAATCAGGGGAAAAAGGGAAAAAAAGAAACTGAGTATTGGCTTATTCCATTTATAAAAATATAAGCAGTTTGCCAGATGTGCATGTGCACTGATAGAAAAATATTAATGAACCTAACACTCAAATTGATTATCCTCGAGCTTACCATCATTTTCAGCTTTTGAAGCTCACCCATATCAATTTGCTTCCCTGCAGGACCCAACTCCACCCCACGAACCCGAGTCGCAAAATTTAATCAACTTAGAGTCTCACCTAAGTCCTGCTTGGAAGGGCTGATTTGCACAAACATCAAAGTCTTGGAATCACCCCCTGCAGCACATAAACAAATAAAGATGGTTTTACACTTATACTTCCTGATGGCACTTTTCTAATTGAAGAGGAGATCATGAAACGTAACCATCAATAGAACAGGTATGTGACTTATTATCCGAACAACTCCATCCTTTGTGATGAAACTATTCAAGAAAGGATACTCATTTCCTACGCACTTAGAAGCAAAATAAACCAAAATAGCTTCGTTCCCATCTGGGTCTGAAAGCTTCCTTTTACTGATATAACAATGGTTTCTAAATGCTCACCTAAGGAGTCTTGAAGTAAATGTGTGAGTTTAGAGTTCCTGCAGAATCCCAATGCATAAATTAGGGAATGAATATAAGCAAAGAAGTCTGAATAAAGAAAGATT